>BMAU01021230.1:600000-1101995 GCA_019973935.1 Trichonephila clavipes | reverse complement strand
ATGATGGGAGGCGGCGGATTATTCAACAGACCTCAAAATTTCGAAGTCAGTTTTTTGGAATTCGTTTCTTTTCCCTCACTGAAGGGTAGAATTCCTTGACAAGGGTGTGCCAAAAGGTCCCGCGCCTGGGGGTCACTGGACCCATAAATTGCGGGGTGCATCAACAAATTTTCCGCAGTTTTCCAAAAGTTCGATAACCCTCGGGGTTTCGAACGATGTAACTCTGCGCTGGTTCTGGACCAATCAGAGATAATTACGTGGACAAGACAAAGAGTCCGCTCTAGGATTTCTGTGTAAAAAGTCGTAGAATAAAACGAGATGCACCCCGAATTTTGACAGAGAGAGCCGATCCCTGAGCAATAGAATATCAAAGAAAAAACTTCCGCGGAGACTCCGGGCGTCGATCATGCCCATTCTCCTACTCTGTTTTCCCTCTCTCAAGCTAAGTTAAATTTTGATTTTGTAATGAAGTAAATTAACTAATACATGTGCTTAGTAAATAAATTTAATAATGTTTTAAAACTATACGATTAGTGTATAATTTATTGTGAGATGAGAGTTTTATTATTTAGAATTAGTTAACTTAATTAATTGTCATGATGCGATGTGAAGTTAGGAATCTGGGTTCAAAGATTTAATAATTTAAACAAAAGTCAAATTAGCGTCGCATCAGTATGTTCCTCGCCTAAAGGGAAGCTGCATAATTTTCTTCGCCGTGGACCAACCGCATTTATTTGATTCTCACGTGGAAAGGTCAAATGGACTTGGTGTAGGCTTTCCTGCTCCTAGGAGATAGGAAACAACAGCTTTCTATTTATTTCGTATTTCTTCTTTATTTCATTTTATCTGTAGACTATAGCTGTTTCATTTTACGTTAGTAATCAGAAGAAACATTTGCGTATTTTCGTTAAATCCGTGAGCTCTTCTAACTTTTTTTGAGCAGTGTATTAATTCATACACTGGCCATTGAAGTAGAAGAACTTTTGAGATATGCATTTGAATGTGTGATAGGGATGAAGTATGTAAACATGTTTTTATATGACGGGAGTTACACGTGGTTAGAATGCTAATAAAAGTAAGGTGTAAGAATGCTTTCTATGAAGAATGAACCAAAATATAAAAACGACAGATCTTTCA
The DNA here is from genome assembly GCA_019973935.1 of Trichonephila clavipes. Lineage (NCBI taxonomy): Eukaryota > Metazoa > Arthropoda > Arachnida > Araneae > Nephilidae > Trichonephila > Trichonephila clavipes. The sequence continues at coordinate 1,100,858 of BMAU01021230.1, read as the reverse complement.
TCATTTGAAAAAAGGGCTTATTGTTGGTGCCCGTTAAAAGGGGGGCTCGATTTCGAACACAGCAAATCCCGCTGGGTTCTCAAAAGCAGTCAGACCAAATGTTTTCAAAAGTTGAAATCAGAACTGACAATCCTTATAAGGATTGTCTAGAAGGTATATCTAGAAGTAACTGCGGTTTGAGCACAGTTTTCCCAAGAGCGTGATCGACGTCGTCTCCCGAAATGTAAGGCAAAACATGGACTTTACTGTGCTTCAGCTGACGATCAAGGTGATCTGACGACTGTCAAACAAGGCTCTTAAAAACAGATTTCAGCTCGAATAATGCGCAGAGGACAGAAATGCATAGTCGGGTGCCAACGAAAAACCACTCCTTTCTGCCTGGAAAGCAAAAATTCATTTACAGAGGCGTCGAGTAAAAGAAATTGGACTTCTGAAGATCCGAAAAGGATGATGTGGTAGAAATGGCGATTCTTTCCGAAAAAGTTCAATTTTTAAATCGATTCGAATCGTAAACTGATTAATCGATTCACAAAAATATCAAGGTCTAAAAGATGGATTTCTAAAAAAAATCGATTTTTTTCCAAGTCTGCATTTACAATGCAAATATAAATCCATTTCATAAAAAAGAAAGAAAAATACCACAATAAAAGGATCTCTTATCAGTAAAATCAGGGGATTTTTTAGTTCAGGGAATTCGACAATACAGTTATTTTTATTACCATATCAAAGTATCAGGTAAAAAAGAAGACATTTATTTTCTAAATGTATTTGTTACATTAAAAAGTTTAGAAAACAGATTATATAGCTTATAGTTCCTAATGCTTAATACATAAACTTTTTAAAAACAACAGTCTCTCAAGTCTACTGGAATCCAAGTAGTTCCGCTCATCACTTGCGATGTTGTCCGCATTCGAAAAAAGCCTCTCACAAGGAACAGATGATCCCACGATACTCATATAGCTCATGGCTATTGAGTGAACGTGATGATAGATAGAGTTTTTTTGTTCTTGCCAGTAAAGTGTAGGATCTTACTTCAGGTGCACAACTGCCTGCGATAAATAGTGTTTAAATTCTTCGTTTTGTATGGTTTTTACCAAAAAGGAAAAAAAAAACAAGCAGAATATCGATATTCTAGAATGAAATATCGATTGACCAGACCAAATCGATTCAGTGTACATATCGATTTAAAAAATCAATTTTTTTTCTAGCCCGAGAAATTGATTTTTCGATTAATCGATCTCAGATCGCAATCCCTATGATGTGGTCTAATGAATCACACTACACTCTATTTTGCATGGATAGAAGACGTCGAATTTGCGGAGAACCCCACTATTACCATGAATCCATCTCGCCTTACTCGCCTGTACAAGGGTCTGGTGGAAGTACTATAAGGGACACGTTCTGCTGGCACGAAAATGGTGCTCTGATGTTCCTCGAGAACAAAAAACCTCACATAAGATACCTAAATATACTGGCTGATCAAGTGCCCCCTGAAATGTAGCATTTTTACCCTGATGGTGACGGATACTTCATGGCTGATAATGCAACTATACATCGTGCCAGAAGTGTTCAAAATTAGTTCACTAAATGTCAGTCTGACTTCCAACACATTCCCTGGCCACCTTATAGCCTGGATCTTGACCGCATAGAAAATGTGCTTAAAGACGAATCCAGCAGAATACTTCAGATCAAGTGTCCTCTGCAATGTTGCATTTTTACCCTGATGGCGACGGATACTTCATGGCTGATAATGTAACTATATGTGCCAGAAGTGTTCAAAATTAGTTCTCTAAACGTCAGTCTGACTTCCAAAACCTTCCTTGACCATCGCATAGCCTGGATCTTGACCGCATATAAAATGCGTGGAAAGACGAATGCGGCAGAATACTGGCAGATGAAGTGCCTTCTGCAATGTTGCATTTTTACCCCGATTGCGACGGATACTTCATGGCTGATAATGTGCCAGAAGTATTCAAAATTAGTTCGCTAAACGTCAGTCTGAAAAACCTTCCACCGCACATCTTGACCGCATAGAAAATGTGCGAAAAGACGAATCCGGCAGAATACTGGCAGATGAAGTGCCTTCTGCAATATTGCATTTTTACCCTGATGGGGACGGATACTTCATGCCTGATAATGTAACTATACATTGTGCACAAGTGTTCAAAATTAGTTCGCTAAACGTCAGTCTAACTTCCAACATCTTCCCTGGCCATCGCTTAGCATGGATCTTGACCGCATAGAAAATGTGCGAAAAAATGAATCCGACAGCACTCTTTTCTTCCATCTAATTTGCAAGATCTAAAAAGCCGCATAGCCAATGAATGTTATTCTCTGGACATAAATGCTCTCCTGAAGCATGCAGACTCGATGCTCAAGCGAATCAGTGCAACAAAATATTGACCTTGGGTTTCTCATTCATTGGACAAGAAAAAAAAATTATATATCTAGATTTAAAACTATTTAGATCATGAATAATTTTGTTGGGTAAGTTCCCCGTAGTCAAAAGGAATTAGTACTTACAGCAGGATGATCCTTATTCAGATCATAGTACACAAAGAATCAAAAGAGTAAAAAGTACTTAAGAAAAAAAAATAATCTGACAATAGACTTCAAATAGCTTAAAAAATAATTAATAAAAATTGGAATAAAAGAGAAATCAGGACAAAAATTTTGTTCCAGGATGTCTAGCAGTAAAAAAAAGTCGACAAAACTTGACCAAGCAAGAGAAAATGGAGGAATAATTAATTTCTTGCTATCAAATGTTAATACGCAAATGAACAGAAAAGATGAAGAACATCGAGAGGATAATGGCAACAGCTAAAAAAGGCAAGATAAAAAAAAGTGTGCGTGTACTTATGTACACACGTAAGATGTTATACTTCTTTGGCGTAACAAGATAAAAACCTTTCTAAAAATCTTGAGCAGGGAAAGCTGGTCTAAGGACGAAAGGCGGTCATGAGTAGAGTTGAACGATACAAACCTTAAGTCAATCGGACCACAGCCAAACCCGAGATAATCCCAATTTAAATAAATTTAAACACCCCCCGCACAGGGACTATAGGACCAACAACATGGGTGGGGGAGGGGGTTGGCGGTAGACTGTATCTGGAGATTAGGTGAACCGAATGTGACTCTTGAGACCTCATATTGAATGTCTCGGTGGGAAGAACCATTCCCGGGAAAATTAAGACATCCACCTGAAGAACCCTCGAGTTACAGTCATTTTAAAATAATTAAAAAATTTATAACAATTAAATAAAATAGAAGCAGGGCACCTAGCAACTCAAAACTCGGCCTGGTTGTGGGGAAACACAAGAGGAATCCATTCGAAACGGTCCGGAGTCTGTAGTTGCAAATGGGGTGGCACTAGCTCGGGAAAGGAAAACGAAACTAACTCCCCGGGGGGGGGAGCAACTGTGACTTAAATAGTCACGTACATCCCAAAGCTTCATCCTTCAATACCTTTAATTTCGTGACGTCATCAAAAGATCGAACCCCATAGAAATAACATGGGGATTCTAATTCTAGTGACTTCAAAAAGGGTAAAAAATCACACACAAAAAAAAAAAAAAACCTGTCGATTAAATGACAAAGTCAATACGAAGGTAAAATGGAATAAAACATTCCAAAACCTAAAATCCAATTAAAAACAGTAAGTAGACCCTCAAAAAGCGGAGAGGAACAAAATTTTACAGAAAGAAGTCAATTGACGCAATAAGCATTAAATTCCCATGAATGAGTGAATATCAATGTCGCACTCTTCAGCGACTCAAGGGCTTTTGGCGACGGACCTCATCATTTTGAACCATGATCACGTGACGAGGACGACACCTCAGCCAGAAAACCCCTACCCTAACTTCCACATCAACGGGAGGTCGTTTGAGCCTCGATATATTTAACGTGCATTAGCCTCCTCTGCACGATGGGTCTTCAGCGGTCCTAGGTTCGAACTCATGACACTCCGGCCACGAGTCCGTTACCTTGACCACTAGGCTACCACGACCGCAAATGACAAATTAATTTATAACTAGAAGGAGAACCACACCATGGCCTACATCGGAGAATCGAAGCTTTCACTTGTGCCGGTTCCCCAGTGACGCACATCCATCACCAAATGCAACGATCAGTGTCCCTATAGCCTACTTGCTGCACGCAAATGGAGCTCATACCAATCGAAGGGATCAAAGTGCATATGACCCCTGGTATGGATCCACGATTTCCCTTTACTCAAACTCCTTTATTGGTTTCTGCTATTTGGAGAGTCTTTCCATTATCCACCACCTATGGGTGAGTGAGTGAGTGATTATTAACGTCACACTGTTCAGTTACGCGAGGGCTTTTGGCGACGGACCACGTAATTTTTAACCATGGTCAAGTGACGTGGACGATACCTGAGCTGGCACCCCCACTCCTAGCTACCACACCACATCAACGGGAGGACGTTTAAGCTCTCGACAGATTTAACGCGCATCGATCCCCTAGAAGGAGGATCTTTAGTGGTACTGGGCTTGAACTTGTGACAAGGCCAGCCACGATCCGATACCTTGACCACTCGACTACTGTGGCCCCACCACCTATGGACTCGCCATGTCCTGAACTGACAGCCGTAAGGAAAGGGTAGTGGATGTTTTTGCCACTCTTGTTCATTCTTGTCTTACGGCATCATGGAACCCCCTTTTGTAAATTAGTCCAGTAAATTAATTAAATCGTTTGCAATTACAATATAGAGTACACGTTATTGTATGCAATGTTTTCAACTTGATTATTCTCATCTTTTTCATCGCCTATCGTTTTACAATATTTTACTCTTAGACATCCTTATTCTTTGTTGATTCACTGTCATTGCACTTGTACAACAAAGGTTTTCTCCGAGTTTTGATGATTGACATCATTGTAATCAATATCTATTGTAATATAATTTTGTGTACATGGCAACATCAAACTGTTAAGTATATCTTTTCCCATAGTATATCTCATTTCAGTCCTTACTCTCTTATGGGCTGAAATGCTTCTCTCATGATTCGTTAAGAGGTGGTAGTTTTGCTATAATTTCAATTTTTTGAAGTTATAACTTCTATTGACGCGATTTGCTGGAGAGTGAGCTTGAATGAACGTCACTCTCGGGAATGTAACGCTTATTCGGCTTTTTTCGTATTCAGTCGGACACACCCACCCCTAAAAATGAAAAGAGAGTCGTTTTCCCCCCGCTACTCTGAAACGAGGTCGTTTGTTCCCCCTCCCCACCAATACGCCGTAAAAGTAAAGTTCCTAGCTTCGATCTAAGTGGGGCTACCCCCTCACCTCTTTCTAGGGTAGGGATGGCCAATCCAAATGACCTCGCGGGACACTTCGGAAAAACTTTACAATCCCGTGGGCCGTATATAAAAATATATATCTTTATATTAGATTTGGATCTATTACAAACATTTGTTGGAATGAAAATTTAAAACACACTGATATATTATTATTGTTTTCATTGCTTTTCATGTATACAAGCATAGATAGTATAACAATAATAATGCAATGATCGAATAATGTTTAATTTATTTTGTTTGTGAGATATCTGTTTCTCAACTCTTTCACTTAGATTTTGCAAGTCGATCTTAATGCATGTGTATTTGCGTTTCGTAATTAATGTTGCAGATTTTCGTGCGTTAATTTTAAGCACGATTTATGTTTGATAAATTTCAATTTAGAAAAAAAAAAGAGATTCGCAGAAACAGAAGCAACGCGAGATAAAATAATAACAGTTAAGGCATTTATTTTTTGCAACAACAAACCTTTTCAACAAAAAATATTGTACAAAACAGTCGAATTTTGTAAAGTTATAAAGAATCTGGCGAACCGCAAAATTATTCAAGGCAGGTCGCGGGTTAGACACCCTTGTTCTAGGGGAATGAATGCGGGATTCTTTCTAATCCTAGTTGAAGCATGAAAATGTATTATTATCATTAGGAATATTGCAGTGATCTTAAGAATAAAACTTTTTATTTGGTAAGCGAATCGAAATAGCAATGAACAAATAGTTCTATTAATCACATGATCTAAATATACTTTGAGTCTAAAAGAAAATTAAAACAATTAAAAATTTAAAATACCAGAATTAAGTATACAGGTATTAAGAAAAAGTTACATTAAATAATTTAAATACAAGAAAATAAAATATAATTAAGAAGACTTTCCTTACAGCAGCATCGGATATATTTGTACAAAACTCCCATACACTGACAAAAGAGCTAGTATAAGCCAGAGATTATGTGATATAAATTTTCTGATTAAATCCCTTTTTAAAGGTTTTGACCTAGATTCCTCTCTTCCCAATCTCAACTACCTGTAATCCTATCTATCCCTTTGCTTAAATTAATTCATGGACAGAATTAAATATTGTTAAAATACAACCAAAATTCCCAAAGCCGGATCGGGTCTTCTGAAAAAATTTCCTATGATTTTAAGTGGGAATTTTAAAGTAGAGTTTTCAAAAGATAAATCAAAACCTTTAGTTGATTTTTTAAAATCAAAGTTCAATTTAATTATATCATATGATCCAAATGAAGCACGATGAAGTACGGAACAACGCTTGACGGAGTTTTTTTAATAGATATTTAAATAAAGTTTTGAATCTAAAGGATTTATAACCTATTTCAGCTACCATAAACCTATTGTTTCCTTCTTAGAATACAATTAATTCCTAAATAGGATCGTATATTTCGCACAAAAATATTACTTTATGAGTACAGGCATATGAATAAATAATATATTGTATAGGACAATACTAACATCCTTTTTTTTACTCACACAACTAACCCCTGAAATAACATTACAAAATTTGAAGTTTTCACTTCTATCGAGTGGTCATAAGCACACACACTTTTTCTTTTCCTCTTTTTTTGCCTTCCAATTTTTTGCGCCCCCAAATCTTTTGCCCCCTAGGCATGTGTCTAGCGTGCCCAAGCGGGCCTAGCTGCAACACCAAACTGTATCCCCCGGTTTCGTTATCATTCGTTTTTTCAATTGCCTCCCACTATGGAGGCAATTTTAAAGATGTCAAAACATTAATTTTCTTTATTTATAATTGAATTCTTTATATTTTACATTAGGTTTTAAATCGAAATAATGAATTAATCTTCAAAGTTTAATTAAAAACAGTAAGTGGATTATTAAAAGCTTATATAATCAATTGTTTTTTGTATTTCAGTTCCTCATTTAATTAGTTCAAATATATGTTTCTTCTACAAAATTAAATCGATGAAAAATGTTCAGGTCTTAAGTGAATGAAAAAAATTAGATTCTATTATTATATTTATAAAGAAAATTTGATGTACGAGAGAAACTATTTTACTCAAGGTATGGGGACAAAAATTGTCTGAAAAGGCCGAAAAATATATAATCTCAAATGGAGATAATTTTTATATTTCATTGAATCACTTGGGCATCAAAAAATGCTATAACGCCAAACATGGTAACCCAGAATAATGACATCATTGAACATCTACCAATGACAAGAAACGTCTTTTCCTTTGCCGAAGAGAAATTCCCGAGGCGAGGGCAACTCAAAAAGTGCTTTCTGTTTAACGTTATGCCTTAAAAGTGTTTAAATAGTATTCAAAAAATAGTTCTGGACTTATAGTTATTAATCGCGCCTATCCTTTCTAAAATGGCTGAGAAATCTGAATTAGCATATATAAATAATTCTGATAACGAAATTTTAAAAGCCTTAGCGGCAGCTGATGACATAAGAAAATTATCAATTTCAAATTCCATGAATGTCAATAATGATATTAAAATTAAATTAACATTTGAAAACGGAACTGAATCCTTAACTACTTCAACTGTTGAATCTTCTGTTGACAGTGGTTTTCTCCCAAGTAGTTCGGAATTCGAAACATCAACTTGTAATTTATTTAAATTTGATTCTGAAGTATGTAATTTGTTTTATTAAATTTTTTTTTATTTTCATTACTTGTATGCTTACTATTTGTTTCACATTTCATTAAAAGGTTTATTTATATTAATATGTGTTCGACCAGTGCTTCACAATTTCTTTATCGCCGCAGACCGGTCAACGTTTGATAATTTTACCACGGCTCGCTGAGGGAAGAAGCACGTTTACATTTTAGATGATTTTGATTTAATCATTTTAATTTAATTGTAATTAAAAATACCTTCAGAATAAAATACAGTTAAACAAAAAATGAATATAAAGTGATTTAATATGAAACATGAAGCGATTTCTATGTAAAGTCGCACAAAACCGAGAGAAAGATACACCATAGTAAATAAAATGGAAATAATTTAATGTTCCCCTTGGGCGGCCCGGTATCATTTGATCCATTCACTGGTCCGGGGTTGGGGACCACTATGCTAGACTATCGAATGTTAAAATAAACTTAAATGAGTTTTTTAAAAATTTAAATTTGTTATAAGTTCTCAAAATTTATCAGTAGTGTGTTACTTTATATTGTCTGTAGGGAATATTGGTTTGATTTTTTCAAAATCTATCTGATTTGATTTTAATCTTTTATTTCTGATAAATTTTTCTAAGATTGTTGAATACTTTTTTAAAGTGATAAGTTTTTATTAATTACTGGTAAATAGTTTATTAGTAATTACTAATAAATAATTAAAAAATTTAACCATTATAATTGTTTAAACTGCTAATTAAACAGTATTTATTTTAAACTTACATCATTTTTTTATATTAAAAAGTTCTAACTTATAAATATTTTTCTTTTAAAGTATGAAGCTGTATGCCGGGATATCCAGAGTCTAGACTTGATTTGTGATTTGTTCATTGAAAACAATAAAATGTTAGAGGTATATATTTTTTTTTATTTAAAAGTTAAATTCTTATACCTTTTACATTTTGAGTAAATAATTCCAATATTATATGAAGCTGTTTAGTCCAGATCCATTGTATAACAGGGTTGATGTACATTAATTCTGTTGAGACTTGAAATCCTCATGTTGGTGTAGTATGGAAGTTTAGTGTGGGGCATCAGCTCAAGTGTCTTCCTTATCACTTGGTTATGGTTCAAAAGTATTATTGCCAATAGCCTTTATTTTGCTTCTAAGTGCAATGTTAAAAAATTTTTTTCCAGTAAGTCAGCCGTTATTTAAAAAAGTAATGATTTATTAGATAAACTTATTTGGGTTTTGTTTGAGTAAGTTCTTATTTCAGTTCAATTCATGTAGATAGGTTATATTTATCATGGATAAATTTATATTTTATCAGTCTACTTAAATGATTCTGAGTACCTTTTTTAAGAAAAAAAAATGCTCCTGAAATTCATATGAAATTACTGCATTTAAACAAATTATTCTACTTATATTTATATAATGACTTCAATATTAAAGCATTGTTTGAATGGTTGTAGTTTCAAATCTTATTTTAAAATGTTTGTATTATAGCATCTCTGTTAAAAAATTAAATTAAATTTATCTGATATTTGGTTTTTCAAAAGGCAACCCAGCATTGCTCATATGAAAAAAACAAATGGAATAACCCGTCTGATGTCAGGGGCGTAGCTACCACCATATCAATAATATAAGGGTCCCAAGCTACAGGGGTCCCAATATGTGTATCTACAGTTCCACAAACGGGGTTTTCATGTCTAAAATAGGGCTTCAAAGGAATATTGATACAGGGCCCACTCAGAACTAGCTATGCCAGTTCCAAAGATGTTAACTTTCTGTTTTTATTATAAAATCTGTGTATAAAAGTAAAAAAAAAGGAAGAATAGGAAATACAATATGTTTGTTACACTTTTCACATGTAAATTTAGTTTTCCTGTTCTTTTTATTAAGGTAATGTTTAGTAGGTGGTTTCCGAGTACTCAACAAAATAATTTGCACATTTATCGTAACAACATTTTAGCCATAAATATGTTGTGGCCATTTCATCAACAATGATAATTGCTCCTAATTATAGAAAACTTATTATAATTCTGGTTTCATCCAAACGTGATGTAGATGGTTCTGTAGATGAATTTTTATTATTTCATCACTATGTATTGTTGAAGACAGAAGACAATTCCAAAATTTTTCTTGGGTGTGTGAAAAATTGTATCTTTTTAAAAATGAACATAAGGGAGTAAACTTCTCAGTTCTTTGTATTCAAAAGTTTGGGCAGAATCTCTTTATTTTTTCTCAGGGTTCCAATATATTCTTTATTCTATTTTTTCAGGATTGTATTCTTTATTAATAGTTTCTGTGAAAGTGAATAAGATGTATACTACTTGTAAGATTGTCTGCTTTCAAATTACATTATTTTAAACTGTTCTTGTATCATTCCCTATTAAGCAGTTATTTTCAATAGTGTTTTCCTCTTCTAAATCTGAGTTATCGAAGGTTGAGGAGTCATAGTTACTATCAGCGTATTTATTCTAAGCCACCATCGATTCTAAGCTGCACCCCAAATTCTCTACAAGTTCTTGTAGAAAAGGAAGAGTAGTGTAAAAGGGTTTATGGATATCCAATTTCACGTTCAAATAAATTTAAAATGAGAACTAATAAAGAAGTTAATAATTAGTTGTTTTACAAGTATTACAAAGTTTTAAATACACATATGAACCTATAATTGCTCTAATTGTCCAATCCAATGATTTTTTTTCTCTTTGATTCTAAGCTTCACCCAATTTTCAGTAGCATTAACATTAGAAAAGAAGTGTGGCTTAGATTCGAATAAATATGGTATATTCTTTATCGTTTGATTCTTTATTCACTGCAAAAACTTTCTTCACCCAAAAATACTGTTGTACTAAAATTAAATTTCTTTGATATCGCATATTCTCATCATAACTACAATAACATGCCATAGAGAAGGAAACATTTTAAATCATGCTCACGTATTCAGATCTGTAACAGAAATACCTGTGTACGATATAGTACTTCTAAGGAGGTGTTATCCGAAGATCTATTTTGAGAATTCGCCTTCAGGTTATGAACCTTCCAAGTATATGATCTTAAAGTCATCTACATGAGGAATCATATCCATTTTTCAAAAAGGTTTTGAAAGAACATTGGAAAAGTTAGATGGTGTGTATGACACCCTTCATGTGTGTTGCTGGGTTAAAGTATTTGCCCCATTAACAATTTCAAAAAAGTTGCAGATCCCTGATATTTTATATATAATTAATCATTTTGTTATTTTTAAGTTTTGGTATAATAATTCAAACATTTTTTTTTTATTTTTACATGTTTTACAAAAACAAATCTTTAAGAAATTTTGTTAGTTTATCGTAACATTTAAACTGTTTTAAACTAAATGCTCATTATTATTTCTTTAGATTAGAAATTGTACCTTTATGAAAGAAACGTTAGAATTTGGCGAAAAAATTCTATCTGAAGATTTTTTAAGTAAGATAACACATTTTTTTAATAATTTTTTTTCTTTTACTTCTCTCTCATTGTTATTTATGTTAATAAACACAAAACAGTAGTGTACATATGGGGGATGTTTGGATTTTTTATTCCCCAGACCAACAGATTTTTGATTTTTACCAGAGATTACCCCTTGGCATCTTCATCTACTTGGTTTTTAGAAAGTAATTCCCCATAAGAGGTCTGTGTATGCCACTGAATACTAATCTATTAAGTGATCTTATTAATATTACAAAGATAAAATAACATTAATGTGAAATTGAAGGATAATTTATTTTAATTACCATAAAATCTGGTGTATAATGTGCACCTATATACTTTCAAGTTGCATTTTTTAATTTCTAGATATATTCACCATATAACGTGCACCCACGTTTTATGAAGAAATCTGAAATGTATGTGCGCAATGCTCTCATGTATAGAAGTTACACTCAAGAGCCAAAACATTATGACCACCCCTACATTTTGCAATGAACTCGCCTGGATGACATGGAAGGCACGTGATCAGGTGGAAGTGTTATTTAACTGTTGCTAGAGAGTCTGAAGAATCATTCTTTTACTCAAAGATGTTTTTTTAAACCCCAAATTTTCGTGCAGCTCCCATTCCGACCATGATGGTCTCTCCGCATGGTCACTTTTTTCACCCCAAGCCTTCCACGTAAGCGACTTGTCTTACCCAATCGCACAGTGTTAGGCACAGACTAGCTCCCCTAAGGAGCTCCACATTTTTAAAGATATATTCTCATTTTTATTTACTAATTTAATCTAAAGTTTTATTTTTTACCCAAAGTTATTCTATTTACTTCAAAGCACTAAATTTAATTTTAAATTCTAAAATTTAATACTTAATAATGCAGTTCTGGGCTAAGGTAAAGCCGAAGCAATGGTCACCCACAGTGCAAAAAATAGGAGGTGAAGTTTCCCTGCGGGAAACAGGAACTCCATAACCATTCCATGTATCTTTCACTTCTGTGTGTGATAGGAAAAGCTGAGGATCTAAGCGACTTTGAGAGGGCAAATTGTAATGTCGGGAAGGCTCAGAACAAGTATTTCTGAAACTGCACAACTCGTGGGTTGTTCGCGATCTTCAGTTGTTAGTACTTATGCAAAGTGGATGAATGGCGGTGAAACCAGCAGTAGACAACATGGTGTTGGACGTCCACACACTATCAAAGAAAAAGGTCATCGGAGACTGTCTTGCATGGTGAAGCAAAACCGGAGCCAGACAGTGGCTCAGCTGACAGCCCAATACAATGCAGGGCCAAGTAGAATAGTATCGGAGCACACTGTTGGATGTGGGGCTAAGCAGCAAACGTTCCACTCATGTGCCTTTGTTGACCAATTGTCATCGCCAACTGCACCTGCGCTGGGCCCAGGAACATCGCGTCTGGTCCATGGATCAGTGGGGGAGAGTTGCCTGGTCAGATAAATCACAGTTTGTCATTCATCACGCCGATGGCCATGTCAGGATGCGAACAGTTGCTCCCTCAATGTACAGTAGGTCATACACAGGCCGGTGATGGTGGTATTATGCTTTGGGGGACGTTCTCTTGGGCGTCTCTGGGACCCGTGATTGTGGTAGAGCAGACCATGAATGCTACAGGGTATCTGAACATCATTGCGGACCAGTTGCACCCTTACATGGCCTGTTTTTCCAGCTGGAAATGGAATTTCAAACAAGACAACGCCCCGTGTCACAAGGCTAAAATTGTGTGGGAGTGGTCCCAGGAACATGATGCTGAATTCCAGTTAATGTACTGGTCGCCTAACTCACTGGATCTCAATCCGATAGAACACATTTGGGATGGAAGCTCAGAGTTTAAAGACCACCAATTTGCATTATCTCGGGTTTGTGTGACCGTTGCTTAAACATTTGGTATAATCTGTCTCCGGCCATCTACCAAGGACTTATGGCATCCATGTCAAGGCGGGTTGAAGCTGTGTTGCGCCCAACTCGTTATTGACAGGTGGTCATAATGTTTTGGCTCTTGAGTGTATTTATTTATCCAAGGTATTATTCCCAAGTACTGGAAAAATATACTTCTAAAGAACTACAATCTTTTAAGTTCATAAGGAATGGGATTTCTTTTAAATAAATTGTTTTTCGATGTATGTAGAAATCTAATTTTCTTTTCTTTGTTCATCTTTTTTATTTTTAAAGCTTTCATTTTTATACCCGGCGTTTTTAACCACGCACCCATAAATTTCTATCTTATTTTTTGTGTTAAAAATGCTGGATTTAACGGTAAATTAAAGTTTATCATAAATTTCATCATTTCTCTATTTATATCTATAGTTATTACTTGAAAGAAATTAAATTATTAATCTTTCTAAAAGGTTTTTGAAATATGTCATTTGTAATGTTGTAAAAAATTATTTAAAGATGACAGAATTTCAGTAAATAGATATTATATTCATTGTTATTCCATTCCATTTCTTTTTTTTTTGATTAAATATTTCTCCTTTTAAAATTAACTTTAGTTATTATTTTTGTGACTACATTGATTAGATATGTTTTAAAATTTTCATTTACTCATATTCAATATAAAAATTTATCGGTTTCTCTTTTTTTTTAACAAATGAAAGGATTATTTAAATGTAATAAATTTTCTTGTTGCTATTTATAATTAATAAATTTTTCTCCTAAATGTTGCTTTTTATCTCTACTTTTAGATGAAAAACATAATGAAATTAATAACGTGATCAAGCATATTATAACAATATCTAATAAAATAAGTAGAATTCAGCAAGTATTACAAGATAAGCCATGGGAAACAACTCTGAAAGTCAATCCAACCTGTCAAAAGTAAGTTAAAATTTTTAATTTTAGGTATTAAAATGTGTACATTGTTTAAAACAATAAAATGCAAATGAATAATAATAAATTGGCTATTTGTATTTATTCTTCAAATTTATTGAACTACATATAATATTTGAACAAAAATATTTTGAAAAACGTGAGTTATTTTAACTATTAATACTTAGTTAATAAAGTAATTTTTTTATGAGTTCTTATCACTTTATTTTATAGAGCAACCTTGGAGTTCTTTTCTATATCATGTGAAATTATGAAAAAAATACAAGCTCAAGCACATGATATAGAAAATTATAGAAGAAATAAAATAGCTTTAATTTTGGAATCTAATGTAAGTATTTATAATTTTAGAAACATTTTATTTCCTCATGTATACATCTATTAATATATTATTTTTACTGCACATCAATTGCTTAAAACAACCAGCTTTAGGGAAAAGTTTATTTAGTAACTTTTAATTAATACATTAAAATAAATTCCCTTAGTTCATTCTATGATTCGAAATAAACTGGTTAACATATGGAAACAAGTCTCATTTGATAACAATTATACATGGGTATCTATGAGCCTATTATAAATAAGTACTTTACTGTCTCTTAAGCATTAGAAATATATGAAAAAATAAATTATTTTTCTTACATGAAACATCATTTGAAAAAAAATGCCCATTTTGCTCTTGTCGTAAATAAATATTTCTGCAATATTTATTACTTCAAGAAGTTCCTCAGAACAAATTACTAAAACTATTAACTGATTTGTAACATTATAATCCAATTTGAATTTTCAACTGTTCAATTTTTAGTTCTTAATGTGCCCTTGTGATTGACAGACTTGCAGTTGTGATTCATCATTCATTTTAAAGAAAATATTCATGTGAAGAATATTAACTAATAAAAACTTCAAAGAATGATTACATAATTATATTGAGTCAATTTCACACTTTGTAGTGGTCATTATGCAAATATATGGATGTGCTATTTCTGTTGTTGCTTGAAGTCCTCATATTGGTTTGTCATGAAAATTTAGAGAATAGGTTATCAGTTCAGATGGAGTGTTGTCTATATTATGACTGGTTCAAAATTACGAGATTTGTTGCTACAAACCTCCATGTATTATTGAACGATCATTTATAAATAAATAATTTTTTAATCCTTTCCTATTAAATATTAATAAAGTGCAATAAAACTACTGAATTCCAAAAGAAAATTACTATAGCTAATAGATGTCTTAATGGAATACGAAAATATACGAAATCAAAAGAAAAACAAAAAAAGGTTGTATTGCATAAAAGTCTTTTAAGATCAGTATTAACTTATGCATGTAAAACTTGGTCCATGTCTCGAACAGATGAGAACATGATTAGCATCTACGAATGGAAGATTTATTTTTGGAGAAATTCAGGGAAATGGAATGTGGCGAAGTAGATCATATTTCGAGCTCTATCCCTCATAAAGAATCTGACATCATTAACTTTATCAAATACAATGAATTAAACAGGTAGTTCATGTCAGAATGGAGGAAGACCATACCACTAAAAAAGTCTTCAATGCCCAACCAATTGGCAGATGGAGAAAAGACAGGCCAAATCTTAGATGGATTGATGGCTAGAACATGGGTGGCCAACCTTTTTAGGAAGAGTGCTATTTTCAGATAAAAAATAATTATGCGTGCCACTACTAACTTTTTAAACAAAAAGGTGAAAATATGTTTCTTCTAAGCTTATTGTGCAATTTTTATGCAAAGAGCCCATTTTTAATGCGTCTACATAGTGGAAATTGAAAAGTAATATAATAAATGAGACTAAAGTACAAACTTAGATTTTATTGTTAATCAGTTCATATAATTTTGAACGATACTTTGATTCTGTTATTTTCATAATATCAAACATTTGTTCATGAATGTATGTTGATTCAAATCTACAACAATATCTGACAGCCAAATTGCTTGCTAGAACAAAATTCAATATAATTCCTTCTATTTGCTTTTCAGTGTAGTATGGTACTGCAGACAATAATTTCTATTTGGATTTCAAGAGGGTAACAGTTAAAATTTTGCAGAGAAACTGGAAAAGGATTTGTGAAAAGATCTGAATTTTTGTATCCATCTCGAAAATTATTAAACCTAACACTGAAAGAGTCCTTAAAATTGGATATAAAATTTTAGATCTATCAAAGCTCGGAGTACTATTAACTTTAGTAGATGGTTTCTACATTAATGTGAAATGTGTTTTTCTCCAAAATCAAGACTGAAAAAAAAAAAGCAAAAGTTTGTCAACAAAAGGATTGATCACATGACCAACTAGAGAAGGAAAAATATAGTCTTTAATCTAAAATTTAAATTATTTTAATGTCTGATACAATTGGTAAGAATAGCAAAATCACATAACCAATCTTCATTTTAGAATAGCAAGTACTCACTAGGCAGTTCAGTGTTTTCTTCCAGATATTTTAAAATACGTTCCCTCAAATTTCAAAAGCCAACTCACGTGCATTCTCTACATGATAAATTTCTATTGTAACTCATTTAAGTGTATTTAATATAAATTTAGAGGGTTTTTTTTTGTCTAAAGCAACCGCACTTCAATAAAATTGTAAATATCTTTTCAAGTCTTTGTGTGCCATAATGCCGCAAGTTGGCCTCGAAAAGATCCACCGAGGAAGGAAGGAAAGTGTAATAAAAGCTATATTTTTTGTTCAAATTCTGGGGAAAAAATATTAAGATAATAAACAAATGGAAATTTTAAACTTTTTGCACAACTGCTAATTTATGTCTGTTGATATATCTTTATTAAGAAAAACAAATGCAATAATGATTTTGCTATTTTAGTTAAATTTAAAATGTTTAATTGAAAATTTTCTTTTACACTTAGAATGAAGAGATGCAGTCAAAGCTACATAATATAATTTTAGAATTAGCCAAGAGAATTAATATCATGGCACGTTTCAAAGAAAATATATTAGATCAAAAGCCTTCATCAAGCTCAGAATCTAATCTACATTTGTCATCTTAAGATTATTATTCATTTCCTGTATATATTATATATAATGCTTGTGTCAATAAAGTTATGTAGCATATGTGAACATATGTCACACTGTGTGTGATTCAGATGTATGATAAATATGTATTAAATGTTTTTCAAACTTATCACATAATTGCAAATCTAGAATTTTGAGGTATTTGGTATACCAGTTTTCATCTACAGTTTATAAAAAATCTATAATTACAAGAATATTAAAGTAAAAGCTCATCACATTGATAAGTAAATATATAAATCTTAAATTCTAAATTTTATTACTAAAAGCATACACAGTATTGCTTCTAATGAAAAATCAAAGGCTTTTGAAGAGATTTAACTATACAGAATACATAAAATTTCTTTTTTAAAACAATGGTATAATATAAAATTAGTTTTTACAATGCTGTCTTTATTTTCTTCCAGGAACATTTACTATTATGTTATAAAAAATTTCTCTGCACAGAAATCAATTTATTTGGATTTCTTTTACATTAATTATTTTTATCAAAAAATAGAATATAAATGTATAATACATTTTATACAATCGCATTTATAAATATTTTACAAATACAGTTTAAAACTAGCAATGTAATCTCAATGTGCATATATATTGCTTGTAAAACTTAGCTGCACAAACATTTGAAAAAAAAATGATTCTTTTAAAACAAATAAATGTATAACAACCTTTTTCTGTTAAATTGTAGCTTACTAAGATTTAATATAGGTCAAGCTCTTAAATATATAAAAAAAATCAATTTTTCCGTAAATAAATAATTATTCAGATATTTCTTAGATTTCTATAGTTACAATATATAGAATTATTTTATATAAAAACAAACATTCATAATTGAACAAATTTTCCATTAAAAAAAACTAATTGAAAAATAAAAACTTTAACAATTATTTTGTTCTTCATAGTTTTAAGAATGAAAACAAATAACATTTTTCAAGGAAATCTTAAAACTATAAAGGACAATTCAAATAAATCTACTCTCTACCAACAAGAAATTAAACTGAATACTGAACATCATGCTATATATTTTTAAAAGCATTCTCTTCAGAAAAACATCACAATAGTTTTTAAAAACATTAACAAATGAATACAAAATCTGCTACGCAGTTTAAAACAACAAAACTAAGGGCTTGATTAACATGCTTTTTTGATCAAGGTACTTTTCTCTATCTAAAAAGTCAATGATGATCTTTTCTCATTCTGCTCAAAAAACCCTTTTTGGTTGTTTGATCTTGCCCAGCCTGGAATATAAAGGAAACTTTAAGAAAATACACACAGAAAATACTTTTAAGCCACAATAATTAAAAACAAGATCTAAAATCTTATACTTATAAAAGGAATTTAATTATTATAGATTGCAAATAATTTTAATATCAAAATCTAAGAAATGAGTTATAGATTATTTTCAACCTTTACATTTTGATATTCTGTTCTATATAATATAACATTATTTGATAGAACACGTAAATTTCCTTTCTATTATGTGTTCAAAATTCCATGATGCTAATCAATATTTTTATAAGTTTTAGCATAAAAATAACATCAATTCAGCAAAAATTCTTAAGGATGTCTTCGCTTAATGTTAAAGAATAGGACCCAAATTCGGAATATTTTTTTATTTATAACAGTACTCCAACTTTAATATATTTTGGCTATGCTTTCTTATAGAGCAGTGGTCCCCAGTCTGTGGATCAGTTAGTACTAGACCGCAGAAGAAACATTAAATTATTTTCCTTTTATTTACTGTGGTGTATTTTTTAAGGGCTTGTGCAACTTTTTATGGAAATCATTCATTCTTCGATTTAACTGTATTTTATTCTGAAAGCATGTTTAAATACAATTAAATTAAAATTATTAAATCAAAACATTCTAAAATATAAACAATCAACATCCCCCTTAGTCAGCCACAGTAAAATATCAAATGTTGACCAGCCCACAGTGATAAAAAGGTTGTGAAGCACTTCTATAGAGAACCACTCATTTTATACTATTTTTTTTTCCTAATCTGAATTGGCAC
The DNA here is from genome assembly GCA_019973935.1 of Trichonephila clavipes. Taxonomy (NCBI): domain Eukaryota; kingdom Metazoa; phylum Arthropoda; class Arachnida; order Araneae; family Nephilidae; genus Trichonephila; species Trichonephila clavipes. The sequence continues at coordinate 1,081,615 of BMAU01021230.1, read as the reverse complement.
ATTTTTTCCAGTATAAAATTTTTGTTCATTTTTTCTCTGATATCATACAGTTATGAGCTATTACTTTACATGTTACAATGAAAAATTGGTTATTTATGGGACATTTTGAAATTTTAAAAAAGCTATATTATAAACAAGTGTATGAATTACAATGTCGAAAATTGAAGCATTTTTCTGACTGGAAATGTGCTCCACCTTTAACTCAGGCTTCATGCACATTTGGTGAAGACAGCCTTAAAGAAATTGAAGTTCAAATGAAATTAAGGCAAATTATTACAACTAAATTTTAAGGAAAGAATATCAATGTTTTTACTAGAAAAGAAATATAACATCAGGTAGAGAAAAAGTTGGCATATAAATATGGAATTGATAATTGTATTATTGTTTCATTTTTATGTATTCTATCATTCTTTATTTAACTAATATTTTTCTTACTAAATGTTGAGTTCCTAGAAGTATAGCAGCTTTTTCCTCTTCTTGTGGTTGATTATCTCGTTCTGGAATGTTTCTTGACTTCAAAAGTCTCTGTTTAATTGCCTACAAAGTAAAAACTCCTAATAGTAATCATCTAATGATAAAATAATTTTATCATTACAAAACAGTTTTTTATATTATAATTCAACTAATCTAAAACTTTTTACCTGAGATAAGAGAATCTTTTTTGCATCATTTTTCAAAGCCATTAAAAGATCTAACCAAGTCCAAGTCCTGTTGTGATATTCAATAGTAGACAAAACCAAACTTAAATCATGAACATCTTCAATGTTCTTTTCCTTCTTTCCTTTATAACTGACTCGAATAGGTACTTCAGGAATTTTTATAGAAAAAAATGTATGATTTTTTTCTGCTCTTTCCTAAAGGGAGAAGAAACTTAAATATACACTAACTAATAAACTTGGTAATATATAAACTAACGATATTGCGATAATTATGGAAGGATTATTGGTATTTAATTCCCAAAATTTTAGAATATATGTAATATTATAGTCTCACCTCAACCCATTTAATTTCATTAACTTATTCTGAAATGTTTACTGGTTTCAAAAGTCTCTTTTTACTTAAAAGTTTTTTAAATGTTAAATTAATATCTTTAAGAAATAAAGAAAGGGGAAAAAAGAATGATGACTTAATATAAATTTAGTAAATTTTTTTCTTGTAAATGGTAAAACAATTTTATAATTTTTATCCACTTTTTTATTGCATTGAAGGCAGTTTTGATTATTATGGTATTCATCACCTTTGAACTTGCACAGCTTCACATCATCAATATACATCTATGTAAGGGGTCAATATATAATGAAGAAACTTGCAAAAATACCAAGTCCATCAAACACCATTTTTGATATTTTCTAATGTTTAATTTTTTTCATTAAATAATGTAATAAAAAATTATGTAAAATTTGATTCTTGCTTCATATTTTATAAAACTTTTCTTTCTGCCTAATAGTTTATTTTACATCATTTTTAATATGGTAACAATACCTTCATTTTTTCAATGTCATCTCTTTCACCATAAAATGTTGATGACTGTTTTTGTTTGGAAGTTTTTCGATTTAAAGTTCCAGTTGGTTCTTCGTCTTCCTCATCAACTTTATCTGAAATGCGAGAAAAAAATATTAGAAAATAGTGAGTTAGTCTTCATAAAAAAATTTGAATGCTGTTATTAAATACTACTTGTTTTTCAAAATAATTAATTTTTTAAAAAATAAAATCAAAGAATGGATCATTAAAGGCATTAATATTATAGCACTTTTGCACAAAAGGAAAAAAAAATTATTCATTTGGTAAATATAAATTAGACTATAATTTCTTAAAACATTCATTTAAGAATCTCTTTTCTTCCTTTTCTAGAGAAAAAAACCCCAGTTTCATAAAAATGTATAAATTTTCAAATATTTTTTTTATAAAGTATCAAAGTTTAAAAACACTAATATTCTCTCTGATTTTAGACAGATTTTAGGTTGATCAATATATTTATATTTGTTGATTTTTCAAAAATAGCAAATTTGTAGCAGCATTTATTTTACAAATGAATATAAATCTAACCTTCTCGTCCAGGGAAAAAGAATTTAAGCATTGCTTTGTAAAATGCTTCTGTTAAACCAATTGTAATTGGAACTACATTGACTTCTAGATGTTCTTTAATCGAAATTCCCCCAACAGGAGCTCTTTCTCGACAAAATATCCTTAGTAAGCACTGTCTGTCAAGAGGTATTTTTGTCTGTAATTCTGTAGGCTGCAGCACAATCTTTCAAGAAAATATAAGATATTAACACTCATAAATGCATAAAGTATAACATAAATTGATATTTTAGAAATATAAATCTGAATTATTTTAAACTAACAATATGAACAGGGGCAGGCAAGCTGGGCCCCTGCCCGGGGTAACAACCTTAAGAGGCGGAAAATTGGCTTTAAAATTAATTAGTTTATGAAGAAAATAAACCAAGATTTATTTAAATCTTATGAAAAATTAATATGTTGAATTTTAATAATATATATATTAATAATATATTTAGTATTTTAAAATTCAAACTATTTGAAATTCAAGGACACTGCTAACAAGCATGATAAATTCCCACTTAAAAGTAGCTTAAAACGTAAACAAAACCACTCTTTTTATTATAATTTAAATAAATGGACACACCAGGCGTAGCTACAACTGTATCAATGATACGGGGTCCCCAAGCTACAGGGGCCCCAACATGTGTATATAACTACAGTCCCCCTAACAAGGCTCTCATATTTAAAAAAGGGCCCTGAAGGAATTTTGATACAGGGTCCTTTCAGAGATAGCTACGCCAGCGGGACACACAATGCAAAGTGCTATAATAGAATTTTTTACTGTGTGTCTTAATTTGTCGAAATATGTATGAAAATGCGGGCGCGAAAAATCAGTCCTGATAAACTTTCACACGCTTTTAACAGTGACTATAAAAGGAAAAAAGGCAGTGTTATTGTTTTATTTATGGAATAATTGCATTGCAGATTGGTGGCTAGTGAAGTATAGTGCGTTATAATACAATTATTATTTACTGGGCCCAGTGGCGGCGCAAGACCTGAACTTAATGTGAGCAAGATACACTTCGCGAGGCCCTCTGATGGCGTAAGGGGGTTCATAAAATTAAAAACCAATTTTTATTCCTAAAGAAAAAAAACATTTTTTTTTACTCATATTTCTTTGGCACATTAAACAATAATAAAAATTAAAGAAACAGAAATTTTTCACTTTAAGTTTTGCTGAAATTCTTAATGATTGATTTGTAATTTATCTTAGAAGCAATATCTGCTTCAATAGATAAAACTGCCAAAGCTGAAAGTCTTTTCTGGCCCATAGTATTTCTTACATAATTTTTTATTAGCTTCGATTTTGAAAATCTCTTCTCAGCAGAAGCGGTACTTAAATTAATTGTTAACGAAATTCGAAAGACAATGTAAATATTTGGGAAAATTTCTTTCAAATCGTTCTCTGTGACATTTTGGATGTTTGTTGTTTCACGTCTGTAATGATGTTGGGTAAATTTAAGATCATATTTTGTAATTCTTCTTATAATTCGTAAGGTTGGAAGTCACTGCTCTCACCTACTTCCAGGACTGTGTGTAACTCCTGACAGTTTTTCAGTATTTGCTCTTTTGCAATATTTTTTAACTTGTTTAAAACAAAGAAAACCAAAATTTTCAAAATGTTGATTTAAAGACATGAATCTTGAATCCATAATGGTATTAAAAAATTCTGTTTCATACCGGCTTTTCACAGACTCTATAGGTTGATCGCCGCCTTCATAGTCAAACATTTTTTTTTCTTTTTGGCTACCCTTTTAGTTTTAAAATCTTTTGGCAAATCATAACTACTTGACTTACGAGCGTCAGATAAGCATTTTCCGAATCCAGTTTGTCGGTACTCTTTGATCCAGCTACAAAATGTACGCAAATGTTCAAGAGTTTTGCGTAAATAGGCTTTGTACAGATTGCCATAATTTGCTTATGATCACAATCACTGAGTGTGCAGGACTGTTCCGGTTGTTTTTTTAAAAGTTTCCTATGTATTCAACATCATCATCAAATTGTAATTCTGCAGCTTTCACCACCTCGATTCTGCTTTTCCAACTTGTGTCTGATAAAGGCTTAATTAAGCTTTAATTTATCTTTGATAATTTTCCATCGTTTGCTGGAACTTGAAAATAGCAAAAAAATCTTCTGAATGAAACCCCAATTTTTTTTTGTCGCCACTGACGAATTAGCTACGACTACCAATAACAGATTCCAGCTATGACAACCGCAAGGTGTGAAAAATGCTCAGAGATTTATATGTAATATTGGAGTTTTAACTCTATTATTTATGCCTACCATACTTGCTCCATTGTCTTATTACCCACAACAGTTCTGCATATCTAAGCCATTTTTTTTCTAGCTCTCCTAGTATTGTATTGGTCAAATATTCTCCAGTCGTTTCAGTGACAGCAAGAAATCTGATCAAGCTTTCTTCTCTACCTCCAGTTGATGTACTACAATATCTTAAGATGACCGACATCTTTTAAATTCTACTACAGTCTGTAGTGCAGTCGAGTAAAAAGAAAAATATTTTGCCTCGTTTATCCTACCAATCATTTCACTGGTAACTGTGTTCAACATGATTGTGATCAATTCATTATGAATATCGTGCCTTAGATAATGGTGTGCAAGTTGTTTATTATCAATGGGATTTATGTGTTCCTGTAACATAGGATCATATTTAGATATCAATTTAAATAAGTCTAGGAAGTTTCCAGAATTCTTAGTGTCTTCGTCTGTTCTAAGAGGTTCTCTGTGACCTCTAAACATCAGATTATGATAGGCTAAGAAATTTATGATATCAATCTCTCAAACAAATTATGCCAATGCTTCTGAGATTCAAGAATTTGCCTTCCGTTTTCTCGGTCTAATGTTTTTTGTGCTTTATTCCCTTCTCTAATGTTATCCATTGGAACATATAAGCCATATGTTCTTTAGTATTCTCCTGCCTGTGTAAAACACTACTTAAGTGTTTTCAATCATGCACCCTTCCTGTACCATTTGAGTTTGTGAATTGCCAAATAGTTTGCATGAAAAACAGAAAACTTTATTTTTAGAGAACTTCAATAAACCAACCAGTGATGATGTTGAGTTTCACCCTTGTTTAGTTTTCGTGAAAAATGAAAATTGGAAAAGTATCTAGGATCATCACCTTTAGGATAAGATTTATCACTGTTATTTAACTGCTATGTGGGATCGCTTTGAATTGTATCATGACCGGTGAGTATCTGTCATGGAAAACATACACAATCCTGGGTCAAAACTAGAAAATGCTTGTTTCACAACCACACTGACATCTCTGTTCACAGGCGAAGAACTAACTTCAATCTCTTCTTGATTGTGACTTATGTTACTCAACGTGAACCCAGAAATCTCAGCGTCAGATTATGATTGGCAAGTTTTTGATCCTATTTCTGTTTCCAACTTTCATGGTTCAGTATCAATAGTGGGTGCATCTGGAGTAACTTCTAAATTCAATGGAGACTTGGATACAGATAAATGTTGTTGAGAAGTCGAAGGAACTGATTAATTTGATTCTGTACTGCTAGATTCAGTCTTACGGAGAAATTTCATCATACATGAACTTTAAACCTGGTTTTGGATACAACTCTTTCCGCATTTCTTTTTCTTTTTGCTGCACCAGGTTCAAATTTTCTCCCTTTATTTCTATCTCTCTTAGTGCCTAAGCCTGACATGATTGATTAATTATGAACATGCCCAGTACCACTATTTTATTTATTCTCATATCAAATACTTTTAAAATTCATAATATGATATAGAAACATGAAGCGATACTGTGTATACATGCAATACTTTAATTGGCTTTCTAATGATGGAAAGTCTCGAGTTACGCTCCGTCTCTGACTGGGGACTCCCCGCGATAGCAGCTTAACTCCAGCTAATGTTGCCAGACTAAATATGAGAGGAAACGACAAAGTTGAGAAACTTTATTAAAAGATAGTGGAAAACAATATTTTCATGAATTATTTATTCATATGCTTTCATGCACTGATAAATAGAATATCTTTTTTAAAAAAGTTGATGTATCAATTTTTCGATATCTTATGGTGAAAAACAGAGTTGAGAATTTTCTAATTTATCAATTATAAAAAAACCTTGTGGCATGCACTTTTGGATTTTCCTTACTTTTTGTTTAATTTGTTTTGGCTTTGAGGCGCGAGACCCTATGCATCGCGAGGCCATGAGCAGTAGCCCACACCGCCCATGCCTTACGCGCCTCTGACTGGGCCTTTTTTAAACTTAAGTTGTGTTATAAAAGTAAAGTGAGTAGAATAATCAAGATATTCAGTTTTCTTAAGAAACATTTAAATAGCTTCTACAGGATTTTTCTTTTTAAACGAGGCTTTTTAACGAGGCTTCAAAAAAGGAGGAGGTTATCAATTTGGTCATTTTTTTTGTTTGTTTGGCGATTACTTCGGCATATCTCAACCGATTTGAATGTTTTTTGTTTGATAGGGTGTGTTACCGGATTGGTACCATTGTTAAAAAGGTGGTTTAAAATGCTATCCCCTAATTTTGGGGGAAACATTTAGGGATTGATAAAAAATAAAAGTTTCCAGAAATAATTAAAATTTCATGTGAATAAAGCCACTGGGAGTTCAAATAAAATGCAAAATTAAAACTTTTAAAAAACTACCCCTTTCGCCATTGGGGTTAATAAAGGGGTGGCAAAAAGTTAAAGTTTTCCAATTTAAATAGGGTTTACTTTCCAAAAAAAAAAAAAAGGCATCTGATTTTAAATATATACTTTACATTACTTCAGTGAAGTTGGTTAAAAACAATTTTATACTTTTTAGTGCTTTTTTTTAAAATCGGTTCAATTTTTTAAATTTTTTTTTAATAAAATGGTTTTTGAAAAACGCCCAATAGAGAATACATTAATCCATTGATATAAACCAGTGGTCTTCAAACTGTGTTCCATGAGTTAAAATAAAAATTCGAAGAAAAAAATTAAAATTGTGTATGGGAAATATTCACGCTTTCTATGGTGTCCCAGAGTATTTTTTTAGCGAGTATTCATTAGTATTTAAAGCCGTGTTTCACAATGTTGGTCCGATGGGAGAAGCAAGAGGGGCAATATAGAAGAATTTTGTGGCATCCGGTTCCTTCTCTTTCAACTAATTTCCTACAACTTTTACTACTTTGTATGTGTGAACTCGGGTACTATTGAAAGAAACAGATTTTGACAGAGATTAGTCTCAACAAAAGTGATGAAAAGAACAGTCAAGTTTTATGAATGAAAAGAAAGGGGCAGAATAACCCTGAGAAAAAGACCCTTTTTGAAGAAAACTGAGGGAATCTTGAGTCAATTTGACTTCCAAACTAATTCTTTTAGCTTCCTGTGCTTATGCAGACAAGAAAAAGTCGTACAACAAAAAAAGGTAACATTTTCATTTTCAAATTCTCTTTTAGATTTTTATGGTTTAATGTCCAGGAATTTTAATCATTGCGTAAGATAAAGGGGAAAGAAAAATTATTTTGCTGCATTTGTGCTTTTTCTATTTAATTAATTTATTTTTTGTTTTACATACATAAATATAAATGTCATCAGTTTCGTAGAATATTTTCATGTTGATTAAAATATTTAAGTATGTGTGTTTTCGTAGCTTGAATGTACCGTAATCGCCTTAAAACATTTTCGATTTACATTGTTATTCAAATGCAAAAATATTATTTGCCTCTCGTATAAAAATAATTTCTTTAGTCGCTTATAAAGGACGATAGTAGTTCATTTACAATGCAAAACATTAATGAGCTTTAGAGTATGTAAAATCTAAGTAAAACCAGTATTTCGTCTTGGCGTGATCGATAAAGTGTTCGAATCGGAAGGTGCCCGGTTCGAATCTATACCTACATTGGTGACCCTGGACTGAAGTAAAAAACGCAACTTCCTGAACTGTCATTAGCGCCATCTACCGCAAGAAAAAGTAAATAAATAAAAAAAAAAATAAGAGAGTGAAAAAAATAATAAATAAGAAGAAAATTATAAATAAATAAAACACATACTCTCTCGAAACAAACGATAGATCATCTTTCTCTCCTCTCAGCAAAAAAATAAATAAGAATAAAAATAAATAAATAAGAATGAGAGAGAGAATAAAATAAGTAAATAAAAAAAACATGCTCTCTCTCCAAAAACAAACAAACGGACGTTCGCCTATCCACCTCACTGGTGGGAGAGTAGTGTAGCGGTATCTAAGTAAAACCAGTACTTAGGCATCACGCGAAGACGATCGTCATCGATAAAGTACTGGTGTTCGGATCGGAAGGTGCCCGGTTCGAATCTATACCTACAAGTACATTCATTATTTATATTTGTGATTTAAAAGATACTCCTCAAAATGACGTACTAAAGTTAATTGATGGGAATTCATCAGATATAAACGCTCTGGACCTGGCAGACGCGATAGTAGCGATTTTGGCTTTGCTAAATAAAAAAGAATGTCCAATCGAGTTTTTAAAATTCCTATCGAACCTGGATTTTGCTCTAAATCTCTGTATAATTTTAAGGATATTGCTTTCTCTTCCAATAAGTGTAGTAAGAGGAGAAAGGAGTTTCTCCAAATTAAAATTAATTAAATATTTTTTACGCTCCACAACTACCGATGATCGGCTAAACAGCTTGACAACAATAGCCATTGAACATGAACTGGCTGAAGAAATGAATGTTAAGGAAATTATAAAAAAATTTTCAGAATTAAAAATGAGAAAAAAACACTTTTAAGTTTAACTCTCGGTTTAGATGTATTTGTAATATGTAATTAAGTTTTAATATTTAGTGGTTCTATAATTTGTTTAATATTTTTTTTAATATCTGTGGTCTATAACTATACACTAGAAATGACTCGTTTCTTTTTTTCTGTACAACCCTAATTTTAATTTAGTGCCAAAACACAAATTAATAACTTAGTATTTTTTGCTACAAAACTTCTGCATTTTTTATAGTAATTTTTTTTGCTTATGTTTTCTTTTACCATTAAGTGTGGGTAGGGTTTAGGTTATCTCTTTTAATTTTTGCTATAAACGGGCGGCATTTTACCTCTTTACCCGGGGCGGCGAAACTGCTGGCGCCGGCCCTGATATGAAGACAGTTTTTTTAAAACCTTTAATATTTGTGAATCAAATATTGAAATAAAATGTATTAGCTTTATCAAAAACTTAAAATATACACTGCTGTTTGTAAAAAATACAACACTATCATCAGAATTAAATGAACTTTGCGGCAAATATCAATTATAGGATGTTAAGTAAAATAGTAAAGTTTCAGAGCCACCGCTCTCTGAACTGATGCTGAAAGCGTATAAATAGAGAGCTGTAGCGGGACGTTAAAAATAGTTAATGATTATTTGTTAGTGGAGAACGTTTAGTGAGACCTAAGTATGCCTCCACAAAGAAATAAGAAGAAATTCCAACAACTTACGGGTTTGAACGGGGGAAGATTATCGGCCTTCGAGAAGGATTTTCTTATCATGCAATAGGAGCTCGTGTGCAGTGGAACAGTTTTACAGTGATACGAGTTTGGAAGCTGTGGACCAGCAAGCACCGAACAACTCGAAAAACTGGTAGTGGACGATGGAAGGTGACGTCAGCATGCGGCGATCGACACCTGCTCCGTATGGCGATGAATGACCGTACAGCCTTCTCCAGGCAGTTGGCAGCACGTTGGTCTACTGCTACAGGGGTACTAATGTCGATTTCGTCAATTCGTTGACGTCTGCAGCACCGTAGATTGCGTGCAAGGGTGCCTTTATACTGGATCCCCCTCATGGCAAACCATTGACGGCTGCGTCTGTAATGAGCTCCAGCTGATTGGCACCAAGTTGTTTTTTCACGCTTCAATTTGTGGGACCATGAGAGCCGCATTCATGTTAGAAGCCATGCTGGTGAACGCTGCCTTCCACAGTGCATTATCGAACGACATAGTGGCCTAACACCCGGAGTTATGGTTTGGGGGGCGATTTCGTATCATAGACAATCCAATTTGCTATGAATTGAGCGTAATCTCAATAGCAAAAAAAAAAAAAAAACAGGTACGTCTGTGAAATGCTGCAGCCCAAAGTTGTTCCCTTCCTTTAAGGCATCCCTGGAGCTATCTTTCAGCAGGATAATGCACGCCCATAAGTAGCAAAAACTGTTCGAAACTTCTGTTCAGCCCAACACATGAAACTTCTTTCTTGGCCTACTTATTCGCCGAACATGTCACCTATTGAGCACGTGGGAGATTGGGTTGATCGGCATCTCGCTTGTGTTAGATTAGTTGATTAATTACAAGAAAGCAATTATCACAATTTTGTCTAAACAACCTAATTACTGAGTTATAGAAAATTTAGAGCACATTCCTAATAAGTACACTTATTTTTAATTATATAGAAATATTTAGAATCAATTATATATACACACATTTGAAAACATTTTTCAAGTTAATATTTCATAAGTTTCATTATAATCTTTAAGTAAAGAAATAATTAACAAGTCTGAACAAAAGTTGACTTATTAAATATACTATTATATATGCATTTCAAGAAAAATTAGAAAAAGCATAGGTAATTAATATTTTGAAATCAGTGAAAAATCTATTTAAAACAATTAAATCGCACCTTTTTGAAATTTACAAATAAAACTGCAAAGAAAGACTGTTGGTTTTTATTGAAGGTTGACCATTTCTTTATTGAAGTCAAAAGTTTCTAATTTTTCAAAAGTCAAAGACTATTTTAAAAAAAATAAAATGAGCAATTTCCACAAAAAAGGTGGGAGACTTCATCATGAATCAGTTTATGGCCAGAATAGTACATTTTTTCCTAGAAGGAAGTTGAATGGACAATATGCCTAATCAATGGAATAATTTTGAATGTTTGAAAAAACATCCATGATTAAGAAACATAGCTATCACACAGGGAAAGATTTTCCAAATGGAATGTAATGCTGTTTCTTATAAGTGCTTTTTAGAAGAAAACAGCTGCAAATTCACACAAAATTTAACTTAAGCTTAACGAACAAGACTTCCTTTATCTTGACATTTTACTTCCATGAATACCTCCAAGAAGTGAGAATATATTTAATTTAACAAATATCTCATTCCATTTCTAAAACACAGCCGGCTGGGTGGTGTGGTTGGTTTGTTGCTGACCTTCTGCACCTAAGGTTGCAGGTTAGACCCTGGTCCACGTCGGTAGATTTTCATGATGCAGAAAATGGACATCAGCCATGTTGTATGATTATATAGCATGTAAAAGATCCCTAGAGTGTCTGATTGGCTTAGGTGCTCTCAGCAAAATTAAATCCTAGTATAGATTTGCATCATCAAAGCTCAAGTGCCTCCCTCTAGAAAGGAAACTGGATGTCAAAACTACCTGCGGCGATTGGTATCCACCTATATGGTGCCACACTAAAAAGAGATATCAGCTTCCAGGAATGTACTAGGTTTGCAATGGTAAACCACCAATCCATAACCCATTAGAAATAAAAAAAAATTCTAAAATACTCCAAAAAGCTAAGTAGGAGCGAAGTTTACATCAATACTTTTAAAATTTAGAATTTCATTACATAAAGATAATATGTCTGTGTACAGAATCTTCAATTTATCTTGCACCAATAACTTTCTTTCTTTTAAGTTGATTCCTTTAAATGACTATTTATCAACACTTCACTTAAAATCTATATGACTAATTTAATACGCATCAATCCATTTTATGATGGATCTTTAGTGGAATATGAGACATGAACATGCATCTTGACAGAAACATCACATACCATGGCCACATTAATTGCTATAATTTTAATTTCTATTTCAAATACAATAATTAGCATATTTATCACGAAATTTGACTAATCAATGTGTGCTACTCTCTATATGAAAAGCATAAGAATTAACATATTTGCTACCAAATGATCAAACTTATAAAAATGTCAACATTCTTGGCAGTAAATTTTTCCACAGTGGAGAAAATAACATTCATTTTAATGACTTTTATCAAATATTATAATTACACAATATATTGAATATTTCTTCATTACTAATCCATCATACTTACCAAATATTATTTAAATAACAGAGTGGAAACCTTTTCCTTACCTTATATGTTTGATTTGGGAGGAGATTGGTCATTTTTATGTAACCAACTTCTAGTAAATGCTCAACAGAATCATTTGTTTTGGTGACTTTTGAATACCTAAAATATATTTAAATCATGGTAAAGCTGAATAATTTAAACGTACATTTTGCTATTAAATAAAAAAATTATAAATGATTACGCAAGTTTGAAACAAAATATAAAGATTTTATTTATTAATATAAACACAGTTCATTTTTGTTCTTATTATAACAGTGACACTGGAAATTAAGCAGATTACTTTTCTCACAATACCATGATTCAATTTTCAGCTGGTGCAATTCAAAATGGTGTGTTTGAAGCAAAAATTATATTGATGATTTCATACTTGCAATTATTATTTAAAAAGTAAACTAATATTTTTTTATTTGTTGTACATACAATTGGAAAAAATGAGTAAGAAAAATTCCAAAGTTACGACTATGTCCCTACTTACACTGGCATCACAAATCAGTGCTGATGCCTTCTAGTTTCTAGAACAGGGGTGGGCAGACTTTTCTAGGGCACGGGCTATTTCTAACTTTTTCAAGGTGTTGGGGTCCACCCAGTAGGCGTAGGTGTAGCGAGCTAAAAGAAAGTATATAATACAGTCGGGCCCCTATTTTACAAATTTTTCTTGAAACCAAGAACATTTTTCAATTTTCTTTATAAAATTACCTGCAAATAGCGAAGTGCATTTTCTATTCAACGAAATGTTCTCTTATGATTCGATTTTGTTCCGTATTTCTTAAAATGCCATATACTTTTTTTCTCAATGTTAATGCTACTAAAAATCAGGAGTGGCTTAGAATATAAGGGAAACATTTTTTTGGATGGGGTATTTAGAGCAATTACAGCTTCAAAAGTTTATAATACTGATAAAATAATAAATTATTCACTTCTTATTAGCTTTCCTTTTAAATTTATTTTAATTTCGTAAAATTGGATAATGACAAGCCATTTGAGATTATTTTTCGATTTTCACAAAATCTCGTTGATAATTTGGGGCGTGGCTTAGAATCGATGCAGGGTTAGATTCGAATAAATATGATATTTCTGGACTTTCATAAGATGAAATGAGAATTAGGTCCTAGTGAAGGCGGTCACCCCAAAATGTATTGGTGGTTCACCGGTCAATCGCAATCAACTTAATGCCCACCCCGGCTCTAGAAGATGCTGATCAGCTCCTCTACATAGTGGATCTTCAGTGGCATCAAAATTCGACAATGATAGACACAAGTTTGCGACTATGACCTCTTGACTACCATGGCCATTTAAGAATATTTAAAAAGTTGTATTACCAAAATTCAAAAATATTCCCATTTTTCCTATTTATGCTTTTGTAAAAAAAAAAGATAATTTATGTATAACATTGAAAATTTCACTTACAAGAAATTGCTCAGCACTAAATCTGAAATTCCCAATTGCCCATCAGCATCTGTTAGCCTCCATTGGGCATGCTTAAAACACACTTCAGATCTCCTGGAAGTGGAAACACCTTTTTCTTGAGAGGAAGCTCGTTGACGAGAGCGACTAGCAATTATCTGAGTTTCTTTAAAGCAACTTATCATCATTGTTAATTCTTCATTCATTGAATTCAGTCTTTCTTTGTGATCATTTATCTAAATATTAATATGTAAGTAAAATCAGTGTTTTTAAAACATTAAGAACATTATTCCTTTAAGAAATCAAAAACTAAAAATACTTTATTTTTATGTATTTTCTTGAATTTTTAAATTCAACAATTAAATTACAAAAAACAAAACATAATATCAATTTCAGATCTTATATCTCAATATAGTGTAATACATAGATAACTGTCTACATTCTTCATTCCATAAAAACTTCTCTATCACAGCAAAATTGTTTAAAATATAAATAATATAGGATATAATATAATTTTATAATTTATATATTTTCCTTATTTAAATAATCTATAATATACTACAGAATTCATAAAAGTATTCGATAATCATACCTTATTATCAAGCATGTGAAGTTCATCTAAATATTCAGTGTTGTCAGGATTTTCAAGGACCATTTTATGAATTACATAAGCCTCTTTTTCTAGTCTTCTTAAATTAGCTACCAAAGATCTGAAATAAACATAAAATATCTGTCATAGACAATAGGTTGAGGACTCCGAAGGAAATACAGCAATCCTTTCATTACTATGAATTTGTCCCAGAAACAGCATATAAATATAAATTATCTAAATTGGTTTATGTAATTTGGTCTATCGGGCCACAGAGGAGTAATCTGAAAATGACCATCTAGAGTTTAAAAACTAATGCCTATTATGATAATAAAAGGAGAATTGTCACTGTTTCAATTTGAAATAAGAGCTAAAAATGTTGCATTTTCTACAGAATCATATTCGAAAGCTTGGAACATTGATTTCAGTTCATTGTGGTTTCACTGGGAAATCAAAATATATTGAACATAAACATTTTGGCCAGATGGTTACACAATTATACAAGCTTCATCTAGCGAGCAGTTGTACATTGGAATTACTATTGCCAGCCATGCACTCCACAGGTCCTGTAATATTGTCTATTTCATAGAACCTCTTGTTGCCTTCAGGTAATGCTTACAGTTAAATAAGTTAAATGATCTCAAATGAAAATAAATAATTACTTAGTAGTGCACATAAATCAATATTATTGAAGAGCCATGATACACAAAGGTATGCAACTATATAAATGTTTAATTGCCTATACATTCAAATATTTAAAGAACATACTAATACATATATTATCTTTAGCTTTTAACTACTTTCATTCTGCCACAGTAAAATAATTAACACAAGCCATACGAAAACATTCATCATTATTCAGTAAAACATTTAAAATTTTGTTTCTAACCCACTATCCTCAATGAATGGTAATTTTTTTTTAAAAAAAATCTTTTCAACACATGATGCTAGATGAACCAAAGCAATGAAACAAGATCATCTTGAGATACATTTCAAAGCAAAAATAGTGGTCATGTTAATTCAGATTTAAATTACTTTTGATTTTAAAAGAATTCATTAAGATGGACAACATTAAAGTTGCTGTTTATTGCACATACTACTTCTATAAATTATACTCTTAGGGCAAATTATTATGTTTCCTCACTCATAACTAAATTTGGAGAATACTCTATAATAGGACATAATTTATCAAATAATGAATTACAGCATTTCTTAAAACACCGATGGAAAAAATGAAAAAAAAAAAAGCTACACCATTCAGTAAGAATACTGTTAGCAGAGGATGAAATGTGAGTGAAGTTATTGAAAATAAACTTGTTATAAAACTGATACCAAGAAAATTCTTAGTGAAACATTGACTAATCAACTCTGATAAACAGTGAAGCAGTAATGTAAGATGTATTGATAAAGATGATTTTAGTACAGAAAAAAATGCTATTTTGTCAATCATTAGAGAGCATAGAGATACCTTCAAATATATATATGCACATATATAAATTATTTTGAGAAATCAATATACTACATGAAAAATTCAAACATCTTGAGTTGCATAATTCCTATCCTCAGTAATTGTTATATGTATGTTGTGGAGCAAAAGTTTAGAAAATTAATGCTTCTTATGAATTTTGTTTTGAAATTAAAATACAGTTGAACTTCTGTATAATGAACCTCTATATTGCCAATTTTTCTACATAGCAAACTTTTTCCAGGAACCTTGAACAATTCATGATTTTCTTTGCAAAATAACCTCTATAGTGAAGTGCATTTTCTATATAATGAGCTTTTTCTTTCGTGATTCAATTTTTTTCCCTTCCTATTTTTAAAGTACTTCTGAACATTTAAAATTATTCTCTCTTTAATACATTTTATAGTGATCATAAATCTTGAACTGGTTTTATTAGATCCTAACTCGCCGAGAACAATAGAGTTCTATATGTTTCATCCAAGAAGTGCAACCTTTAACCCCATTGTCCAAGTCACTAGAAACATCTTCGATATCCAATTTCACACTCAGTAGAGTTGTCCTGTGTCCTCATGTTCTAGTTATAAAATAATGTATGTTTAATATTACTCGTATGCTTTAAATTAGAAAATGTCCTTCAAATTCATTAATTTTAATTTAAAATTATTTTCTTAATATTGAAAATTCAGTGTATTCTTCGACATTCTTTTTTCTTGTTTTCTTTTTTGATGGGTAAGATATATAAAATAAACATATATTAATTTAAAAAAAAGATGTGAATAATTACTTTTTTTAATATATAGTGTCGATGAATTTAAAATTTGTTTTATGTAGTTTATAAAATATATAAAACGACGAACCTCTATAAAACGAATTTTCCATATAACGAACTTTTTCCCTGGATTTAATGATTTCATTATATAGAGGTCTGACTGTATATATATATATATATATATAATAATCACATAAATATTACCTAATATTTTCTTGGAGCTGTAATATTGGCTCTCTTTGATCTTCTACAGAACAAAGTTGCAACTGGAACCTCATATATTGCAATTTATTTGTAGCTTCTCGCTTTCTAGGTTCCACATATAGCAAAAGATTATTGACCAAGTCAAGGATCATTGCATATTGAAGAGAATTGGTGCATATATCCAAATCATGGTGAGTTAAAGTAAAGCAATCAACAGCCACTTCTTGTTCCCATAAATCAGTATCCTCTGGCTAGGAAAAAGTGTAAAACACTATGCATAAAATATAAACATACATGACAAGAACTCTGCAATTTTATATTTTTGGCTAGAACAAATTATTTTCAATCCCTACTATTGGCTCACAATCTCCCTATATATATTTTGTTCAAATTTTCAATCATTAATAAAATACACTTTAAAGTGCTTACTTATGCTGAAATTTTATATACATGATTATTTTCGATGACAATATGGTAATTTAATAATAATTAATAAAAATTAATTGATTAAAACTAATTATTCAAAGAATTACAGATACAGCCACGTTGGCATCATTTTTTGGTGACCATTTTGGCAACTTGTGTCAAAACTTTAAAAGGTATTTTTTTTCACATTTTAAAGCACTCATTTGAGCTGAAATTTTATACATACGATTAAGTGACAATACGATAATTTAATTATAATTAATAGAATGAAACTAATTATTTAAAGAATAACAGAAACAGAGTGATGTTGGCTTCATTTTTAGCAACTTGGGTCAAAACTTAAAACGAATTTTTTTTCTCACGTTTTAAAGCATTCAGTTGAAATTAAATTTTATATACATCGTTGTTTTAGATGACAATACGATACTTTAATGATAATTAATAAAAATTAATTGTCACTTAATATTGTGATTCTGTCACATGTATATACATATTTATATTAATTGTAATTATTTGATAAAAAGTAACCAAAATAAACCTAAGTAGGAATAGACAAATTTTTTTTATATTACTTGTTTTAAATAAAAATACTTAATTAAGTCAAATAATTTAAATTATGAAATTTTATATCAAATCTAACATTGTGAATTTAAATCTATATTCATGTTTCTTAGTATATCTTTGGAGTAAGCATCAAACATTGGTTTACAAAAAAATAAGGACATTATTTATATTTCTTATGTTTTGAATAGGCTTTTAATTTTTTTAGGGCTCTAAATCCGTGAAATGTAACAAAAAAAAGGGGGGTTGGGGAGATGATTATAATACTGGGATAGCTTAACAAATGATTTTTACCTAAGTGTTTTGTTTCATTCATTTCTCAAATGTTGTTTTTAGGTAAGTATCTTTAAATATATTGTGTTATGTAGTATTTCCAATCCCATAATAGCATGACCATTAGTTACAGTGAAATCAGCACAAATATAGTACAATTGGGTATTACATGATACAATAATTGAAAACAGATTATTTTAATTTTTATTTTTGTTGTAACTTGAGAGTTATTTCACCATATAAAAATAATTAAGAGAAAATATGATCTCTCAACTCTTTCCTAGATAAAATATTTTTACAGCAGTAAATGCAGCTTTTTTCTTATGTTCAATGTATCCACTATTACATTTTTTTCCCATATATACCCTTGAATTATTTCATTGACTCCCGCAAGCGCATTTACCCCATGTTTAGAAACATCTACAGGATATAAAAATGACTTCTGCACCAGTAAGGTTTAACAGGCTTATGACTGCTGTTTCATTTAGTTTTAGTTACTTGATCTAAAACGTTACTTTAAAAATAACCCCTTTAAAATTTTAAATGTGTGTTCCTTACTTTGCTAAATTTCAAATTAAAAATTAATGACTTGATATTCTTTCTATTGAAGATAATAATGTAGTGTTACACCTTCAACAGCTTCAATTACCACTTAAAAAAAAGAGTTACTTAGTTTTTCAATGAAATTTTATAAAGTATCAAGTGTTACAATTGTTCTCTAAGCATAATTCTTTTATCTAAAATTTTACAATGAATAATTTTCTTATTTTGATGCTCTCAACTACAGATAAGTATACAATAAATAATGTGATTAACTGGTTTAGGGAAAAAATTACATAACTGCAAGAATTTACAGTACTACAAATTATTTTTTACAATAAAAGTTGATAAATACATTTAAATATTTTTTCTTCTAAAGAATAAAATTATTAAAATATGAAATACCAGCGGGGGTACTTCTTCCAAGCTACTAGGATCCATGTTTTCACCATAGCTTGCATAAAAGAATTGACAACCACAACGAGAAACAATTCTTTGCAACTGAGTAGGAGCAGATTCTGGATTTGAAACAGCACCAACAGTACTGCTAACAACTCCACCCACACTGTGACCACTTCCAACTAAATCAGGAAGATCACTGATAACCATTGACTCTTTTTCTTCAATGTTGTCAATAGATAACCACATAACATCATCCACTGTGGGACTTGGAACGCCTGCATCTACTGTAGCATAATACTGATAAGGGAGGAAAACCATTAAGCAAAATGCTCTAAGATATAAAAAATATATTTCATTTTTTTTGTTTAAATTTTTTAAAATAAAATAAAAAATACATCTTATAACAAAATTTTAAAATTAAAGTTCTTATAATTAAAACTTTTTTAATGAAGATATTTAAATTATAAATTTAATGCAAACTAATTAGTCCAAAAATAGAATTGTTCATAAAAAAGACCTCCAAATTATTAAGATTATTCTTTATGATTCTTAAGTGTGAAAAGAATTATTAAATTCTAATAGAAATATATATATGAAAATTAAATAACAGAGATATCATGCAAATAATGAACATTCAGAATTTTCAACAAATTTCATTTTTTTAACAAAAAAATAATGTTTGAAAGAGAAGATAACTTTTTCTGCACATACCATATAATCTGACGTATAACAAGCACTTTTAACATAAAAATAAAATGAAAATTTATGAGCTTTAAAGCCAAAGAAAAGACGATTGATTGATTGACTAAATATTAACGTCGCATTGTTCAGCTACACGAGGGCTTTTGGCGACGGAACACGTAATTTTGAACCATGGCCAAGTGACGTGGACAACACCTGAGCTGGCACCCCCTCTCCTAACTACCACACCACACCAACAGGACGTTTCAGCTCTCGACAGATTTAACATGCATCACTGCCCTACACGGAGGGTCTTTAGTGGTACTGGGCTCAAACTCGTGACAAGGCAAGCCACGATCCGATACCTATACCACTCGGCTACCGCGGCCTCCAAAGAAAAGACGAGAATAAAAGAATTAGACATATACAATATTAGATATACTATATTTTTTAATTATGTCAGGTTTAAAATTTTGTTTTATACTTTAATTATCCATTTACAAATTGTTTCTAGACTTCAAAAGATAAGAACATTGCACTTGTTAATTACAAATTTTTTTTTGTACAAATAATTTCTAATTACCTGCATACATTCAAAAGAGCCAACCCAAGTAGTCTTTGATACGAGAGACCGATCCTTCCATACAGGTGAATGCAATCTTTGAAGAATTTTTGCTTTGGCTGCACTAACAATAACATATCCTGCAGTCTCACAACCTCTAAGCATTACTTGACTGTTGACTAATTCAACTGGAAAAGTTTGATTTTTAAATAAATTACAAATTAAGTTGTATTTTATATTATATTTGTAATCATTATATTCATTTATGAATATTATTTAAACAAGCATAATAAATAATTTTCAATACCAATACCTCAAATTGTTTTTAAAAAATAAGCAAAAATTAATTTCTAAAATATACAGTAAAATCCGGTACATAACACGCACTTTTAACACAAAAAGTATGAGCGAAATTTAGGGTTGCCTGTTATACACCAGGGATAAAAGGAGAGCTTTAAAAATAAAATAAGATGAGCATAGAAAAAAAAGTAGACTTTTACATAAGTCAAAATACTATTTTTTAAAAAGAAATGTCATTCTTTATGAACATAAAGGGTTGTAATTCTAGAAGTATACTTTTTTTCCTAAGACTTGGAATCATATCTCGAATGAATGACTTCATAACATAGGAGCATTGTGCACATACATTTCAGGTTTCTATGTAAAAAAAGGGAATGTGCATTATATCGTGAATATACCCAAAAGCTAAAATTGCAGCTTGAAAGTATAGGTGCATGTTATATGGCAGTGCACGTCATATGCCGGATTTTACGGTAATGCAATAAAAAAGAAAACTAAATAGATAATTAAATAATCCTACTCAAAATTTTTCTAATTTACTCAGGAGAAGCTGATTCCTATTTTAACTATCAATAATAACAGATTGAAACATGCTGATTTTTTAAGCTGAAATTCAGATAACATATTAGTTCTTTTTATATATTTACTTAAGTTGATTTTGTAAATATTTGTCTCAATTATGTCTCAAAACAATATTAAGAGAAATAATAAATTATTACTGAGCCATTTTTTCTGAAGCACATCATCAGTCTGACAAGCTGATATGCCATGAAGTTGTTGTTCTCGTGTAGTGCCCTCTATCTGTAGAGAAAAGAACAAGTAAAAAAAATTTAGAGAAGGATTTGAAATTACTTTTGAATTGTAGGATTTTATAGTCATTGCTAAGAAAATAATTTCTAAGCTCTCACTTCCTCAGTAAAAACCATTGTATTGCCTTCTGACTCAGCAACTAACTTTTGCAGCATAGAAGCAGCATGGCTTGATTGAAGGTTGCTAATAGGGCTTGGTGCAACTGTGGAAGAATTCAAAGATGTGTTTGTTTGGGAACGTACTTTCTGAAATAAAATAAAAATGAATATATGACTAAATATAATTCTGCCAAGTCAAAAAGTTTTCAATCCCATACAGAATTGAAAATAAAACACATATCAAAGTAGCTGTTTATTCCTCATTTAAAAATGCTTAAAAACAATCGAGATGTAGATAAATGTAGTGATATAATACCTGTGGTGTATTTTGTGATTCAACTTTAAAGCAACGAAGTGCTTCAGTAGACAAATTTTTCTTTAAAAGAACTGTTTTTTGATAACTGTCAAATAAACTAAAAATCACTAGTCTGTTATGCCTAGTCCAAGCTCCTTTTAAACCATGTACAACCAAGCGATGTGTAGGTGTGTCTTCCTAAAAAAATAATTTAAAAGTTGAAAATTTCAATTTAAATTGAATGTTATGTATCACAATATGAATTAGATTTTAATGTGTTTACAGTTACCTCTTCTGAAACATCTCTCACAATTTCTTCCCTTCCATATGAAACTCTAAAAATATAAAATGTTTCAAATTCTTAAGTAAAATACAAAAAAAGCAACAATTTTTGCTAACATAAAATCAAGTAAAAATAAAACAAATTTTGATAATAAGATAAAATTTATCCTTATTTCACTTTATAGTTATGTGTGTGAGTAGAACAAAATCGATACAACTCATAACATACACACACATTTGTCATTTTATTAAAAAACAAACATAATTTTTACCATAACCCAAATGAAAATTCGAATCATGTAATAAATTGCATATTGCAAGCTCAAAACTGATTTAAGGATATTTTAAGAATTAAATATTATTTAATCACTGATCACAGCAAAAACTTCTATGATTTCATAATTTTTGTGATTAAAGAGCTATTAGGAGCTATTTTAGGTAGAGCTGAAAACTTATATTTGCATCTCTGCTAATTATACACTATAAAATTTATTATTTATCATATAATGCAAAAGAGATCTTAACCAGCAAGAATTTATGCAACAAAACATTTTTCATACTTTAAAAAAATGCATAGTTGATTTGTTTACTGTAAAGATAGATGAGTGCTATTTTCCCTAATTAAGTTTTATAGTCTCTTGTTAACATTAAGTACACTAACAGTAACATTAGTGACCTTCATACTTTGTTAGTAGACCTTATCTACATTGCATCAGCATTTGTCAGAGAATATCTCATCATGCAAGTTCTACGGTTTCAATTTTATATCCAGTGTGAACATTTTCTTCATGGCCTGAGCTCTAAAACTTTTAATCATGTTTAACAAAAGTTAAATTTTTTAAATTAGCATTTCACATTTATATGTATCAGTTATATACTCTTAATTAATTGTTAATAATGGTAATCTAGATATACATTATAAATGTGAAAGTTTGTGAGGATGTTTGGGAGTCTTTCATGCAAAAACAACTGAACGGATTTTAATGAAACTTTACAGTAATATAGCTTATAAATCAGAATAACACATAGGCTATAATTTATAAAAGGTGTCCAAACTATAACGATATTTGTCAAGTAAGTAGGAAAAAATTCTGCCATCTGCAAGCAATTCTGGCTTGCACTGCAAAAAAGCCCACGTCAGCATATATCTATCTTTTGTTTGTGAAAGAACTCTTTTTGTTTTTGGCTATGCAAGGCACTCCCTTCTAATTAATTCCTGTAAACAGCATAAGCCCTAATTTATTTTATTTCAGAATAAAACTAAGTTTTGAAGGGAGAAATTTTTATAAATCTCTCTTTATTTGAATGTTTTTTAATGATTTTATTATGCACATTTGGTAGTAAGAAATTGATCTTTTTTCAAAATACTTTTATTGCTTCTGATACTTACAGTAGATAAACTTTGTCTTTCACACTACATCATTTGGACATATTTCCATAGTTTGTTTGTGTTAGTAGTTAATTATAACGCTATAACTTTAATTCAATAAGCTATTGTAATTATTTTTATACTTAAAAACGCAATAACTACTGTACTGTATTTTTGGAGTGAGTGAGTCAATATTAACGTCGCACTGTTCAACTACACGAGGGCTTTTGGCAATGGACCACGTAATTTTCAACCCTGGTCAAGTGACGTGGACGACACCTGAGATGGCACCCCCTTCTCACAACTACCACGCCAACTTAGAAGGAATATTCTACCAATACTTAGCAGGAATATTCTTTGAAATCCATTTTTCCAAGATATATGGCAGAACGGGTCTTATGATGAGTATTTTAGCGAGGAAGGTGAATGGTTTTGCTGCAGGTATTGATTTTTCAGCTGACTGCGTTTTCAGCAGATTGCAAAGATTATTATTTTTGTCCCGAAAAAATATTTTATCTCAAAATTTAAGTGTCTTATGTTTTTGCATGTTAATGAAGACTTTAGAAAACAATCTGACTATTTATTTTAAGTGAACGGTGTACATAATTAATTTTACAGTGGAATATCTTTAATTAATTTATTATCTCTAACGGATTAAATTTCCCAAAGTGTAGTATTTTGTTTATGTATATCCCTTAATTTTCAATGTAGTGATCCAAAAAAAAATATTGCATGAAAAAAACTGCAGTAAATTATAATGCGGTAGTTAAAGCATTAATGTGCATCACTCCCCTACACGGCGGGTATTACAAAGCTCTAATAAAGCTCGAGCTATGAAAGTAGCTAGACATTTGCCAATTTGACTATCGTTATCATTTCGCTGTGTCTTTCGTTGAATCTCCATTATAATTTAAGATACGGCGTTGTTTGCGAATATTACAATTTTAACATAAAATAAATACAACAGAAAGTAATATTAATGTCACTTTCAGATATAAATTATTTACACTATTTTAAGCGTTCATTACACAAAACTTTTAACAATGTGTTACTTTTGCTAAGCAGAGATCAGCTTAGGGAGTATTTTCAAAAATCTACCCTCAAATGTGTTACGGGAATTATAAATAAAAAAAAAATGTTTAATTTTTAAAATGTTGTTTAATTTTTCAGTTCACCCGTTTTTGTTTAAGCAACAGTGTTGTTTAATTTTTCACCAGCTAGTATATTTATGAATGTGAAGAACAGCAAACGATATGGCTCTTAATTTCGTTTCTTGAAAGAGTTGTGCTGTACTCGTACAAACCAACAAAGGAAAACAAACTTTTCTGATCATATCAACTTTTTAGAATCTTTCTAAAGATAGCAAGATAAAAAGTCTTATGTATGAATTCCAGCATAACAGAATAAAGTGTTAGCTATTGTGAGAAAACACAGGTTAATTTAGAGCAAGATTTATGAGCACCAGAGCTTATTCTTCAATAAATTTGTTTCGAGCTTATTTAAACAAAATAATGATGTAATCCAAACATAAAATTCACAAGTTCTCAAGAATTCTAAAAGCCTTCTTAATTCAAAATTTCTTGCAAGTGGCATGTAATTTACGGAGTACCTGTCCCTAAATGAGGGACATACCTCCTCATCAGAATTTATAAAAATAGAGCATAATTTATGGGGTGACATAAAGTGGAAAAAGAAAGAAAATCAAAGGGAGAAATAAAAATGGGCAGAACAGAACTGCTAGGAAACGGTGGCGGACGAAGTCCGCGCACTGAAGAAAAAGCTACCCTGCTGCCTGCGTTTTGATTGGCCGAAGCCAGCAAATGCAGAAAGTGGGAGTGGAAAAGGATTGGGTCGATCTGAAAAAGAACAACCCGAGACAAGGAGATCTTGGAACAAGATTCCAAGATCCCATAGAGAAATTAAGGGGGGGGAATAATAGAAATTTTGAATAAAATTTAAATGATCCAACTTGCACAATTGCCTGCGTGGTGGGGGGGCTAAAAAATAAGACAGTATAGGACATTGCAATATAAGAGCTTTTGAGACGCAATGAAGTCATATTCATGATATAACATGGTAAAATGATGAGAAAGGAAACAAGGAATATCCAGATCTTAGTAAAATATACTACTAAGAACAATTTAATTACCTGATTGCTGGATGTGAAACGATTAAAAAGAAATGCTATATAGAAAGTACCGTGCCTCCATCTGGTGGCCGGAAAGGAAAGCAGAAGCGAGATCAGCCGCAAAAATGAAACCAAGAGGTCACCCTCCCGGTTTCCGACCGCGGCGAAAGCACTTTAGAAAAGACATTAAGTCCGCAACTCTCGGCACGGGGCTAGCTTTTACTTGTTAAGGTGAGAGTGATAAGCTTTAAAAGAAAAGTTTACGATTAAAAAAGTTATGAAATTAAATTCCAAATTCATTTTAGTAAAATTAAGCCCTAAGCCTTTTGGCTTGCGGAAAATTTACAAAATTCTGATCCAGAAGCGCTTTTGAGAAGATAATTGCAATATTTAACTAACTGAATTCTTAAAATTAAAAATAGTGCTATTAAATATTTGAGTATAGCAGTGTCATTAAAATAAGAGAAATTATATCAAACTAACCTGTTTACACTTAAAAAGTAACTTCGTTCGACTGATTGATTAAAAGAGTTTGCAGGCTAGAGAGAGAAAAAAAAAAGAATGATATACTTTAATTTAATCCATTCCTAATAAAAATAAAATAAAATACTCAAATAAAAATTTAAATATGTATTTACATTTTCATTTTCTTCATCCATACAATTGTACAGCCAAATTTCACTATCAGACAATTCAGTGTTCAGATAACCAATGTTCCAATTGGCACGTGGTCTGCAAATGTGAAAAAAAAAAACAACAAAACTACTTTTAAAAAAAGTGCAATGTATTTACAGAAATTACATATAAATTTATTACAAACATATTCCTTATGAATGAATTTGAGAGAGATTAAATAAATAGAAAGTCTTTAGTACATTTTTAATATAACCTATGTATCCAAAATAAAACATGTTTTTGAAAGCTTTTATTACTACTCAAAAATAATACAAAATGATAAACAATACATGAAAAATAATTGAACCGAGTTTACAGATATTAAATGCATATTTTTCCCAATAAATCTGACTTAACTCAGTGATTTTTTTGGTAAAGAACACATGAATATTCCATTGTAGATTATAATTTTAAAAAAAATGTATTTAATTATATTATTATTACAAAATATTTATCACAGTAGTTTAAAAACTAACATACTATGTATTTAATATATAAAGCCAAGAACATCCAAAATACAGAGAGCATCAATCAGAACAGGATTGAACATTTAGCTGGTTAAATAAATAGTTAAATTATAACATTTTCGAGACGAGCAGAAAATAAAAGATAAAATTATTACCCCATTACATACAGTTTCTTAAACTGAATAAATTATAAGTA
This sequence comes from Trichonephila clavipes, assembly GCA_019973935.1. Lineage (NCBI taxonomy): Eukaryota > Metazoa > Arthropoda > Arachnida > Araneae > Nephilidae > Trichonephila > Trichonephila clavipes. The sequence goes on along the minus strand of BMAU01021230.1, from coordinate 1,054,976 downwards.
ACTTGCAAAAAGAATATTAAAATATCCCAATTTAGGGGAAAAAATAATTAGAAAAAAAGTCTTCTCTGTTTTAATGGCCAATAGCTAAAGATAGAGAGATTGAATGAACACTAACTGAGAGAGAACTCTTCATTTTACCAAAATGAAATGCCAACTTAACATCACAATAAATATATCTTAAAAAGAACAAAACATTTTTTATTTTGTTAAAATTTTCTATAATTTAAACTTATGAAATTTAATTTAAAAAATGTAGTTAGTTATAATCTGATACATATAACAGGAAAGTAAATATTTATCACCTGTGCTTAAGACCATCATTGACATTTGTTAGAGCTAAAGTATGCTCAGAACTTAAAAATAAACGTCCTCCAACAAGCTCTAATCCTCTTTGTTTGGCAAAGGACATCCAATAAATTATTTTAAATTTGTGCAAGTTTAATGAAATACAAAGTCTATTGTAATGTCGACTCAGTTGAGGCTTGCGAGGCTTAGTATTAGAAAACAATACACCTCTCCTTGTTAAACGAGTTACACCAGAGAGAATCATCTGCAACAGAAATAATCAAAACTATTTTATTAATTTAACATAAAAATAAAACAGTCTAACATATATTATAATAAAGTCTCATGATTTCTTGCACTTTAATTAGATTTAATTATGCATTTTAAATGTAGCCCTTTAATAAAAAAAGTAAGCATTTTTTTTATATTATATTAACATATTGCACTAATTCTAATGATAGACAAACTAAAAGTTTTAATACAAAATTTAAAAAAAATGAAAGCAAGTAGAATGCATTGATATAGCATATTTTTCTGTATATAATCTGTGGATTATGTGTTATATTAAAAAGTTTCAAATTTCATTGAGCGTATTATATGCTGCAGAGGATAAGGTGATAAAAAACATTCTCCATCAGAAACGCTTATAATAAAATTTTGAAAGAAATACCATTTTTGTTTTATAAAATAAATAACAGATGGTGCTGAAAGCTTTTGCAACTTGGCTGACATATTTCAGCTACAATCAGTTTTGTCCAATTATATTCAAGAACAAATTTGGTTCCTCGGAAAGATATTAAAGTTGCTAGTCGCTAATGTTATTTCACATTCTGACTGAGATGTTCCATCCCGAAAATATTCAAATTCATATATTGTTATGTTGAAGCAGAAGTGTGTAAATTACATGGCTGAACTAAACATTATAGAGAAGGCTACCAGAGAAGGAAATCGGGAAACTGCAAGATTGTTTAACATTGACGAATCAAATATCAATTGAGGAGAAAAAAAAACAAGACTAATATTGAAAAACTCGACCCAATGCTTTTAAATTACAGACTTGATGCACATCTTAATGAGAATGTTAAAAATGGCATGAAGTTCACACATGCAGGACTGAGAAAGAAACTACAGCCTTTAGACGTCAGAATCAACAGATGTTTTGATACGAAAATTCAGAGATTATGGAAACATTGGATGTTTGATTTTAGAAAAGAATTTTACAAAAAAAAATTTTTTTTCTATACAATTTATTACTTATAATTTTAATCATATTGTGTGCTTCTTTTTAAAAATTTTTCTGACCTTACATTATGGGCAATATATATTTTGGATCATTCACCATAAAAATTGCCATGGATTATACGGTACTACGGATTATGCAACGTTTTACATTTTTTTTCATCTTAAAAAAGGTTTTGTGGATAATATGCCACTGTGGACTATATACAGGAAAATATGGTATATTTAACACATTAATCATTCTACAGGATGCATTTTAAATGCAAAAGAAAAAAAATTGATAATGGTTTATTTATTTACTATAAATAATAACTCAATTTGAAGCCATACTTTCAAATTTTCAATCCATCTTAAAGTGCTACTGTACAAAAGCATTGTTGGCACATCATCTTCAGTAGAATTGGAATTTCGAGTTTCATAAAAATATGAAATATTTAGATTTTGAGAACGAAAGGCTCGGTATGAGTCATGCTCCTAAAATAAAATAATGATTTAGCTGCAAAATACACTTAAATCAATCCACTTCATTTATTATTCTGCATGATAAAATCAGATATTTATTAAATACATATATTTATAAAATAAAGATTTATTTTTCAATACAGCATATAAATTACTTCACTTATGTTATTTATTTGTTACACAACTTATTAACGGATGTCAGTTCTATTTAAATATTCTTAAAATGCAGATATTTCTTATAGCATTTTTTCAAAGTTTTGTATTTGTAATAAATTTTAAATTTTATTTGGTTTAAAATAAATACAAAATGTATTAAAATATTTTTCAAAGCCTAATGTGAAAATATTTTTAATAGAAATAATAAACTATGTTCACTTATTTATATGTAATAAGGACCAAGAAACGAAATACCTGATTGATAGAATACTCAGGCACTTTATCTGGAGCACAAGGCATAACATTATGATGGTCAAACGGATTTCCAAGACACAGCCAATTAAAATTTATACTATAAATAAATAAATTTATATAAAAAAAGACTGGTTTTATTGGCAAAATACATATGAAAAAACAAACATATGTTGAGTATTGACACATTTTAGCCATATGAAATTAAAAAAATTAAAGTACCATCATTTCTGGATTAAGATTAATAAAATGAAACATTAATCCCAGTTTTTCTTTAAATAATTTTCATATTCTGCAAGAATATACAAATTAAAATATCATTCTGATATTAAATTTTCTTTTAAATTGTTATTGAAAATTTAAAATGATTCCTACTAATGCCAGCAAGAATTTCTAAAGTAGATAACACAGTGAAATAATGGTAAAAGAGCACAGATGCTTCAGTAAAAAAATTAAAAGATTGTAAATAATTGTTATGCTGAAAAAATACATACGACATACTAAACCATTTATTTTACAAATTTTACTTATTTATAGTTGAACGTGAAAAACATTATATAATTTGATTATATGACTCCAAAGCATTATGAAAACGTTTCTATAAACAATTATAGCAAATGATTTCCAAAAAATTAAGACTTTTTTTTATAGTCAGCAGTTAAGTTTCATTGAAATAATTTATGATTAATAAAAAATACAGCAAAATATTTGCTTAAATGTGCCAGAAAATACAAAAGAATAAAGCATATTAACAAAAAAAAAAAGTAATATTATAATACAAGTAATATGCTTTTGTGTTATTTTGAGTTTTTAATAGTAAAGGTAAGATATAATCAGAAGTTATATTCTGTTTACAGTGTATCCTTACATTTATAAATCGTACACTATGAAGTACTTCAAATTTATTAGCTTCTTTCAAATTGTACTTTTTGATGTAAATTTAATGATATAAAATAATAATATATTAGTCATAAATTAAATATTTTATGCATAATTAAATAACACACACACACACACATATATATATATAAATGCAGTTATCAATATAATTTTAAAATTTTCAATACATTTTAACTCAAATAAGAAAAACATAATATTTGAAATTAATCACCTAAGTTTCAAATGTGGAATGTGCAACACTCTAATATCGTCATATTTTGATGCAGTATGAACATACATATCTAGATCCCCTTTAGTCAGGACTCTTCCTAAAATGTATACAAGTGAAATTCATTTTTTTTTCAAATCATTTTCATAACGATTTCAGAACAAATACAATATGAAGAAAAATTATATTATAATATAATAACAACAAGTTTTCTCAGTTCAGTAAAATTTAACATTAAAAGATGCTTTTGGTTTTATTAGAACACACAAATAAAAAAAAAGCATTTGTGAATGCAAAATCTTTCCTAATTATTTATTGATATTCAATAAACTTGAAAGGAAAGCTTCGATGATAATCAATTACAGTTCTGTTTTCTTCACCTTTATTTTTCATGATAATGTCATTTGATATGCAAGGGAAAAATAAACTAAATTTGAGGAATTGAAGAAAATTTTTTTAAAAAAATTATGCAGAAGAGGCTGTATAGGCCATTTACCTGCAACCAGCCCAATACAAACTAGCCTTTGCAAGAAAGTTGTCAGAAGAAAAATTAAAATGTGTGTTGGCCAGGGAAACACAAACTGTCAGATGAATAAAATTCACAGCCTCTCCTTTGAGACACAGAGGGCAGTCAGGAGTGTTTTTCACACCACTTTGGTGTAGGTGTTCCTGAAGAAAGTCATGACTGGCCAAAGATTTGTCTAGGAAGATTTTTTGGAACTAGACTATGGAGCAGGGTCTCCCAGATCTTTCCCCTAGAATCCTTCTCTTGGGGGGGGAGAGTTGCTCACGTCCGTAGCAATCTTTAAGCTATATGTGCCCCCAGGGTAGAGCTAATTGAGTAACAACATCTGTCGGTGCACCCCTGTGACATGCCTTATTCTTCTTTAAAGAAAAGAGCACCTCTTAAGAGGAAAGATGGTCTTTCTCAGAGCCAGAATGCGACTGCCATAACAGCTATCTTCTGGAATGCTGGTGGTCTGTCTAGTGACAAATTTTGTGAACTTAAAGAACAGATTCAAGCAAAGAAAAGGTACAAATTCTATTACATTCAAATTCTATTTAAATTACTAAACAGTAAATACTTAAGTTATGGACACAAAAGTATTATATAAGAATTTTAAAAAATCAAACAAACCATTTGTCCATTCAATGAATACTTCAGACCATGATATTTCCATATGTTCAGTAGTATTGTATGGATCAAGAGATGCCCGTAAATATAAATTAAGGTGTTGAGCAATAATAGTTAATCGACCATGATACAAAAGACGCATTTTGTCCCACCATGGTAAAGCAGGACTAGGATCTAAAGATGGTCTACTGACCAATTCCATAGCTAAACTAATTTGAGACATGACGGGCTCCCAACTAGGACCATATGCCATTGACATTTCTTCCATATCTGAAAAGATATAAAATATCTGTAGCTAATATAAACATAAATTAACAAATATAAACATTATTTATATAGATACATTTGAGTTCTATAAAACTAAAACAAAATGTAATTAAGATCTCTATCACTTGGCACATTATACATTCTATTTTTAAGTTCTGCATCTAATCATGTCCATACAATTTGAAATATTTAATATGGATGAAATTTTGAGTACTGAAAGGAGTTTGTTTTATCCTTAAGTAATTATTTCTAGATGCTAAAATAATATATAAAACAAAAATATCTTTTACCTATTAGTATAATGATTAGAATATATATTGAAGAATTAATGCAAAATAAAATCTTTAAATATGTATGAAACCTTTTTAAATCTAATGTGGGACTTAATTTTATAATTCTTTTTCTCTTCTCCTCTAAAACTCAAGCAAAAAATATAATTAAAATCCAAATTTTATTTTTTAAAACTTAATTTTGCATAGAAATTAAAATTTTTCAAATAGTACATGACAGAATTATTGCAGAGAGTGGTTATTCATTTATTGATTGTAACAAAGGTATAATAGAATTATTCATGTTTAAAACCAATTTGTTCACTATAATTGCAAAATTAAAAAAAAGTGACCCTGATAATATTTTAAAGTCCTTTGTATTTTGAAATACTTTGATGCTTTGTTTTGATTTTTATAGGTTTGCTTATACATATTCTCATAAAGGTCATCCATAATGAGGATTTGGTAAATAACCATTTTAAACTTATAACTCAGTTAAAAATTATGACATAAATGCATAAAAACATGGCCACATATTATCGTGGACTTGGCATAAGATTTAAAGCCATCAGATATTTTAAGATCTGCATTTAAAACTACTGAAATAGTCCTTTACTGATTTTAGATTATATTAAAAAATGATTTTATAATAACTCAAAAAGAATCATTCATACTAATACTAAAATTTAGAAGAACATCTAAAGAAGTAGAGGTAGATTTTTTGAAGCAAAAGATTTGGCAGTATTAGATGTTTTTCCATTTAATGTAGAACAGAATATTTTATACTTTTATATACATTCATGTCCAAAAGTCAAGCATAATTTCTTTTTACATATAAATTTAAGGAATTGTAAGTAGTCAGAAAATGAAATGTGATAGGTAAGTGTAAAAGAATTACAGAAGAATAAATCAATTAAAAATAAGAATATCAGTTTTTATATTAATGGAATAGAAAATTTGCAAGGAAAACTGTCAATCAGTAATTTGAAAATTTGTGAAAAATTATTTAAAAAGAATAAATTTAATAAGATAATAGTAAACGTGCATGATGCTTAACAATTTCTCATAATTTCGATAAAGATATTGATGAGATGGTTGTGTGTTTAAAGAACTCCAAGCCTGATGAAGAGCAGTTTTAATTATGAAACAAAGCTTTGTAGAGGCTGACACACACACAGGTTATAGGTTGTCTCTCAAGAATATCCCATACATGCTATACAGCAGTGGTCTCCAACCCCTAGTTCGTTGACCGCTACTGGTCCATGGATCAAATACTACCGGTCCGCACAAGAAACATTAAATTATTTCTCTTTTATTTACTGTGGGATATTTTTCTTGAGTTTAAGCTACTTTTTATGAAAATCCCTTTATATTCCTTGTTAAATCACTTTATATTCATTTTTTGGTGTAGCTATATTTTATTCTGAAGTCACGATTAAATACAATTCAATTAAAATTATTAAATCAAAACAGTCTAAAATATAAACAATCAACATCCTTCCCCTCAGTGGGCAGCGGTAAAATTACCAAATGTTGACTGGTCCGTGACAATAAAAGGGCTGGGAGCACTGCTATACAAGATTATGGTCATGAGACTTAGAAGGCAGTGACAGTGCTGAATATTTTTGCGTTCAAGGAAGTCAGAGCTAATTAACTCATGGTGGATCTTGCACTATCATTTATGAATGTGAATCCAGAACTGACTGCACTTTGAAACAGGTAAGACTCCTGAAATTTATCTCTGAATTCATCAGTTATGCCAAACTTGTTTCAAAGATGTGGAGGTCTGTGTAATCATCAAATATTATGTCTGCCCACATCGTAACTTCCCCTGAAGGAAAATGTCTTTTCACCATGTTTCTCAGATGAAAATAAGTTTCGTGTTCTGTCCAAATTATTATACAGCAAGATCAGATTTTCAAACCTTTCAATGAGGCTCAAGACACAGCTCAGCTGTGTCTGATTTCACTATTGACATTCCAAATTTCATTAAAAATGATCATGTATATGTGTAGATGAGATGAAAATGTAAACTGTCAGTCAACTCAAAACCAACTTCTTTCAGTCTCTCCTGTTAATAGTTGGTCTAGAAACTCATAGTTCAGCAGTAGCTGTCAGTAACTAAGCCAACTGTCAAGTAGCCAATCTGACATTTCCTAGTTATTAAAAAAATTGACCTTGAAGAGTAGTTATTCCTCTTGGGAAACCTAATTATATTTCTATATGCTGAAATGAGTGAATTAACCTGATTGCAAAAAAGTAAATTAGGATTCTATTTTGTTCAAGTATGTATGTCTAACTGCATAGTTATTAAAATAATAGTTCTATACTCTACTAGCAACTGTTAGCTTTAGGATATTAACTTTATTGAATAATGCACAAGATTTATGATTTAGGGATGATATCAATATGAAAAATGTTGTAAAATATTACTGTTTTATTTAGGTGCCAAAAAGATTTGATTTCACATAAGAGATTTAGTATTAGATTTACGTTGTATTTTATGTAAATTAAAAAATTCCCTTCTGTTTGTTTCAACTTAATATTTTTCCTCATTAAAAAAACTCCATTCAATGATTTTAACAAATTTGTCAATTACATTACTCCTCAGACTAATCATATTTTTTCAAAATGACTTAAAATAATATCCAATTTAATGAGTATAAGAATTAAGGATTTCCAAATTTTTCTAAAAAGCGACACCTTAAATTATTGGGACAGATAATACCACAGCAAGCAATGTCACTGGGTGTCTGTGCAAGAAGGGGAAGGGGATATCTTATTTTTGAAAAAAAAAATTGTTTATTTTTCTAAATTTACTTTAATTTATTCTGAAAATAAGATTTTGGCAAAATTCTAAAATTAACCAGAAAGAGAATATATAAATCATTTTATAAAACCAACCATAAGTCAAGTCATGATAAAATTTTAAAGAGGGCATGCTGCGCTCCACTGTAAAATCAGTCCATGGGTCATTAATTTGTACCACTGAAGTCCTTTTAGCTAAAAATAAAAATATACCTTTTGTTAGATAAAGTTAAGAAAAAAAAATATTATTTAAAAAATCTGTTTTAAAGGTCTACTTCAATATAAAATATTAAAAGTATATAAATAAGAAACAGATTTTTAATGTTTCATCTGTTAGATATATATAAAACTTAAGCTGGAAAAAAGGCAAATTTCAGATGTTACAGTAAGCTAATTACAAACAAATGCCAACAGCAATATAAAAAATTCTGTACAACTCAATTGGAGCTGATTTTTAAATTTAAATTTTATTTCTCTGAATTTCTACATTGATTTCTAGTAATATAGTTCAATATCAGAAATAATACTTAAACACTGATTTTAAAAATACAATTGAAATTTGTTTCAATTACCAAACCTAAAATTATATACATGTATATAAATCTATATGTTTGAAAAATATTATTGAGACTTTTATCTCTTTTAAATAAAAACATGATCATGCCTATTATAAACACATCTGATATTTTAATTCATTAATAAAGAATTAAGCAAACCTCTGGGAGATGCTTCTTGCTCGGCCCCTATAAGAAATCCCCATAGATTCATTTCTCGAATATTCAAAGGCATCTGAGGAAAATCTCTCATTTGCCAGATCCATGATGTCACAGAACATCTGACCTTTCTAGCCCACAATGTGGTAAATTCGAGTCCTTCATCAGGATAGGGACTAAAAAATTAAAATCTTTATTTAAAAAACTACAAAAAATATTTTACAGAATTGGCACAATATATTTCAGTGTAATTAAAACTTCTAACCATTTTTGTTCTGCATTGCAAATATTGTTTTTTTTTATTGTTCTTAAAATAATGAATCAGTTTTTTAAATTACATAAAATTAATTTATTTAACCACAATTAATACAACAAATCCCAAAGAAGTTAAAAGCGTTACCAATTGAAAAGTTGGTATTAAATGAAAATTAAAAAATGCAAGATCTTTCAAAAACAAACAAAAAAAATCTCCTGATTACACATAAACAAATTCAACAATGTTTCTTTTCTATATTTTTCCCAAACAAATAAAAATTAGCATTTTGTAGTTTTGGGAACAAAAATTGTCTTCTAACTTCAAAATTCTATGCAAAAACACTGAAATTTTTTTTTTTTAATTTACTTAAGACAAAAATTAAGATTCTTGAAACCAAAGATATTATTTAGAAAATTGATTAAGGTTTTTACCAACATTTAAATTTAAGCTATGTAGAATTTTCATTTTCTAGAACCTAAAATTTTTCGATATAACGTTATTATTGTGGAATTTTCTACTTTTTCATCTGAAATCTAGTTTTTCATTGCATTAAATAAAACACAAATGCAAAAGAAAGATTTCTCTCACATTTGAAAGCATTTTTCAACATTTTTTAAACTAAAAACTCACATCTGATACACTAAAATGATCAAAATCTATAATGGTTAGAATTTACCTGTCAGGATCCAATAATTTGATCCTGTTCACAACTCGTTCAGTTCCGTGGTAAGCTGTATCAGCAATGGCTAAAATGTCTACATCTTCTAGAGTCCAAGTGCACAAGGAAGTTCGCATTGAATCTTTCTGATAGAGTTGTTCAGATCGTTGGATATAAATCTCTGCATTTTTCTTTGCCAATTTAGAATAAAGTAAATTAATTTTTTCACCTGTTTAAAAAAAAATATTAGTTACTTAAAACAAGTAAGCGAAAGAAACACAAAGTGCACATATATTCTCCAGTGTAATTTGTTCAAGTCATCGAAAGTTCATAAAATTTTTAATATGTAAAAAAAAATTCAAATCATAACTATAAAAACATTCCACAATAAATTTCTTTCACTTTATCATTTCATTTGATAAGCGTTAACTTAAGAGTACTTAAACTATTAAATGAAACACCTAATTAAATTTTTTTTTTACATTTTTTAACAATGTGGCAGTTCCTTATATCATAAATATTGTACTTATCAATTTTTACTAATAGCTGACCACAAAATCTATTAAATTTTGCTTTATATTATACAAAATGCCTTTTATCTTTTTTTAAAGGATTAAAGTTTGAATTGCTTTTTCATTTAGTAATTATTTTTAACTTTGGGGACACAAACCCAACCAAATCTCTTATTTTAAATGAATACTTATTTATTTAACATCTAAGAAAGTTAAGCAAGAAATTGATCTTGAAACTAGGTTCTCATAACATGTAGGTTAGAAATGAACATTTACTTGGCAAAAGCAAATTTGTTCGACGAAAACTTTCAATCTTCTCATCCAACATTCGCTTTCTCTTAAGGCTTTCATGATACTCATCCTCTAAAAGCTACAAAAGTAATATAAATGCATATATAAAATTAGACAAATTCAAAAAGTAAATAAACATATTTTAATAATAACTAACTTAAAAGGACATCTGTCCCACAAACTTCAATTCTCAAAAAGTGCAGATACACATTCATAATATGCTAGCCGAGTACCATAAAGTAATTGCTTGTGTAAATTATTTTTATATTAAAATAATAATAAACAATTTTTTATGAGTTTTTTAAGAAAACAATTTTATTTAAGAACCTATAAATTCAAATTTTGAATAGACACTTCCTTTGGGATTTGAAATTTTTTTTATTAGAGAAATATTACTTTCTATGGTCTTAATAGTATTTTTGAATCATTGTTTTAAGCTTGTGCTTGAAAGAATCAATACAGAAAATCTGGATAATTTGGTATTATCATTTATTTCATAAAAAACAATTGACTATTTGAAACATACCTCATAAGTCGAGTTTCGAGACTAAACCATGAGAGAATTTTGAAGTCACAATTCAATTTAATAGACAATGTCTTTTTTTTTCTCAAAAAATTAGTATTACATTGATTGGTGGAACAAAAATTAAGCTTACAATTTGATTTGAACATTAATCTTTACCAAAAGGTTAGTTGGTAAAAATTTAATAAGCTAGCATATATATATATATATATATAAATATAATGTTTGGAATATTCATACTTTTGATGTAATACATGGTTATTGACTCATAATTTAATTAATGTAATCTTCTAATGCTTATGATAAAAGATAAAATACAATGGTTAATAGAACCAAATGGCAATACAGAGCTGTAATTCTTTTTCAGTGTTCTCTGTTTTAATTCTTGAAATGCATGCAGATTTAAAATAAATCTAAGCATATAAAAAGAAAAAGTCTATTTTACAATTAAAATACAATAATATTTCGATAAAAATAATTCATCTTATAATATTTTGATATTTGCTTTTAAATATAAATCATCAAATTATTTATTTTGTATATCATATTCAAAAACATAATTCATCTAAATGATAAAAACATCTCATCTCTAGATATGTAACCAGTTAAAAATACTGGCTCAAACACTAACCTCACAGTTGTCTCTTAATTTTACTTCAAATGGATCATCTTCCAGTTCAATAGTCCAAACCTAGAAGTAGATATAATTCATTTGCATTTTAGAAAATCTTATCATATAAATTATCAAAATTAATTTTTAAAAATATGTTTGTGTTTTATTAAATAATTGATTTTTTATCACAAAAAATAATTTAAAAAACAAACTGATAGGTAAAAAAAATTCAAAAGATGAGATGAAGGCATAATCTTTAGTTCTTGTACTAATATTTTCAAAAAATAAATGCACCAAAATATTTTACAATACAATTCAAATGCAACAAATTAGTATAACTCATAACATATTTTTGCTCAGAATCCTTAAGGAGACACATAACGATTCAATAGGCAAAAATCCGTCAAAAAAAAATCAAATCTAACTTTTTTATCCTTAACTATTCTTTATATACATTTCTATAACTTCATAAAATTTGAAAGCTCTAAACTTAAAAAACGCAGAATTATGATAGCTTTTACTTTCGTTTTTATTCACATCCATAAGGCAAATCAAAACTTTAAACTTACTTATCTCAGAAAGATAAAATAACTAGTTTGTCTTCGTTTAAAATGCTAAGGCTTTTTTTCTATTGTGCCTAATACTTTGCATATTTTTACCTATTGCTAACAATACATATAACAAAAGTTGGTAAGCATTTTTGAATCAAAGTAATACTTATTTTTTAAAAAATAATTAAACTCAGAATTCATACATTTTTTAAAGAGTTTTCAATAAGCATTCATAAAAAGAAGTATTGTATGAATGCTAATATGTTATCGCAAAACCCATACCAACTTTTGCTATACATAGTTTGATGTACTTGTAAATCAAATTTCATGCGTGTACGTAAATGTTTGTATTAGGAATAGCATTTTAAAATCACTTCATAAGTTTCAGGTTTTTCCCTTAAAAAATTAAATGGTTAGCTTTTTACAAGATTTTGAGCACAAAATCTGTTTTACATAGTACATACAAATAGGAGGCAACCAAAAATATTTTGAAAACCCTTAAATTAAAAATTTTAGTGTAAATCGTATCATGCCCCCTTAAGTTATAAGTACTGTAACAAAATTTAATTCCACAAAATGTTTTGTAAGATAAGGCTTTCCATGAAAATTAATGCATATTCTCATACTATTGCATTATAGGCAACATTACAATTCATTTTCAATTTTGTAATTATTTCAAATATAATGAAAGTTCCAGATTTCTTCCTTATATTTTATATATTTAACAGCTTAACATCTGCTTGTTGTTTTGTTAGTCTCTGTTTCATCTTCTATTACTTTACATCAAAATAATTTAAAAAAAAAAAAACCATGAAAGGAAAATTTTAAAAAAAATGAGCAAATAAAATATCTTTTCTGAAATAAAATAAAATGTCATTTCAAAAATTTAAAATTCTAAAGAAAGCAAACATTTTCTTATAAAATCAGCAGAAAAGCATAAACCCTCTCTTTAAAAAAAATAGGAAAATTAATTAAGATTTTATTTATAAAACAGTTAGGAAAAAAATTTAATTAAAAGAGGAAAATTTAGGAAAGTTGCTTCAAAAAGAAAATAGGCAATGTATAGTTCTACTTTAAATTTCACCTTAAATGTAATATGGTAAACAAAAAAATAAGTACCAGAAAATATTCCCTTCAGAAAATTTAAAAAAAAAATTAGTAAAATTTAAATTTGCAAATATATTAATACATAAAATCTCTTACTGTCTTAAATGTTTCATTTTCAAAATTTTCATATACACTGGTGTAAGAAATTAAGAGAATTTGCAGACTTTATCGATTATCTCTAGAACTACTCGACTGATTTTAATGAAATTTGAAATGTACATGCATTGATACAATACAAAACAAATAACCATTCAACAATTGCAATACACATGCATGATCAAGTGTAACACTTGTTGGAGTTGGAAGGTATGAAACAGCAGTTGCAGAATAAACAAAAGAAATGGATTAATAGGGGGTATTGTTCCCTCTTACATCTATACAGATCATAATGCTCAGCTGTGGCATGGTTGCAGCATGATGTCATACTTGAAATAAGGCAGTTTATCAGTTCTTGTGGCAATTGGTCACACTCATTCAGCAGTGCTGTTTTCATTTCCTGGATGGTTCTTGGAGGGAATTGTGAGTTGCTATTGCCCTCCCCAGAGCATCCCAGATATACTCTCTAGAGTTGAGGTCTAGAGACCAGGCGGGGCAATCCACACAGTGAATATCCTTACTCTCTAGAAATTCATCGATTAGAATAGCTCTATGTGGCCTCACGCTATCATCCATTAAAATGAACTCGGGGCCATATGTACATCTGAAAAGGCAAACATAGGGCTCCAAGACCTCATCCCTATACCTCACACCAGTCACAAAGCCTCTTTCATAGACATGGAGAAGTATACGGCCTCCAACATGATGCCTACCCAGACCATTAAACCTACTCTGCCATAATTGTCAATTTCACAGACATTGGAGGGTAAGTAGCGGGTCCATGGTTCTCTCCATATGAACGTACGGCGAGAATTGGTGTTTAGGCTGAAACAGGACTCATCAGTGAACACAATGTGGTCGCCCATTGATCCATACTCTAATCTCTATGCTGACTGCACCATGCTAAACAGGTGCTAAACTCTCCTGTTCATAGATGTGAGCAGGACCCAAGCAGCAGATCTTCTGGCAAACAACCCACAAGCATAAAGTCTTTTTGAAACATTCATCCTTGATACACGGATTCCTGTGGCTGTATACAAGTGACGAGAGAGCTGAGAAGCTGTAACCCCTCCGCTATGTCTTGCTATAATCAACAAATGGCGATCTTCTCTGGCCATTGTGGCTCTTGGATGACCTTGCCCAGTCTTTCGCTCAATGTGCAGTACATGATGCTGGGCATTAAATTGAACTATCTACAAATCTGGATTTGACATTGGCCTGCTTCTAGCCTCCCCACAATTCGCCTCCTCATTTCATCATCTAAACATTGGTGGTTACTCATTTTTACTGTTACAATTTGAATTGAAATGATTGCTTCAAAATAACACCAAGAAATTTGCTCAGGTGTGCTGGCAAACAAAATATGTCTTAACTTACACACACTTAGCCTGTTTTTCTGCTGGCTCCACCTACACACACATGTACACTTACCTATTTGCCATACAAGATTTGCCTTTTTATCCGGAAGCAGTGGTTTTTCATTCAGTTCAGTTTTTTCATGCAATAGGATAAAATATACAAATTCTCTTAATTTATTTCATCAGTGTATTTCAGAAAAATAAATTAGCATAAAATAAGGTAATAAGTTTCTAGTTCTAAGGTAAATACTTTGTACTACACAACAAAGCAAGATTTTAGAATACACCCAACTCTCCTTTTACATGGTCTTTTTCTACACGATTTTGAAATAACTTGATACAAGAGTTAAGCAAATTTTTTTTTCTGTACATCTTTTGTTCTATAATGAATCCCCTCAAAACTTGGGGATTTATATCCTTTGGATGAAGACAATTTGATCAAATTAATGATAGTTCATGATAATACAGAAGTTGATATGACAAAGTTGAAGGTGAAGTTCACCTATTAACAGCTGATTGAATTTGAGAGTGAATATTAACGTCACACATGATGGCTTTTGGCGATGGACCTAGCAGTGGCACACACAGGAATTTTTCAAGGGTGGGGGTCTGGGGTCGAAAGTTCACCATTCTTGTATCATGTTCCTTTTGATTTTGTTGGTTTTCGGGAACAAAACACAGTAAAAAACTAATTATTGAATAAATAATTAGCATTAATTAATAAAATTAATCACACAGGTCTGCAAAAAAAACTTTTTTTAAAATTGTTTTGATTTTATTAACTGATCTTTATTTAGTTATTTGTGCTGATTTCAAAAATGACATGGGTTTTTTTCTATCACATACGGCTTGCCTACAAAATAAAGGTAAAATATTTGAAAAAAGTACAAAAAACGAAAATTTTGGATTTGTTTTTATTATTTTAACCTAAACTAAAAGAAAGAAAAACAAAGATAAATAACTTAAATAAGAATAATAGTGATACACATGTGTTGAAAATGCTATTATAAGTCTTTGTAAAAACGTTTTCTTTTCCCATCGAAGCTTATTTTAGTACTTTTTCGCATGTGTTCTTGTGAATTTTCCCGTTTTAACATCCAACAATAGTCTGCCATCTTTTTTTACATTCAAACAACCTTGGTATCTGCGCTCCATTTCTTTTATATCCTGATGGAAACGTTCTCCTTGTTCCTCACTTACAGCCCCAAGATTTTCTGGAAAGTAGTCCAGATGTGAGTGGAGGAAATGGACTTTGACACTCATGTTGCAGCCCAATATTTTGCAGTTTTGTAACAATTCAGCAACCAAAGCTTTGTAGTTTGGATCTTTTTTGTTTCCAAGAAAGCCTGCTACAACAAGTTTAAATGAATTCCAGGCATTTTTTTCTTTCATTTCCATGTTACTGACAAAAGCTTCAACTTTTAAAAGTTTTCTGATGTCAAGCCCAACAAAGATGCCCTCTTTCAGCTTAGCATCGGATAGACCAGGAAACTGTTCACAAAGATACTTGAAACACTCTCCTTCTTTGTGTAATGCTTTCACAAACTGTTTCATTAGCCCCAATTTTATATGAAGTGGTGGAAACAAGATCTTCTTAGGATCTACTAAACTTTGTCTTTCAACATTTTTAACTCCAGGAATAAGAGCCTTTCTGATTGGCCACGTCTGCTTTGCGTAGTGTTGTTTCCTGTCACGGCTATACCATTCACAGAGGAAACATGGAAACTTTGTGTAACCACTTTGTTGACCTGTTAACATAGAAATAACTTTCAAATCCCCACAAATGGTCCATTTATGGTCAGAGTAGCTGAGCTTATTAAGAATAAACTCAAGATTTTCCTAGCATTCTTTCAAATGGACTGAGTGTCCAACAGGCACAGAAACATATCGGTTACCATTGTGAAGAAGTACGGCTTTCAAACTCCTTTTTGATGAATCGATAAAATGTCTCCATTTCTCTGGTTCATATATAATTTTGAACATTTCCAAAATTGCAGGTACATTGTCGCAGAAAACTAACTAGGTCCCCCTTTTGCGTAAAAAAAGGGACAAATTCCTTTTCTCTAAATCGGTACCACGAAAATGAAACACCGGAGTTTAACAAATGCCTTTCTTTAAGTCTATACCCTAAAACTTCCGCTGTGTCCTTTGGGAGGCCTAGATCTCGTACTAAGTCGCTCAAATCTGATTGAGAGAAAAGCTCAGGGTCATTTGCACCTGGATCGTAGCCATCATCACTGTCGCTGCTAATATGTGATATTTGGTCTAAATCGTTTAAAATATTGTCCAGGGTATCCAGAGGTGAAGGAATAGGCAAGTCAGGTCCATGAGGTACAGGGCCAATAGCCGAACGTATGATGGTTGGGTATGAAATGTCCTTCCCGTTTTTTAAATTGAAACATTGCACTGAACAAGAACAAAAATAACAGTCATCACTGTGATTTTTAGGCTCTCTCCAAATCATGGGAACTGCAAAACGAAATGACTTCTTCTTACCTTTAAACCATTGTCTTAGTTCTTCAACACACAAAGAACACACTACATGGGGCGCCCAAGTTTTATCTTGGTCCCCTAATTTAATACCAAAGTATGCAAAATACACCTTCTGAACAAAATTAGAAATGTTCCTTTGTTACTTCATGACAGTATAGGACCCACAAATATAACAGAAACAGCTAGGAGAGTTAACACATCCTCCAGTAGCCATTTCTTTTAAATACCGTAGCACAAAACTGTTTGATGTTTACACCACAGTGACTAGCTCCACACCGAGTCAATGACTGCAACCAAAGTCACGGCGCACGACGCCTAGCAGCCAGTAGGATTGGGGAGGGGGCAGACATAATGAGACATATCTTGTTGCAGTAGGAACTGGTATTCCGAGTTTAGATTCATTGTCATAGCAAATAAATTGAATAAAACTGTGTTTGTAAATAACATACATTGTTTAGTAACCAATTCACCATGAAAGATCCATAATTCAGACTAAATTCAACAATTATATAGGCTATAATATTGAAAAATCGTACACATACTGGACCTGAAACCCCCTGAAAATAAGAAAATTTCAGATGAAATTTGTGACTTATCTAAGGGTGATGGAATTTTTCACTATTTTTCCCGTAATCAGCACAAAAAATATAGTTAAACCCACTAGTTAAATATACAACAATTTTTTCATCGCAGACCTGTGTCATAAATAACAAATACTTAATTAAATTTTATGTACTCTATACTTAGAATTATAATCAATCGGAAAAAAATCAAGGGCCTTAGGGGGGGGTCCAGACCCCCAGGACCTCCCCCATTTGTGTGCGCCACTGGGGACCTAGTAATTTTGAATCATAGTCAAGTGCCGAGGACGACACTTGAGCTGGAACTCCACTCTCCTAACTACCATACTGCACCAGCAGGAGGACGTCTGAGCTCTTGCATTGCTCCTCTACATGGGGGGTCTTCAGTGGCACTGAGCTCAAACTAATGGCATGCTAGTCAGGATCCAATACCTTAACCACTAGGCTGCCGCTGTTCTGATTGAATTCGAAAGGGCATGAAATTTGCTACACACACAATATGGAACAACATTTTCTTTCTTATGATCCTAAAATGGAGTGTGAACTTCAGTGTAATTAAAAGTTTTGTGCAGCAGGATATCAAGAATATAAGCAACTTGGTAAGTGGAAAAATTAAGAAACAGCCACTAATAACAGACTTTGTTACAAAAAAAAAAGAAAAGAAAAGAAAAGCTGAGGCCGATAATAATCAATGAAATTCTTCATTTGAATCAAAACCAACAGTTGTGCTAGACACATCTAACAAATTTAATGATAATAGCATATTTATCCAATTCATTATAAATGTGCATTCTTGTTATCAAATAGCAAGTTGTTATTTAGAAATTTTATTCTTAATTTCAAGTTGACTTTTTATATGTTGTATGTACTTAGAGACTGAATTTTCGATGTACACTATTTTATTTATTTGTAATAGAAATGAATTGTTTTTGTTTTATAAATACTTTCTGTGCACAGTTTTTTGGGAAAATATTTATAAATTTTTTTTTATCTTACACTATTTCTTAAAATTGTTGAAAGATATTTAAAATTAAAATAACTATAAATCAACTTTTTACCTAAATACTACAAATTAATTATTTTTTAAAAGAAATTATTGATTAAAAGTAAAGCATTATTTATTCTCTTACCTTGCATACAATATGAAGATCTGGAGGGAGTTTACTTTCAAGTGTAAAAGGAACTTTCTTTTTCTTATGCAAAATCTTCAACCATTTGATTAAATTAATGAACTGCAAAAATAGAACTAATTTAGTTTAAAACAAACTTAACAACCAAGTAAAATTTTTTGCACTCAAAATTGGAATTTTGCTTCAAATCTAGTCCAAAAAGAAACTTTCATTACAACTTCAAGCGTAAATGCATGCATACAAACATATTAAAAAGTTATACACATTCATAAAATCTATTTTAAACATAAATAAGAATTCTGCAAGTATAACGAAAAAAAAAAATGACTGGTTGGTTTTTAAAATTTTTACTGTGATATTCAGAGAAAAATTATTAACATTTTTCTTTGAAGAACATTTCAAAGGTTTTCGTTTAATTACTATAAGAAGTCCTAGCAATTCAAACAAAAAATTGTCCTTTTACATAATTCATCACCTAACACTTAATAATCTGTTTTTTAAATTCTTCTTTAATTCTTATCTTTATACAAATAAAAATGTCCAACATATTAATAATTATAATTTTCTTTAAGCCACATTAAATTTTTTGTTTTATCAGGTATGTTAAGTCATAATTATTTAAGTGAATTGTATATTTTTTGTGGATTTTAAATATTTTATTTACACAAATTCAAAATATTATATTTTATCAATCAGAATTATTTTAATTTATCCCACTTTGTCAGACATATCAAGATTTAAAAATTTTCCATTTCCATTATGTAACTTGCTACTAGCAATAGAATAAGGTATGTTACTTCTAATCTAGAGTAGAGAAAGTAAGGCACTAAATAATAATATACAGTTGAAATAATTGGTGACAGTTTAATATTTTATCTAGTGCTTAAATATAAAAATATTTCAATATTACATTTAAACATGACAGATAAATAGAATATGATTACAAGCATAGATTGCTTAGAAATTTTAATATTTTGTTAAAAATTTTATTGTAATATAACAGAAACTTTTCTTTTGCAACAGAGGAAATTTCTTCAGAATATTTAAAATAGTTTTACTACTTATTTTTTTTTATATAGTATAAACAATATATGCAAAATCTTTCAGAACAATAATATTTTTTAAAATATAGACGTAGTTTCATTTATTGTACCAATAAATATGTAAAAAATATACCTCTTTTTAAGCAACTAATGTTATTTAAAAAAATTACAGCTATAACACAGCTATAACAATTTTCACAATCAATTGCATATAAAGTACAACATGTAATTTTTTAAAATTCTACAATTGGGAATTCAGATTACAATCCATTACTTATCTCACTATACAATAATTAATCATATTTGACAATATACAAAATATCGGAAATTCCATACATAAACATAAATATGGGACAGGCTGAATGATAAACAACTTAAAATACAACAAATCTCTGCTGCAAAAGTATAGTTTAGCTTAATGTTTTTTTTTCTAAAATAAAATTTAAATGGTTTTTAATATTTTTTTAACAAAGTAAAAGTATTTTTGATCTATTAAAGATTATTTTGGGTTTATTAATACTCTTTTAGAACATCAAAAAAATGTTGATATTAATTTTCATACAATTTTCTACTATAATCAAATGAAGGAAACAGCTTCCAAGAAGAAAAAGTTTGTTAATTTAGTTATATTTTATATTATAATAAATAATCAAATTTAAAAAAAAAACGTACACAAAACATATTAAGTTACGTCGAACATGTATATTATAACCAAATAATGTTATAATTTATCCATATTTGTGAAATTAAAGTTATATGAGTAAGTATAAACTCAAACTCAGAGGTGCAACAGCCCATGAAGGCCAGGGCCTATTGTGCCCATTGGATGCTGAGGTGCAAGAGAAGATGTCCCTATCAGGTGGTCAGTCTGAAACGAGACCCCCAGTGTTTAAGTCCCCAAGCAAGCTCAGTACTCATTTAGGCTGTCAAACTTGCCTTGCCTGGGAAGAGAACCCAGACCTGTGGGGTGACAGCACGATATTCTACCACTCGACCACTGGGCCATGAGTAAGTATAACACAATTTAAATCTACCAATATGATATAAGATCCTTTCTCTAATTAACTGAAAATCAAATATTTAAGATAAAAGGTTAATTTTATAACACAATAAAATAAATTTTAAAAAACTAAGAATTGTGCTAAATCTAATAATATAGCTGCATGATATTTTAAACATATTGATAAGTAAATTATAATTACATGCTAAGGGCCACAAAATATATTTTACTCACTTCTTCACTGAAAGCTTCAGCAAAATTGTATTGGTAAGGGAACATAAATTTTACTGCATCAAAATGAATGCTTCTATACATAAAAAAGAAATTTACAATAAATATATTTAAAAAATACTAAGCCATATGAAGTAATATAATTATGTATGAATAGAGATATTAGTGAAATTGCTTACAATAATCTATTATTAGGCAATTCAAGCTCATCAAAGCCTTGTCTACAAAGTAAATGTTGTTCATTTCCCTCCATTAAAGAAACCAAGATTTTCTAAAATTAAAAGGTTATATTAATAATAATGCAATCAAACTAAAAAACAAAAATAAAAACACATTTAAGGAAACAATTTATTTATTGTACTTTATAAATTATTTTTGAACCTATAATATAAAATCTCTCTACCTAATAGGGTTTAAAACTACACACAAAATGATTCTAGCTAAAAAGATCAAAATTAAAATTGTAACTTAGTATTAAAATATCTAAAATAATTATATTTTTCTTTAAAAAAATTATTATTTCCATTAAAAATACTGGCCATTTTTTCCTACAATTAAACTAAAAATGTTTTGAAAAGAAATGCAATCATAAAATTTGAACCAGAGAAATTCATTATCCTTGTTTAACTAAAAACATGGTGTACATGTTAATTAATTAGCTAGTTAGAGTAATTAATTCATTCAAATATTAAATATTATTAAGAATACTTTCATATACTTCACAAAACACACTTTCACATTTCATACAGAAGAGAGAAACAGAAATATAATTAAGTGCATTACTTTAAATTAAAAGTATGTGCATAAATATTTAAATTTGTTTCCATTAGCAGGAAACTTATATATCCATTTAAAATAGAAAAAAAAAATACTCAAGTGGTACTAAAATGTGATGCAAAAATATTTAAATTATATTAAATCAAAAGTCAAAACCAGTACAATTTTATATATATGGCACATATATATATCACAAAAACATTAAGCAGAGAATTTCAATTTTTTTACTTATATTTGAAGTATTACTTAGGTACTTATGTATAAGGTTTCCAGACAAATTTAAAATGACTATACACAAATAAATATGCATAACATGCCATACTAAAAGAGTAAAATAGAAGAATATAGTAATTCAGTGTTTTACATTGCAGAAAAATAATCAAAATAATTTATCTAAAGTTAAGTAATTTTTAATGAAATGCTTTCTTTTTTTTTTAAAAAAAAAGTTTTAAGTGGCACCATTTTTTCAGGTATATTTAATAATTTCAATTATTCTAAATCATAATGCAATTGAGCAAAAATGTATTAATTTTCATCTCTTACCTCAAATGTAAAAATTTCATGGTTGTCAAATGTGATTACTAATTGTTCTGAATTGGCTGATATAAATTGTTGCTTATAATTAAAAGTAATGTCACTTGAAGAAAATACCATTCTGAAAGAACAAGTTGAATAAAATATTTATAATGGAAACATAATGAAGTAAAATAAAATAACTATATTTACAAAAACCCCATCAAGTACTTGAAAAAACGTTTTATAGTACATATTACAAGCAAAAATGAAATTCATCTAACTTGTATAAAAATAATAAATATTTTTGAAATTAAATTTTGCTTATGGGAGAATATATGCATATATGAAACAAAAATATTATAAATTAAATTGACAAAAGAGAATTATTATAAAATAATGCAGCCAAAATAATGAAATAAAATTAAACTCTGGTAACCATTTCAAAACTCGATAATTAAACCAACATGGGATACATTTTCATATTTTTTAGAATTAGATGATAATGATTGCAGTTAAAAAATATTAAACATTTATAACCACAAGAAATTTTTAAATACAGATATTAAACTTCCAGATATTTCACATTAATAAACACTCCAAACATGTTTCAAAATCAAAGTTTTGTCTTTTTGTTAAAATAAATATCACATGCTCTAATAATTTTTCTAAGAAACATAAAAGGAGTTTTTAATTTAATTTTATTAATAAAAATAATTTTAAAACACTTTTCCATGAATGAAAAAGATGCTATTATACTCATCTTTTTTCATTTTTTGTTGTACACCATTAAAAGGAAAACTCAAAAATTTGATGTTATAATACATTCCAAAAATTTATTGAAATAATATTAATTATGTCTATCATAAAAGAAAAAAAAATTACAAAATACATGCAATTTTAATAGTTTTAATATTTATCAGTACTATTTTCACAACATAAGAATGATACCTATGATTTTTGGAGAGAATAATGCCAAAATCTAAATGGCCATTAGCTTGTAAACAGATAGAAAATGTCTTGGATATTTTTTTATTAGCTCGTGTACTAGAATCTGATAATACACTTGAAGAGATTTCTGATGAATCTAAAAGTAAGGAGAAAGAAATATATTGAGTAAATTTTAAGATAAAAGATAAATAAGTAAAACCAATAATTACAATCTTATTACCTTTGTTTTCAACTGAAGAAACAATGAGGTTTTTCTTAAAAGCAATACATTCTTGAGCAATTGTAACAATTGTCATATGTAAGGTGGTACTCCAATTTACATACACATTTTCAGAAATTCGAATTGTAATATCCTGTAAACAAACGATTTTAATTACTTAGAATGAATTCAGGAAACTTAATATAAAAATTTATTTGTTCCAGTAGAAATTAAAAAGGATTTTAAAAGTAATAAATATATCCTTATTTGTAAAATTCTGTAATAAATAATTTTAAAAATTTGTTTCAGACTACTTTGTGTGAAAATTACAATTGTTATTTCACTAATTTAATCATTAAATCTTGACTCAATAAAATATTGACATGATGTATAACCTCACACAAATAAGTTATATATACCTTATTTCATTAAAAAAATAACAAGGTTCACAGAATATTAAGAATTATTTGATTTACAAGTATAAAAAATCTCCAGAACGTGTATAATGAAAAAGTTTTAAAATTTTTAATTATATCTAAAAACTTAGAAATTTCCCTAACTCAGTTCTGAAAAAAGGTTCAATAGTATTAAAAGAATATATATCACCTTCTTTTTAAATCTCGGCTAAAATGAATTTGTACTAAATAAGTAGTTAAAAAAATTGAAGAAAAATAATTTAATTCTTATTTTAACAAAACTTTTATTTGCTGTAACTAAGTATAACTTAATGATGAGACCAATTCTTCGTGAATAAGCTTATATTAGTCTAAAAATAACATAGAAACTTAACAAGCAAAATTTGTTTTTGTATTAATAATTAAAGTATACAACTTTAAACAATTGAATAATTTCTCTCTTTAAATTAACAAATTTCTTAATACATTAAAAAATTAAAAAAAATAATGCATTACATATACTTTACATTTTATACTTACCTTAGATTTTAATAAATAGATTACTGATGCATCTTCCACAAACATATCATAATTTTTAATTTCTGACGATCGAACACAATAGTAGACCTAAGCAATTTTATTAAAAAAAAAAAGAATATTTTATGCATAAAATGGTTTCTTACAAAACTAAATAAGATTGCTAAAAAAAATTTAGAACAGAATGTCCTTATGTTTCTTGAATAAATAAAGTATTTAAGAAATATATTTAAAATTATTAATAGCTGAAATTATAAAAATTGCTTCATTTTAACATATTCATTACATCAGTATGATTTAAATGATACATGTTAATAATAAAATCCAAAATATGAACAATAATCAAGGAATTTGTTTGCTTTAATAAAATGAAAAAAAGGAAAAAGACCATTTCTCTTTATACATTATAAAGACACAGTACAATTTAATTAAGAAGGAACTTTTAAAACAATTATCCAGAAAAGTAAACAAAAATTTTCAAACCTATATAACAATTTTTTTATTAAAAAAATCGGTTTTTAAATAATATGTAAACTAAACATGTCTCCAAAAGGTTTAATGTACTTACTTTCAAAAGGGTATTTAAATATGATAATTTAAAACCCTCAAATAATATTTTTGCCTTTTCATTTGATGATGTCAGTTTTAACAAATCAGCTCTTACAAGAACTCCAGTTTTGTATCCATTCATACAAAAAATATTAAGCCCTCTAAAATTGAATTCAACATTGTATGATACTTTTGATTTTCCTTCATTTGATGAGGGTATTGATGACTTTTTGGTGAGATTTTCAGTATGAGATGCATTAGCAGAAAAAAAATTTTTCTTGGCGTAACTTAAAAGGTATAACGATAACTGACTAGATTCAGGACACCACTGTAAATGGCAGCCATCAACCATACATTCCATACAACAATCCAACTGATTATATCGAACCTATAAAAAAAGTTTAGGAAAAATTATAAAATAATATTTTGTAAAAGATGGAGCAGACTGAATTTTAAAAAGTATATGGTAATTAGAACTAGGAAGCTCTTTCATATTGAGAGGTTATAAAAATTTATTTGCTATCTAAAATTATAACATTCAAGAGACCTTAGTCAGATATACACTAGTGCAAAATGTAAAAAAAATTCCTACTAATTTTTTAGTTAATATTTTTAATTCAATTCTTATTGGGTTTAGAGATTATGGTGCAAGTTAGAAAGTAAAGCCATGGTAAATTTTACATGCATTAGCATGATAATATCAGAACATTAGCATGAAGAATGATAAAATTGAAATTAGAATATAATTAACTACACAGATAATCCTATTTCTTATTTAAGTGTTAACTATAACCTACAATCAAGAAACATTTCTTTGTTAAAAATCTTAAAAAGTTAATTTGAATTTTTAAGGGGGGAAAATACATTTTTAGGTTGCTATTGACAATTAAACACACATATTTTCTAATAATGTGTTATTAAGTTGAGTTATAATTACATTTCTCAACACAAAAGTAAAATTCCTATCACACATTAAAAAAGCTGAATACTTTTTTTCACTTTTCGTAACACACACACAAAACCTATAGAAAAGCACTGAGCAGATTTGACTTCAGAATTTTGCAAATCAATATAAAAAACTCACTATCAATTTTTATCATTTTTGTAAAACACAAAAGCCTACTTTAAAAAAATCAATTCTGTCAGATATTTTTATTTTATTACATGATTTGAATAAGAGTTAGAACTTTTATATGTGTATTGTTCACAAAAGAAAAATTGTACCTTTAACAAGATCATGCCAATGGAAACAGGAATGTAACTATAATGATATCGTTTCAACATTCCATAATCACTAATACTTGTATCTCCAAGTTTTAAAAAGGCAGTTTCTAATAATAATTCAAAACTGTAAAATAAAAGTTAAATGTTACATAAAAGTAGCAGAAAATGTTTGTAGTAGTCAGTGATGGGATTCAAATAATTTGACACCATAACTGCTGCCCCAATATAATTTTGTATTTTCCACATTACTGCAAATATCCTTTCAACAATAAGTTCTCCATATTCAACAAAATTTAATAATAGGTTTTGGCAAACTAATTGAATCCAACCAGTTACTACAGTAACGTTAAAACAATAATTTTTTTTTTGTATAAAAATACAAAAGGACTAAACAAAATAAAAAAATTTCTAAAGACAGATACTATAATAATAAGAACTTATTTTGTTTTATAGTTGAAACATTTTAAAATTTAAAGGATCTATATGGCAATAAACTGTATTAGTAAATAAGTATGAAAGACTTGGTACTGAATAGAACACTGATTTTGGAAACAATTACTGAATACGTACATAAACAATGTTTAAAATTTTATCCATACCTTGATCCCGTACTTAGAGATGAATTCGATGGCAAAATAACTTGAGAATCTAAAAATAAAAACCAAAGACTACATGTAGAAATCTTCATTTAAAGATTATTGCATTTTTATGTGAATATAGTTGCAAATAGTTGATAGTAAAACTCACTTTTTGTACATATTAAATGTTCCAATGAGCTTTGGCCTTTAATTAATCCAAAACAAAATTTTTCACATTCAGGTATTTCGAAGGAAATACAAATATCATCAACATCTACACTGGTCTTTATTTTGTATCCATTGAGTAATTCATTTAAAGGTCTTTTTCTGAAACAAATATAATATTTATACAAATAAGACTTAATTATAATGAAAATGTTTCCTTTGATTAAAATACTCAATGGAAATTTAAATACCTTTTAATCTTGGGTTCATAATTTAAATTCATTTTGTTACTTTTAAAAAATAGTGCATTCAAAAAGCACTGCAATACTTCTTTTTGATATAGTATATGAAGCACAGATAAGTTGAAATTCAAATCTACAAGTTTATCAGATGCCTGAAATAGAATACAAAAAAAAAAAAAAAAAGATACATAAAATAAATTACAATGAATAATAATAAATATTATATTATATTAATTAAACATACTATTTATTAAAATAATGTAAGAAGAATTGAAGATATTTTCAAAACAAAAATTTAACTTAGTAAAATACAACTAAGATACTTTAAGCATTAACTTAGCATATAATTTTAAGGATTGAGAATAAAAAATGATATTATAGTTAACGTCATTAACCTTATTCTCTATATTTACATCTCTATCTATCTACCTCTATATATAATGTGAATAATTCATACAAATTTACTGTTTTAATCTGACCTTGATGAAATTCTGCACACTTAACCTTCAAAACAAGAAAATCATTATCAACATCGAGATTTCAAAAAGCCACCCATAGGGCTATTTTTTAGAACATAGTGCTTATGATACCTATTTCAAATGCTTTTGTTTTATGGGTTAGCATTTCAATACAGAAGCACATTATAGATAAATATACTTCATTTATTTTAGAAATTAAAAACCTCTCCTTTTCAAATGATAAGGCGAGGAACATAAGAATGTTTTTAAATAGAATTGAAAGCTTAATGCTAGGACTTAGTAATAACAATATATGGTCATTCAACATCACAAAAACCCAGTGAAGTAAGTAGATAATGGTTAATCTTAACACAAACTACTAAAATAAATTATTTTAGAATTGGCCCTTATTGTTAATCTTTTTTATTAGAACATTTAAGAAGTTCTCTTATGTTCCAATATTGTAAATTAATCAGTTTTTCCTACAGAAAAATTCTACTTAAAATCCACCAAATTTATTTTAAATTTGTTATATTTCTTAACATATTATCTTTGTCTTTTCTAAATAAAAGTATTATACACAAATCAAGAAATCTAAAAATTGAATTGTCCTACTAAATGAACAATCCACAATAGGCTATGAAATATATAAATTGTAAAGAAGAAAAATTTCAATATGGTAGTAGAGGTTTCAACACATAATATAATTGGGAGCAAGGGGAAAAAAAACCCTTTTTAAGGACTATATTTGTTTAACTCATTACTTTTTTTCTTTAATTAAATTAAAATCATTTAAATTTGTTCTAATGCTTGCTATCAGAAAAAAAATTTGAGCTGGCTTATTTACATAGATCCATGAATCATATGGAAGTTTTTACTCATTAGCATATATCCATGGATTGTAAAATTTGTTGTTCATTTCTGCCACCAGTTGGTCAAGTTGTATGTAAAAATAGAATTCCAGCGATTTTTTTTAGCTATGGCTCTGATATTCCCAAGTATGTAAAAATGCAATTTTCCCATTCAGCTACAAGTGTATCTGTTACTTTTCTAAACTTAAAACCTTTCTTTTATGTTGCTATACAATAAAGAATACTGTTTATTTTATGCTTTGTCATTATTCAAGCACTGTGTTACTATCCAACTGCATATAATAAATATAAATAAAATGCTGTTCAAAAACAGTAAATGTCTAACACATTAATTCTTAAAATATTTTTGAAACTTAATTTTTCTCAAAATGCCTCCAAAACAGAGAGGTATTAGAAATAAGATATTCCTGGACGAAAATCAAAGTATTTTTACAAAAGGCAATGAATAAAATTTCAAGAATAATTCGATTAATAAAAAGAAACTGTAATAATAATGGGAGAGGGGGCTTCGGCTTCAAGGAATTTTTAGATTGAAAAATGTCATTATGAAAATTTTTAGTATTCAAGCAATTTTGACATTTTTGGTTTAGCGAGTCTTAAAATATTGCAAGACACAATTTTTAATTGTGATACACACAACCAATTCAACCGCACAACTGTTTCTTACAATACAAGTCTAATCCTATGTAAATAAAGCATACATTTTTTATGTAATTTTACCTTTAACCTTACAATCTTAATTCTTAGGACAAAGAATCTGCTAATATATAACTGTGGCCACTTAACTTTGGCATATACTGTATTGTTATACTTCTACTTATTGTCTTGCTTTAGGTTAGACTTTTACCAATTTAATATATAACTAACATTCTTAATTCTTTAACAAGCAAACAATCAAACAGAAGCAATTTACACAATTTTTGAAAATTTAATCCAAATAATATCTTTTAATTTCTGTATTTTGTACCATATGAACATACCTTAAATTCAAAGCCACATTTTACTAATCGTCCAAATTGAACATGATCACTAGCAGCAGTAATTTCCTTTATTTCAACCTTTGATGAAATAGCAGGAAGAATTTCATCGCCAAGAAATTCTCCAACTTCAACATGCAATGAAATAAATTTAACACCAAAGTTAAAAATCCTGTAAAAAATAAGATAACAAATTAGTTTAAAAAATATTTAGCATAAATTAACAAAAGTATGTATAACAACAATACAATAATTTTTAAAAATATATACATAAAGATATAAAAAGAAACAAAGTATTCAAATTTATTTTTTACAAGAATAAAACAACAAATAAATCTGAGATTATAAACATCCTTACCACCCTGTAGATTTTGGAATTTATGTATCAGCCCATCAACCATTTGCATCAAATCAAAAACCATTACCAAATACCATACCATAATATGCAACTAATAATGAAAAAAAAAAAAAAAGGTTCCTCCCACATATTTGAATTATAACATTGAATATGTAACATAGCTTATAATTAGCATATTTTTCTGATATATTACGCAAAAGATGGTTACAATTTCCACCTGTGTTCTATGGAAAAGAACACATTGAAATATTTCCAAAGTTATGGATCATTTCACTGAAGAGAAAATGTATAATGTTTATGTATTTAAAAACAAACAGCAATGAACATGTAATGTAAATGTTGTGACAAGTGAACATCAGAATGAAAAAGAACATAATTAGAAGCAGTGGCATACACAGGGAGGGGATTGATTTCTCCAATAGAACAAAACAATGTTTTAATTTTTCCTTAGAGCAGAGTAATTCATAAACTGTGGTCCGCGGAAAGGTCTCTCATTTAATGTAAGCCTAAGCATAATTTCTCATTTAAAAGCATTTTATTTATTGATTTGAATAATATCAAAATTTATTTATGATCAAGAATCAAAGGAACAATTGAAATTAGAGTCCTACTATGATGACTGTGTGACGAATCTATACGGAACTTTATCACTAACCTTCTGAGTCGACCTTTTTAGGGAAATTTAATTCCCTACCTATTTCCAATCAACTCCAAAAAGCGGACAGGATTCCTTGTTATGCAGATTAGATTAAGTATTTAAGTCAAACGAAATAGTAAAGTTAGAGCAGTAGGAGATAGAGATTGAAGCAGAAAGTTATCGTGGATGTAAATTGAAGATTTCTTGTTAGAGATATTTAATCTCAAGAATTGAGATTCCGAGTGGTAAATATTATTTTGTGTTTAAAGTCTCATTAAAGTTTTAGGAGTGAGATTAAAGTTAAATGTTCAATAAGAACATTATTAAATATAATTCTGGGATCTCTTATCGTGGTAATTTCTGCATGATCGTTATTTAATAAATTAATTAATTGGATCATTAATTAATTAAGTTAATTTAAAGGATATTACCTTTAAAATCTCATAATACTAGTAGCCACATTTGTTAATAAGTCTTTGATTCTATTTGGGAAAGATAACCAAATAAAGAAAGTTATTTATAAAAATGGCTACTGGTTCTTCTTTGACTCAAAATTATTCTCGTTCTCAAAGTGAGGTCCTAAGAGACCTTCACAACTGTGAGATTGTTTTGTCAAATCCTTCAAACATTTTTCTAAATTTAGCCGCCTAAATAATTTTGATATTATAATGAATTGTCATGATTAATTTTTTACAAACTTCTTATCATCCTCAACAAAGCCTTTGCCTAATATAAGAAAGCCAAGCATGTTTCATGTTCAACCGTTATACCAAAATCTCATAAAAATTCATTTAATCAAATATTCAAATTTAGTCATTATCAATAATTCATAATTTAATTATTCAAGAATGTTAATAACTTAAATTAATTTTTAATTAGAACAGAGAAAATCAATCATATAATGCATATTCACATAAAAATAGTAATAGACTATTATATTTGGAGATTTAGTAAAAACTTCATTACAATTTCAAAAATTTGTAGTTTAATGATAAACTAATCCTCTACTGAAAAAATCATTCACTTCCTGAGTAATGTCACCAATTCAATTGTGTATATATAATTATAATTATTTTAAACATGATAGATATTTACCTGTGACCTCCTTTCATCATAACTTTAACTGAAAATGAGTCAACTGAAATGTTTGATATCTGTAAGTAATGATAACTAAAATCAATAAGAAATATATTCATTGATTTAAAAATCACAAAGCAATATGCTCAAAAGAACTTTATTCATACAAGAGTTTTATTTAATATTAGTTACACAAACAGAAAATAAGATGACAAATATGATAGAATTAACACAAAAACTAGAAAAATAAAGAACAGTTACATTTTTCAATTATCAGGCAAATAATAATACATTATATAGGAATATATATGGTAATAAATAATTAGAAAGGTTTTTTTTAAATTATTTCAAATCATTCAAATTAAAATTCTTTAACAATTGAACTATTTTAATATTTAAGTCAATGAAAAAATATATTTTTAATAAAACAGAGACAGCAAAAAACAAACAAAAAAAATCAAATTTGAAAAATATTTAGATGTAAATAAATTATTTCTATGAACTTAGCCAAAAAAAAACTTTTTAAAACAAGACTTGTTTTATTCTTGAAATTTATATAGTAGAAAATACTCCATTACAAAATAAGTTTTTAAAAATTAGAATAATGCTTCCATGGTATAGGAGAAAATGAGTTCAATAAATATTTTAATTCTTTTGAAACTACGAAATATCTTTTTAATAATTATCAATCGAACTCAAGTCATATCTTTACACTCATTTTCCAAGAAAATATTTTCAACTGCAGCTATTATTCTCAAAACTGTCTCTTAATTTCTTGTTCTTTTATTTTTTTAAAACAATGTCCAAATAAAAATCTATTATTAAAAAAAATGTCTAAAATATATTCTACATCAACAATAAAAAGAAATAACACTAATATATATTTCTATATTTTTAACTAATATAAAACTATAAAGCTTACTTTAGGAATTTTCTTAAACTTATTTTTGATATTTATATTATTTTCCAGGGTAGTTTCTTCTGAAGATATATTTTCCTCATTTCTTGTCATTAAATCTAAATCATTTATTTCCTGATTATCAATTTGCTTCTTCGTATGCAATCCGTTTAAGGCATAATTTTTAAACTTCAAAACAGAAAAGCCTAAGAAAAAAGGAAGAAAGTTTAATCTATATTCACTACACACACACAGAAATAATCGAAAGAAATTTAAAAACAAATTCAATTTTTTCTAGAAGATATTAATAAATTTATGCATATCTTTATATATTTAGATCATTGAATCAGACAATAACTTATTTTTTGATTCATACATGATCTACATATTTTCAAATACCTCTTAAGGTAAATTATCTTTTTATTAATAATGTGGATTTATAACTTCTATCCATTACATTTCATAGGATTTTCACTCAATAATGTACAGAAAGGGAGAATGTTGGCTAGCCATAAAACTCACATTAAACCCCACTTATACGTAAATTTAGAAACTGTCCTCAGGTAGCAATGTTTATAATATTGCAGCATTGATTCCTTTACGTTTCCAAAATCTCAATGATCTTCTCAATGACTTTTTATATTCAAGTCATTTCAATTTCTAAAACTTAAATATATTAATACACACACGTTAATTAAAATATAACAATAGTTAGTTAAAACTCAAATATATATATACACATTTTGGAACCATTAATGCATAGCTCAATAACACATCAATATACTTAACATGTGATTTTACCATGGTTCTCTTGATAAGCAATTGATTGCAATATTACTCTACACATAGCAACATTATAATTCTTATTTTTCACTTCATAAAATTAAGCAAATGTTTTTTTTTTTAAATAAATATCATTAATTTGTATAAAGAGCAGACTTCTTTGTCCTTTCTTTTTTAGAAACAGCAATACCTCAACTTATGCGATTTTCAAATCTGAATGATTCATTTTTTTTTTTTTCATCATTGAAATTCAGGCGGAATCAGTGTCAGAGCATGATGAAATTGGTAATTTGATTGAAGAAGTTGCCAGGCAAATAAATTTAGAAGTGGATAGTAGTGATGTTCAAGAATTCCCACAATCAGGAGCAGACAACTGATGAGCACAGGTAAATGTATGAGAGAGTAAGACATAGAAGAACTTGAGTCTTTACACACAAATTCAATCAGAGCTATGTTATTTTGTTATTTTGATTAGATTTATGTTATCTAGGATTAGGGTACAGCAAATAAGATTAGTCACACAAGATAAAATGATGGGAAAAAAATACCAATAAAAAATAATTATTCATAGAGGACTAAAAAAGGAAGGGTGTTGGTAAAAAATAAAACTCAATTTTCTTTACAAATGCTAAAATAAAAGTATTTCATTTTTCTTTCATTATATTATATATATATATCAGTACAAAAAGTAATTAGAAAAGTTATATCAATATTGGAACTTATACTACTACCCAATTCATATTAATACCCTAACTCTCAATTTACTTAACCAATGATTTAGTAACGATGGATCCTGACAACCACATGTTAATGGAGTCAAGTAGCATATATATATATATAATAGAACACCTACAAGTTGATTGCATAAATATATTAGAAAAACATAAGGACTACATAAATAACTGAAACTTACCGAAATAATTAATGCCTAAAACTGGACATCATGATAAATGAATGTCATACTAAATTAATAGTACACTGGTTATAGAAGGTATTTGCAGCCAATCTACACCCTCTGGTGACATGCCTATATTATTGCAGTAGCAAGATTCTTGACGTTTGGCTCAATGCAGTATTAATACAACTCTTCCCCTGTTTTACATCACACATACTTTTAAACATTTCTTCCAAATAAGGATATATTAGTCTCATCAGACTAAATTTGCTTCCCTCAAAAATCTGTCTATACATTCTTTAGTCCAACCAATTCTTTTCCTTGATAGTGTTGCACATTGAAAAATCCCAGAGCCCCAAAATTTAATAATTTTCTTTCTAGTTTTGAAATAACACAATCAATTATTTCTGATAACTATATATTTGTCATTAAGGCATATCAGTTTATTCTTTTGTCATCAACAGTTTCATACTTTTATCTGTTAGTCTTCCTGAAGTTGACCAACTTACTTTACATTTCCTGAATATATATAGCACAATCCTAGTTTTATTTGAACTAGTCTTTCATTTGTTTCCATTTTCAGTTATTTTTCATACACACACAAATGTAATTATAAGAATATAAATCAAAAGTAAATAAAACTCCAAAAA
Organism: Trichonephila clavipes; assembly: GCA_019973935.1. Taxonomy (NCBI): domain Eukaryota; kingdom Metazoa; phylum Arthropoda; class Arachnida; order Araneae; family Nephilidae; genus Trichonephila; species Trichonephila clavipes. The sequence goes on along the minus strand of BMAU01021230.1, from coordinate 1,020,104 downwards.
AAACCCTGCCAAAACAAACCAATTTATACTGCACTAAATTTCTACTACATTTCTTTACATAACAAAATAAAACTGTACTTAAGAGAACATATTTCAACCTGCCATCTATTGGTTTTCAGAACAATGATAGTGTTTTTCTAAATATGTACACTTTTTCCTCTTAATACAAAATTACTTAAGATTTTTATAACTATTTATAAAATTTGAAGTTGTAATTTTTAAATGAGATATTTAATCCAAAGAAAAATATAATTCAAAATGCATAGTTACTTACCCTCATACAACATCAATTCAGGTTCAGAAATATTGACAAAAACAGACTAAAAGAGAAAAAGAAAAAAAAAATCATTTGAAAAAACTATTTGTTCCATTTAATACATCTGCATTTTTTCTGTTTTAGAAAAATGAGTGAGCATATTGAAAAGAAAATATAATCATAATGCAAATATAATTCAATATACATAAAAAATATTAATATATTAGAAACATATGCAAATTATATATATATATATATATATATATATATATATATATATATATGTATTTTGAGTCTATCTATATACAAACACGAATAAAAAGTTTTTGTTTTACAATTTAAAGAAACTTTTTAAAAATATATTATAAATATTTTTGGAATAGATTACAATTTTTATTACAATTTTTGCACATCAACCACTCTTCTACATAGCTTCATCTTTCAATAAAACATGTCATAATGAATATAACAATTTTACTTCCCTGTACTAAAATGACAGACAGAATAATGAAACCACATACACCAATATTTTTTTATATATAGGAAAAAAATTGAATGCTTTATTTTACATTAAAGCAATAGGCATTTTAAAAAATAAATTTAGAATAGATTTAGAGTAAAATAGGGTTATTTTTTTAATGATAACTATAACATTTTTGTTCAAAATAAATTTGACATGCAACAAATATTGGTTACATATATAACCATATAGCATATTAATTTATATTTCATTTATGATCTTAAAAAGTACACCAATTGATAATAAAAATTCACCAATTCATAAATAAAATCAATGAAATGTCAAAAAAGTAAGACTTTTATCCTTATTTAAAGAATTAAACATCATTAATTTGAATACTATACTATGAAATTCATGTCATATTAAAAAAAACCCTTAAGGATGAACATGTTAAAAAAATCATTAAAATTATATATTTTAAACAATTACTTCAAAAATTATTTAAACTGAGTTACAAATATTTCTTGATTTCATATAGATAAAGTGATATAAAATCAAACTACTTTGAGTTATATATATTACAGAACTCTTAATTTTATAAGTATATAAATTGAGAGATAAAAAACATGCATATTTTAAAACCAATAACTCTTAAAGAATTGAACACATAAAACAAAATGTTTGCTTATGATTAAAAATTCACATAACAAAACAAAAAAAAAAAGAAATTTAATGATTGAAAAATATATTAAATATTAAATTTTGTACTAAATTATTTGATAATTATAAATCTAATAATAAATACTAATACATAAAAAATTTGATCACTAACTTCAATTTCAATTTTCTTGCTTAAAAAACTTGTTTCAACAGAAAAATGGAGATTAGATGCAAAATGACAAATACAAGATTCTGTAGAGTGAGGTTTCTCCTGATCCTAAGCACGAAATATGAATTACACAGATTTAATAACAAAGTGTTATTTGTGTTATCCATTAATTTATAAAATAAAAAAAGAAAGACAAAAGGTAGGAAATAAACTTGTTCATGAAGTATAAAAATTTTACATAAAAAAAAGTTAAATTACAAGAATTCTTGTACATGGATCATTGCAGATTTTGAACTTATTACAAAAACATTTTTTAGATATTTGTAAATAAATAAAGAAAAAATTCACACACACGATAACTTAAAATGAGTTAATAATATATTTTTTTATTTTAATCTGCATACTGTATTTATTTATTAATGAAAATCATTTGAAAACTTGTTTTAGAAAATTTCCAAACAAAAAAGTATACATAGAATACAAAAATATGAATAAACAATTCAAAATAATATTAAAATCATATCTTAATAGTTAAAAACAGTAAACATAAAATCAAAACTTGTTTGTAAAGCAACTTTAAGAGAAAATTCTTTCAAAATCCCAAAACATATAACAGAATTTGATTAACTCAATAAAGCATTTTATTTTAAATTAGTTCAAATCACTAAAATGTATAAAATAATTTAATCAAAAAAAAAGAGATAAATAAATTATATTTTTTATATAAATCATTCAAATATCGCTTTTTGAGTAATCTACAAAATTTCAATTATTTCGAAATTACAAAGCATTTCAAACTTATATAATATCATGCATTCTTAAAAATTTCTCCAAAAACGAAGCAATTTCCAGATGATTCCAAAAAAGATTAATAACTCGCGACTTTTCTTAATGAGATTGAACATAAAAGAATGACAAAATTCCTTCTGAAAATAAGCTGTAGAAAAAATACTAAAGGAAATGAAATACATAAATCAAATAATAAAATAGATAAAGCAAGTAATAAAATATACATTGATTATTGTTCTTATGGTTAGATACAATAAACTTGCAGCAATCTTTTCTCCTGCAAATCCCAACTACCAATGACAGGAGTAAAAGTGCCTTACAACTGTCTAACGATTGATTCCCTCAAATAAAAGCAAGATTCAGCTCATTTATATAAGGTGTTTGTATTTTGAACTGCAGGTAGACAATTCAAATCAAATGCTTTAGGAAATCTGCTATTGTTAACAGTGCTACCAAAATGGTAATGTGGACATTGAACATTAACAGCAGCATATCTCAATCTCGAACTCTATTGAGAGAATATGCTCTCTCCCTTCTAGTTAAAGTCATCTGAAAAAAGTTTAATCAAGACCCTCCACTCACAAAATCACAACTAGTGATATATAAGTTCATGACACATGTGTCAAACACATCTGTAGTAGAAATATTCTACAGGGTGGGGTGTGGGAACTTCCTGTTATGAAAAAATGCAATAAAAAACACTACATGTTTCATTCAACTTAGTGTTATTTTTCACCTACCATACAACATTGGAATACTTTGAATTTAACAGTTTTAAACAAAATGTCAATGTCTTTAATGCTTAAAAATTTAGTTTTATACTAATAAAAAATTCGAGCTTAAAATGAATAATTATTTATATTAACCATTTATATTTATGCTTTTGATTTTTAATTGAAATTTTGAACTTATTTAGAAAGTAAAATTATTCATTTATTTTTATGAGAATTTAAATACAAATTCATTTTAAGAGGTAATTCAGTAATATACTCACTATTGATAAGTGCTTAAAAACTTTAACTGATGAGGATAACATTGCCATATTAAGTTGAATTCTGCAAAAAAAATTTTAATTAATAAAAATATTTCTTAAGTATAAAAAATAATTAAAATTTAAACTTAAAAAGGAAATATCAGATTTACTATAAGTATGACTGATTAAGAAATTGTTGTTCAAATTATTCAATTTTATTTTTTATACATATAGAAACTGTATTAATACATACATTATTCCAACTAATTCGTAATAATATTTATTTTTTGTTAATATTTTTATCGCAATGAAGTAATCCTTTAATAAACTGAAAGAATTCAAAATTGCTAATTAGTGAAAAGTATAAATTAACAAAAAATATGTTTAACTAATAGAATATTTGATAAAAGCAAGTGTATCATTTACTATTGTTAATATGTACAAATAATAAGAATAATAAATTTAATACATAGATATCTCTTTATTATCTGCTTACTCAGGTTATAATGAGATTCTATAATCAATCAAATACTATGATAGATGCAAAAAATATTATTTCAATAACTTTGATGAATTAAAAAAAGACACGATTACAAGAATAAATGCCATTTAATTTTATAACAATAAACTTAACGGAAATCCAAATATTCAAATTTTAAAAAATTTATGTATTTTTTTTTATTTGTTATAAAAATATTTTCATACCTATCTTTTAAACGACAACTATATAAATTAAATTCTTGAAATGAAAGATGCAACAAAAACTCTTCAGTAGATTTTCCTAACTGCATGACACTAGCGTTTGACACATTCAATGAAATGAGCTATATAAAAGAAAGAAAGCATTTTAAAAAGTCATATTCATTGAAAAATTTGTAATTCTTATTTTTAACAGCATTTCTTGAACGTTTTAAAAGAAAAAAATTACACACAATATTTTTCACATATGGAATAATTAAGGGAATAATAAAACTTTTAAATTACTGAAGAGGAAGAACTTAATATAACATAATTAATGAACTTCATCCAACTGATTATATACACATATAACTATCATATAAAAATTGCCTTTAAAAAAGTACAAATATCAGCTTAGTATACAATACCAATTCTGATGCTAAATTTTTTTAATTATTTTCAAAACTACATAAAGAATTTGGTACTTACATATTATGGCAACTGTATCAGTGAATTTATATGGAATGAAGCACATGGTTGCCAATTCAGTGCATAGGACATATGCATAATCAGGGTTGCCAACGTGGCAAGTTATCTTGAACGTTAGCATTGTGGCGATAGTATGTAGGCACCAAAAATTTGTAGCTAATGGTTTTAGTAATTTTATGCAAAATATGCAATGGTGACCAAAACTGTAGACACTTTTTGAAATTTTCATTTAAATTCAATATTAAACAGAATATTTCTTATTTTAGATTACAACACACCAATGTCTCATTGAGCTGACAAGTTGAAATTTCTTTTTTGTTATAACATTGTGATAAAGTGCTGTTATAGCCTATATTAAATGTTTATTTAGTGGATGTTGCATTCATACATGAACTTTTACAATGTACTTTATATAGGTTTTCAGACAGGGCTGTTTGTTAGTCTGACCAAGGGCTGAATTCTTTTAATGTTTACACATATTAGCTGCTATGTGGTAAGGAGATGAATCATGTCAAAAAGTACATGGGGCATCATTAGGAATTAAATTCTATTACTTAATCTCTTTGAGCCAGCCCATGCTCCTTTCAAGATTCTTTTTTTTTGTGCACATATGCAAAGAACAGAAGAAAACTACACCTTATCATTTTATAAATAATGTTTTCATCAGACACAATTGGGAGAATGGATTAATACTGAGAGCAGGAAGAATTAAAGTGGTGAACAGAAGATACTATTATAATGAGCACAGAAGTGACTTGTTGTACTTCTTACTGTAGCTGATTCAAATTTAACTTAGAAAATATTAATCTAGGTTTTGATTGATGCCCAATGACCGAGTGGTAGCCTATCATATTTCCACGCCCCAGCTTCGAACCTTGGGCTGGGTAAGGCCGTTTCAGCCTTTCATCCCTTCAGTGGGTCAATAAATGAGTACCCAGCTTGCTTGGGAACAAAACATTGGGGGCTTTGTGTCAGACTGACCACCTGACTGGAACACCTGATCATGCAGCTCAGTGCCCAAGGTCACGAAAACTGTGATGGGCACAGTAGGCTTTGGTCCAACAATTGGCTGTTGCACCACTGAGAGAGAGAGAGAGGTTTCAAATAAATTGCTAGTTATTGAACTAACTTAGTTTCAACTGTTAATTACTATTCTGTTTATCACAAAAATTTGCAGCATATTTTAATTCCTTATCCTGTTATACCTCTCAAACTGAGAATTTTATAAATTATACCAATGAAAAAGAATTATTCCAATATATCTTTCCTAAGTTCCTGACTTCTGAATCAAATTGCCTTGAGTTTATAAAAGTATTTTAAGAAATTTTAAAACTCATTGAAAAAAAAATTCTTTTTTTTTTTATGAGTTTACCTACAAAGTAATTTAAACATTAATTTGAAGAATTGAATATAAATGTGCTTTTGAATATACCAATAAATTAAGTTGTAAAAAATTTACCATGAGTAGACAATAAAGCAAAATCAAAATAATGAACATTTTAGTGAAAATTCAATAGAACTTAATACTTTCAAAAATTCAAGTGCATAGCACTTAAAAATTTTACACAATATAAATTTCTTTAAAAGGTAAATAAAAAAATTCATACAATGATAAAAAGACAAAAATTTTAACAAGTTGAAATTTTGAAATATTTGAATTACTTTTAAAAATGAAACAAATTTAATGGGCAGTCCAGATGAGTTTTTGTCATCTTGATGGTTGGATGGCTTGCGTGAAATAATCCAATCAGCATCTCCTTGTAAACGAATATCATTTAAACAGATAACAATAATACTTCTAAAAATAGAATAAAATAAAGGCTTCAAGTATAAAACAATTAGCAGCTCATAGACAAAAATATTCAATTCATAACTAATTGAGTTTAAAAAAAATATTTACCAATTAATTTTTATACAATTTTATGGTTTATACCATGATTTTATACCAAAGAAACAAGAAAATAAGCACAATATGTATTATTAAAAATAATATTGAAAACTAATGCAAATAAATAAATAAATATTCAAAATTAATATTTTGAAACAAATATTTAAATTATGGACAGTGTTCATTTTAAATTATATTATACACACACATATAATTTTAAATAAAAAACATAAATGAAAAAATAAACATAAAATTTTCAAAAACTTGCATCCATAAAATGAATAAATTATAAAATGAAAGTCAGTTTTTAAAAGCACAAATTGACTTAATTACATATTAATCCTGAAAAAAAGATTGTATATATATTGATGATTAAAACGGCTTGGGTTATAAAATTTAAATAATAAAAGGAATAAAAAGATTCCAACAAATTTATTATAATATAAAACAACTATAATATTAATTATGACGTAAAAAACGGAGAATTTAACTTTTTGTCTCAGAATGTGCAACAAAGCAAATTGATTGGTTAGTTTTATTCACACAAAAGCCATATTTTGTTAAGCTGTGTTGAATACTTATTGATTTACAAGTAATCAAGCATATCATGTAAATAACTGTAGCAAAAATTTTCTTTGATCTTGACATAAGTTAAAAGAAGAATGAAAAAAGAAATAAACCAAATTCTTTTTTATAAAATAGATACATTTCTAGAAAAATTGAGCAAAAAGAATGTGATTAGTAAGATGGATGTATCCTATGTTATTTAAAAACCATGTACAGTGAAATAAGATGAGCAGAATGTAAAAAAGTAAGGAAATGCCACATGCTACAATTAGCACCTATATCATCAGAGCAAGTGCTCTCTAATATTTTTTCGACAATACAATCAAAACTTTTTACTGCAGAGCACATATATAAATGATTAGCAGTCATAGGTTGACCAGAGTCACAGAGAGAACAGTCAAGCGGGTCAGCGATACAAATTTTGCTGAGATGGGATCTCATACAGTCATGCCCTGTCAAAAGCTAAAACAAGCTACAGCAGCTTTTCAAGGAGTCCAGGACAGTTTCTTGTCCAAGATTGCCCAGTTCTTGTTCTTCAACATCTCGACAGCTTCAATTTTAAATTATACTTAAAGGTCAAGTTAGGAAAAATTAACAGCATAACGTTCTAATTTTCATATATTTAACACTTATATAAACAACTCTTATGCATTTTCATCTTTAATCTAAGTTCTCAAATACTAAGACAAAATATAATTGATCCTGATTTTTTCATAAATTACTACTTTTTAATTGCATGTTTCTCTGTTTTAATAAACATTATTTCACAAATTTCATCATTTTGTGTTCAACTTTATAACTCTTACTGCTCTCCATCAAATATAAAAACACTATTTAAGTGATTTTCTGATAATCAAGAAAGGTTTTTTTCCCAATGAAACACTTATATTTTTCACTTACAGTTTCTTTCAATTGAATTTGGTTTTAATTAAGTAGCACTCTGAAGCAATACTAGGGGGCTATTGGTGATGATCATCATAATTTTGAGCCATGTTCAAGTGACAACAATACCTGAGCTGGTACCTCCATCTTCTAACTTCCACAGCAGACCAACAGGAGGACTTTGAACCTTGACAGATTTACCATGCATTAGCCTTCATGGCGGGTCTTCAGTAACACCAAGTTTCAAACCTATGGCTTGTCAATGCCAGCCATGAGTTAATTATTATGATCATTCAGTTACTCCCACTACCCGGTTTTTCTAAAACACTCAAACTTTTTTTTATACACATAGATTGGCTAGGCATAATGTTCTGGCACTTGGTCCGAAACATTATTCTAAATCATTTCTCTGCATCTTAACATAATCTAAAACATTTAATATTTAATTTTAACTATTTTTAATGTAAACCTCTTAATATCAAATAATATTTCTAACATTCGATACATTGCAGAACATGCATTACTATGTTAAGATTAGAGATTGGAGCCTGACAGGACTAAGTGCTCTGTTGTCCATCCCAACAACATTTTTATATTTAATTCTAATATTAAATTCATACACGTTTCAATTAATATATATTATAATAGAAAGAGTAAAAATTTTCACTAAAAATATTAGAAATAATATTAATTAATTTTTGTTACTTGTTGAGAATAAGTGCATAAGCATATCCTTATAAGCATATGCATTTATTCTCATTCTTAGAACATGCCTCAAGAAAGAGTAAAAAAATTCATTAAAATATTAGAAATAATATTAATTAATTTTTGTTACTTGTTGAGAATAAGTGCATATGCTTATCATGAAATAAACCAAAATTGCTTTCCTTACTATAAAGATCTATTACATTTTCTATTCTTGAATCCAATGAAAAACTTTGCTCAGTAATGACATTTTGAGAAAATAAAGTGCATTGTGAAATATTTTGCAGTAACTACTTTTTTTAAATAGAAAATTTGATATTTTATTTTTGCTCTTTTGGTTTTTCAAGTTCTTTATATAATTTTTTGAAAAATAGATAAGTAAATCTAAAACTTGTCAGAATTTTAAGATACATTCTACATTTGGATCGATGTTTACAAATGATTTTCTACACTTTCACCAAGTAAAGGCTCTCAAAAATTTAAAAAAGCAATTCGTTTTGAAACTTGAAAGAAATTTTTATTTAATGAATTTTGTAATCATACTTTTGTTAAACAATTAGTGATCCTAAATTGTGATGAAATAATTCAGTCGTGAATAAAAGGAAAGAGACCTTTTTATGGAACATATTTCCAACCTGTGTAGACAGAAATAAAAAAAAAAATAAAAGGAACTTGGTTTATTAGATCTTAAGGAAGAGAGAAAGAATATTGAAATATTGCAAAAGTATCACTCATAAATTTCATAAGAGAAAAGAAGGATTACTTAAGTATCTCAAGGAAGTAAATTCCTTACTCACATAAAGAAGGGAATCCTAGGGTGAGAAAAAACTTTATATACTATATATGTTTATTCAGTTAATGGAAATATTTAATAATAAAATAAAAATTTGCTTTCCTGCAATAAATTTATAAAAACAAAAACAAAGAAAATTTACATTTAAAGAAATTTTTCATCATTAAGAAATACTTTTATTACTTTTAAAATTAATATAAATTATATAAAAAAAATTACAAAAACTTACTTATCATTTCAATAACAACCATTTTAAATTAACATAAATTACAGTAAAATCTGGTGTATAACGTGCAACTATGCTTTAAACCCGAAATTTTTAATTTTCAGATATATTCGTCACATAACCCACACCCTCTTTTTACGAAAAAACCAGAAATGTACATGCACAATGCTCTTAAGTTTTGAAGTAATTTATTTGAGATATTATTCCAAGCTTTAGAAAAAAATAGTAGAACTACATCCATTTCAGTTCATAAGGAATGTCATTTCTTTTAAATAAACAGTATTTCTATATGTGTAGAAGTCTAATTTTCTTCTATGCTCATCTTTTTTTTATTTTTAAAGCTCCCATTTTTATACCTAGCGCATAACACCACCCCATAAATTTTAATCTTATTTTTTGTGTTAAAAGTGCACATTATACACTGAATTTTACAATATTTTACAAATTAATGATTCATAGATTAAAATATATATATGAAAAAAATATACTCACTTCAAATTTGAATTGAATAAATAGCTACTGACTCCAATATATTCAATTTCCTGTCATAAAATTCAATTTGTAATAATTATTTCATACTAAATTATAACACAAAATTATTTGAAAATTTATTTCCAAACTGCTCAATTTTAAAAATATTTATTTTTTTAAACCAATAATCAGCAGATTTTACACAAGAATTTTTTGTACCTCTGAAATCATGGCATATATTTATTTCAAGGGGAAGGGGGGCATTTATAGCACTTGTTTCAATAATAATAATTTTTATATATAATTTTATTTTGAATTATCCACAAAATAACAAAAGCAGAAAAATGGACATAAATTAATAAATATATTAGAAGATTTATTCTTTCAAAAACCAAAAATAATTTTGAAATTATTTATTAAACTTTTTCAAAAGTTATAGTATTTTGTTTGAGGAAGAACTTTCATATCACTAAAGCAATCAGAAGTTTAATATATTGATTAAAAATAATCATACTCATTTAACTGTAAAATGAATACATTTATCATATTCCTCTCTTTTTATCTTCAAAATAAAATAAGCTGATAAATAATTTTAATTTAAAATCTAACATCAATATGATATTTCACACACTTTTAAAAGATAGCCATCTCAATCCCATAAATAAAATTATTTATGGCATTTACATATTAGCCCATCAGCCATTTTTGCCAAATAAAAAACTGTCACCAAATGCTGCATAGTGGCCAAGGAAGCAAAAACATTCTTAAACATGCTTCGACACAATAATCTTTTTTTCAAAGGGTTTTTTATTTTTTTGGAAAATGATTAAAATTTAACATTTAGTGCCAAAAGAAAAAAAACATCAGGGTTATCTGCAAAGTTTAGAGACTCATTCCATCCCAGAATGAATGTGTTTATGAACATAATATGTGTATATAGTTAAAACCACCATCTGAATAACAAAGTAAACATGTTGTTAGATATCTTGTTCACTCAAATGTAACTGTTTTTTAAATAGAATTTACTTCATGAAATGTAATTTCAACTTTATTATTTATGTAAATTAACTTAGGCAGAAATTTTTTAAAATGTTTCTAATTTATTGGTTTATGAGCTAATGCGTATGTATCAAAAATACAATCATTAACTTTTTTTAAAAGTTAATATAAATCCAAGATAAAATGTTCCTATATTATAAAATGTAAAAATAATGATGAAATAGCAGTTTAAGCTAAATTAAAACCATCACATTTGAAAAACTTTTGAATTTTTTAAAATTCGATAGTAAAGAAACGTTTTAAGCAATTTTAAAAACTAATATACAGTTTACAATACATATTATGCAAAAATAATCAGAATGTGTACTTTTAAAAATTATAAATTTAATTTTTATTAGCAGTAGTTAATTTGATACAGTGAATACAGCAGCAATAAAACAAATACTTTAAAGGGAAAAAAATTATTTTTAAAAAGGAAACTTATATATATATACAAAACAAAACGCATTTAAGAAATTTAATATAGGTACATTAGACTTATTTTTCGGTTAAAAGATTTACTTAACATTAAGTTTTTCTTTATTTTAAATTCATTAAAAGCTCAAACAGCATTAAAATAAAAACAAGAGATTGAAAATTATTACTTAAAACTTTGAAAACTATTAAAACAAATTTAAAAATTAAGTTAATACAAAATTAAAATAAAACCTTTTTGTTTTTATAGTTAAAAATATTTAAAGTCCTACCAATTTCAGTCCATTCTTTAATTGTAAATGAATGTTTCGAAAACACATAATACCATAGCCACCAACTTTCAGCTTCACTCCATACTTTCTGTGCAAAAACCACGACAAAACTTTTACACCAAAACTGAAAAAAAAAAAATTCTATGAAAAGTATGTCTGATATTCAAAGTTTAAAAAAAATCAGTACACATAGAAAATCCTTTTGAATCAAAACTAGAAAGATGTCTCTCTAAATGATACAATTTTCGGTTTGTTTAGAATTCCCCTAACTTTCCTGATCGATAGGATTTTACACATGTATCAGAAAATCATGTTATTTACATTAACAGGGAAAATATAACAAATCAAAGTTGAGATATTCATTTATTTCCAGAATAATTGTATGAATATATTTTTATAAAATTAGCAATTTATTGTCTTTATCAATAATAATTAATGTAACAAGAGCATAATACTTCAAATTCTCAATCATATATATGTAACATAAAATTATATATGATTTTGGATTGAAAAAAGCTTTGAATGAGATTTTTATGATTCAGATCACATGTATTGGAAAAAAATGGCTTTAATATGAAAAAATATCAAACACTGCTGCTGGATATATTGAAACTGGATATATACAGTAGCCTATTGTAACACAAGTATTCATTAATACAATATAGTAATCAAACAGTGAATGTTGGCACATTACAAACCCTGAGATATTTACCATAGTTAACTGCTCTTGTTTACTATTAGATTGAGAAAATGATAATTTTTTTTAACAGACTTTGCAATACAAAAGTCAGTGGACTGTGATTAAAATGAAATTACTAGAACACCTTCTAAAGTTTACTTTTAATAGTTACTACAATTCATACTTATTGCAATAAATTTTTTATAACTGAAGAAAAACCAATTATTTATAGTACTTCTTCAATATATTATTGTACACATATCCAGGTTAAGTGCGTACAACATATGTGAAATGAGGTCCCCAACTTGGAGAATTCTCTTGAATGTTGGCATTGTTGCGATAGTATGTTAGTACCCAGTAATATTAAAATATGCTAGCCCAACCAAATCTCAAGGAACATTATTGAGACTCGAACAATCTAAACAGATTCATACATCTCGATGGAAAAATTCATAGTAAAATTTATAGAACATAGTAATTCTGGTAATATATATAATCCAGCTTCTTTGTCACTAAAATATATGCTTTATTTAGACAAATAAAATAACTCGTAGCTCAAATCAAAACCCATTTGTGCGTTTTATTCTTTCATATTAATTATGCAAAGATTTATATCAAGGTAGTTTAATTTAGAGATTATCTAAAGCATAAAATGCAAGTACTTTTCCATTTTGCTGGTACAAAACTGTTCTAGTAGACTTTATTGGCAAAAACACACAATATACACTTAAAAAAATGTTAATAAGTACAAGCTCTAAAAACTCTTTCACTTCAAAGGAATAAGTATTTTAATTATTGTATAAATATTTTTCATTCCATTTGGTGTCTGCTGTATCGTTTCTGGCGTGTCGCCTACACCGGCGAAATGGAAAAGCACCAAAATGCCTTTCTATTCATATAATCATATTTTAAATATATGACTCAAGTGCATAAAATAGAATTCTAAAAAGCAGTTGAAACTTAAAAAATTACTGGAATAACTTTTCAAGTAACTGAGCAATTAGAGTGAAAAAAGTTTCAATATATTTCCTAGTTAGCATTTAAGAAAATCAAAATACAAATTTTGAAATGTAAGAGGTAGGTCATATTACAAAAGTTGTTTTTGCTCTATAGAATATGGAGAATCGTTTTTTAAAAATAAGTTAAATACAAATGGGTATTTACATATTAATGTAACCACAGCAAAATCTACGTCATGTGAATTGCACCATGATATCTAAACAATATAGATTTTTTAAGTGTTTTATTTGATGAAAAATTATTCTCATGGAGCAATTTTGACTACGGTGAGGTTAATACATAAGTACCCCTACATATGTTACATTTTGATAAGGCATTGATATTCTTTTCATATAATACAAAAACTACTATTTAGTTTAAAATGAATTTTCTAATATTGTCTTATGAAAAAATGTGTAGAATAAGAGGTCCCTAGGATTTGACAATGTTTATCTAGATGCCAGAATGAATTTGGCTTTTCATCACTTGGGCTTGGCTTCATTACTTTCGAAACACCTATTGTTACACATAGGTGATTTTGCAACTGATTCTGATCGGCAAAAAATTGGGTTTGCCAAGGTGTCCCCTATTCTACACTTTAACCAAATGTTCATATTATTCTTACATCCTGTCCAAAAAAAATTCTGGAATAAGACACACACACACACAAAAAGAGTACAACAATCTTTTTCTTTTAAATAAGATTGTAATTAGTACTTTCGATTAGAGCATTTCAATATTCCTTAAAATTAATCTGTTAAGTATAAAATATGAATTAATTTGCACATTTTTATGTAATATATAAAAACATACATTATGAATAGCCTTTTTTTGGTATATTGAAAAAATATAATGTAAAGTGAATGAAAGGAGATGTGACAGCATTTTTTAAATTGATATAAAGTTTTGATTCTAAAAATATGATTGCATGATATATAATTAATTAAAAGGTGTGTTATTTTTCAATTAGGGAGGCATATAAGGTTTTTTGCATAAAAACATTATGTTATTTTGCTTTTAAAAATTAATTTTCAGATAACTAATAATTTCAATAATCCTTTAGATAACTTAATTTAGTAACTTGCATACAAATACAAGAAAGAACATTACACTTTTTGGCCATAAATTTTTTAATACTGTGCTTTCTCAATTAAATTACCAGAAATATTGACTTAAATGTTACTTAGATAAAAGTACACATTGCAAGGCAAATAGCAAAAAATGTCAATAAGATCTGAATTCAAATTCATTGTAAAACAAGACAAAAGCATTAAACAATATATAGCAACTTATAACATGCAGAATTTATTTCAATCAACAAATTACAATTAAAAAATTTGGAGAATGCAATACAGGAAACTCGTTAATAAACTATTTTGAAAAGAGGAAAACATTTCCTGCGATTCAAAAATAATTTATTTGCTTGAAAGGTTAAACTTACTGTAAAAATATGATGGTAATAACAATCCCAACCACGGGAATAAGCAAAAAATTTTGATAATCCATTGTATTGTACATTAAAATACAAAATTAAACCTATTATTATTTTTATTTAAAAAGAAAGAAACTGTTAACGGTGACAATTTATTACGATCTAATAACAGTTCAAATTTCATTTTCAAACTGAGATACAGCTGATATTTTTCAAAAATTCATGTCATATTCTATGACTTTTCTTAAAAGGCTAATTCAATTTCGGTACTCATTCAATACACAACAAACTTCTCACTACGAAACCAAATCATGACAAGCATGATTCACAACGCCCTCATTCGCTGTACGATAACGGAGAAATCGTCCAATTCAAGCCATGTGTGCTTATTTTTAGGAGGTTGCACTGTTTTGATTGGTCAGAAATAAAAACTTCTCTTTAATTGGTTAAAATCGTGTAATGTTTGGTTCTTCATCGCTAATTTGGTGACAAACTTATACTATGTATTTTTTTGTTTGTTTCGGATTTGGTTTTGTATTTTTCCTGTGAGACTGGAATATTTAAGTCTTGTTGCAGAACCTCAATTACTCTTACTACTAATCATTCAGTAGAATAATTATTAGTTAGCCAATGATTATCAACAGTCCAGGATAGATAAAGAAATTCTTTTCATTTAAAAGCACTCCATACAGACGATAAATTTATACAAACAAGTGTACATTTATCCTCTTATAGCAACATATAAACACTAATTCTTTATTTTTAATATTTTTAGCTATTCATTTTCATACTATTTAAGGATGTGTTTGATTCCGCTATAATATGTTTTCAGTTATTTAACATCGTCAGCTCACAAAACTGATTTTGTTTCAGCAAAAGCTCCTTCATTCCTTCCTATTTTACTGATAATAAAATTAAAGGGCTATAGAAATTTGAGGTTCATTGATGATCACATACTATGATTTTTATAAATGTAAGGCACAGTTGAAAAAAACATACTGACCGAGTAGCGATCTAGAAACATATCCTAGTAATCCAGACATTTTGGAAGTGAAACAAAACTACTTTATGCTGATTAACGCTTGATTTACCGTGATATAAATCTCTTTACTTATAGGGAACAAAAATAAATTAAACTAAATAATTTACTAATTCCCTTAGACCAATAAACATTTAATAAAATTTTAGAAACGTTAGAACAGTTCTCAATATGTTAAAAGATGCGTACATTTAATTTTTAAAATAATGTTAAATGACAGGGAGTTTCCAAAATGCAAACCCCTAAGTAATATAATAAGTATGACTAAAATTTAAAAATCAACTGATCCATAAAGCAAATGAATTCATAATTTATTTCTAGAACTATTTTTGAAGTTAACTTCTTATGGCACGGTAGGGAGAAATTTCTGTTACGCGTGACGCGTTACCTGTTACAGTTAGCGATGAATGTAAGGTAGAAATGAATGAAGCTCCGAATTTTCCCCTCGTTTTAAAAAACATCATCCAATTCATACTATCCATCTCAAACAAAAAATAATTACAGAATCGAAAAGATCATTCTTTTCACCACGATATGGTATGTTTTTTTAAACAAAAAAATGATATTTTCTATTTTTTACGATTTTTTTTTAAAATGAGTCAAAATTGATACGCTTTTATAAAAATGGTTTCTAAATCATTCGCTTTAAGTTTCCTTTCGAGTTAATGAATTGATATTTTATTCTAAACAAGTTCATGCTTTTCTCTTTTAGAATCAGTTATAAAAATAAAAAAAAATGACAAAATCTTTTTTTCTTTTTTGCGATTTTTCAAAAAATACTCCAAATTTTCATTAAATATTCAATAACTTCATTATTTATAAAAATAATCTAATGAAACCTTTTTTCCATATGTAGAATAGTATTATCCGTAATCTGTTCAAAAATTGAAAAATAGATTAAAAATTACGGCTTTTAAAATTTCTTTTGTGTTTTTCGTCTATTAGCTCTGAGCTAGCACCCACCCCCCTCTCCTCATTCAACAGCAGCTTTAACAAGTCTTTCCTCTTTTAACTTTGCGATACATACTTTGTTTTGTTTTTACGTTACCTAGAAGTCAAAATATAATCCATTTGATGAATTAAATAAAAATCGGAAGTGAGTCTTTAATCTACCCGAAGTAGGCATTTAAATGGTTCAAAATCTGTCAAAAATTAGTTTAAGGTGAGTTTGTTGGATATACAGTTTTAAAATTCTTTTAAGGAAATAATACAAACAACCTCTTGTTTTAAAATTTAGTGGCAACACAGCATTTCTTCCAATAGTTTGGCAATAAAAGATTGTGTTTACTAAATTTTCAATCGAATGGAATTTCTAAATCCAGTTTAAGAAGCGAGTTTTTAAATCATATATAGTTTAAACGACTTTCATTGAACAAACTACAAACTATCAATGAAGATTTGATTAATTTCATAACGAACAGACAAGGTTTATCGATTTTTACTTTTAATTGCCAAAGTCTTACAGCTCACGCTGTAGACTTACAAGATTCAGTAATAAGAAATTCAAATATTTTAGTTTTATCAGAAACTTGGCTGGCCAATGAAAAAGTGATATATCTATTCCAAATTTCAAATGCATTGTGAAGAATAAACGACCAAATACGAGAGCAGGAGGAGTTGCGATATATCAAAATTCTAGCGATGCTGTTAACATTATAACTCCATCCATGGAATGTTCTGTCAGTCAATCCGATATTTATGGTACCATACAATCTTCAGTGGGGGATTTGTGCTTGGCTGAATACGTAATAGATAATGGACAAAAAATTATAATTGTAGCAGTATATATTACTAAGAACAAAAAGTTGGATGACATTATCGAGTTCCTTCATAGATCATTATTAACATATACATCAAGAGGTTCTGCTTTACTTAATAAAAATTATGATAAAATATCCATGATTTTAAGTGGAGATTTTAATGTCAATTTTGTTTTAGACAAATCTCTACAATTGATTGAATTTTTAAAAGACAATTTCACCTTATATCTACAAAACAACAGAATAACATCAACGACAAAATCAAATACTACGATTGATGCAGTCTTTTCGAGATACTTAAGCGATATTGAGTGCAAAAAACCTACATTTCTTACTTTAGTTACCACAAGCCTTTTATAACAAAAGTATGTACTGAAGCACCCATAAGCATAATGAAAATAGACTAATAATGATGATACTTTTCTCAAAATACATACAATAAAATTGTTTTTAGTATTATGTATTGAAAATGAAAATTTTATCATTACTTATACCTTTTCCATCCTAATTATTTTTTTAAAATACAGTTTGAAATAATAAATTTGTTAATTATATATAAGATTACTTCAAAATAAAACTTTATTATACAATTCAATACATGTAAGCCAAAGAAGTTAACTTCTAACGCGTGTTCACACAGATACACGCTTTCTTTTTTTTTTTATTTCTAAAAACGATGTTGATGTTTGTGGGCTTTTTAAGTATGTAAAAAACATAACTTTGAGAGTGAGACTAAACATACACACAAATTTCATTTCAACGAATATAACTGAATAAACAACTGATTTCCTCAGTTCTTTTGTAATTTCGACAAAAGAACCAGCTAACACGCAGCTAATCTCTAGGCCAGGAGTGGCGAACCTTTTTGAATAAACGTGCCATTTTTTCTTTAAGAAATGTTTAAGGAGGTAGAGACGTGTCTTCAAATAATTTTGATTATTGAGAAAGTAATAAAATCAGATACTAACAGCAGAAAACTCTCTATTTACAAAGAAAAAATACATTTAGCACTGTATAGTTGTATATGTTTTATTTATAACTGTAATTTAAATTAAAGTAACATTAGTGTGAATTTTGTTGTGGTAGTTTGGATGACAAATAACTTGTATTAGGATTGTAAGATGTTACTTTTAGCAGTATGCAAGGTGAATTGAACCATCTTCCAAACGGTTTCTAAGTGAGTCTTTAATGTTATTCATCTATGAAAATAATGACTCGTAGGCATAGGTAGAAGAAAATATGGTTAAAATAGCATGAGCCAGAGTTTCTTCAAATAGCTAAATGTATCTGGAATCAAATTCCATGTTTCCAAAATTTCATTGCTAGCATTTTTACTTATATTGCTTGTTAATCTTTCTGTTTTAATCAATTTCAACTTTTTCCTTTTTTCAAACAATTTTTGAATCCATATTGAACTAGACTGGAAATCAATTTACAACCTATAGAATTGGGACAAATTCAGTTTATTTACTGAAGTCACATCAAAGTACACAAAAAAAGCTTGAACGCTTCCGATAACTCTTTGAACTGAGAAAATCTCATTGAAAACTGCAACCGATTATTCACGTTTTTCGTAACACTTCATATTGAACTTTGTTATTTTGAATTAAAATGTAAACCGTTTTGATCGGTGGCGTGCCCAAAATATTATGTCGCGTGCCAATGGTTCGCCACCCCTGCCCTAGGATAAGGACATTTGCGGCGCATAAATTTTGAGATTTGGCCTCACGAAAGACGGAGTCTTAAAAAACTGAAACAATCTTTTTTAATAGCTGGTGTTATTTCCATTTTGTAAATGTTTAATGAATGTACACATATAGACGCACTGCTAATGAACAAACTTTTTAGATACATATTTTTTAAAGCTTTAAATTCGTAATTATTAAAAATATTAAAGATATTTACTTTAAGAAGATTTCCCTGCTTAGATAAAAATAATATTAGCTCACAAAGCCGGATCTACGTATGGGCTAAATGGGCTTCAGCCCAGGGGCCCCGATTTCTAGGGGGCTCCGTTCTCCGTTGAAGATAACAAAAAGAAAAAGATGTAATAAAATAATAAATTTCAAAATAGTAATGAAATAATCAACTCCAGTAAAAGAATAAAAATTAAAAATAAAATACCAGAAGTACCATATCAAATTTATTTTCATTTTCAAGAGCAATTTACTCTTTTGTTCGTCCCCCCTACCACCGAATACGCGGAAATTAGTAATTAATAGACAGAGGCTCTATCATAGAGCGGCGCCGGCGAGCATCAAGCATTTATACAAATGTAGCGGCACTATTTCTGTAGCAATTTATTTTTGTGTAATAATAATTCTAATTAAAAATAATATACTGATTTGGTGCTGTGTCTTGTGCATACTACCTGCAATTAAAACATAGGTGCCTGTTTATTCATGTTTCAAGTAAAAAGTAAGATCCGATACACATTTCTAAATCATTTAAGTAGGAAGATATTGAAGTAATGATTAAGAGTATTTTCTGTATTTTCAATTTTTCAAAGATTGAAAATATCAGGATTTCCCATAAATACGTCCGTTGTCTTAAAATTTGTGTAAACTTAATTACTTCCATAGGATCAAAATAACAATCAGTTTATGTGGGTCATGGATATTCACCGCGAATATTATGGATAAATGTAAAATAGTCTTGATTTTTGTAATAAGTTGGCTTTTTTAAGTATAGATAGCTATCTACAGCATTATTTGCTGTATACAGCAAATAATGGATGACAACGGAAAAACAATATTTATTTAAAGTGGGGCAAATAATTCTAAAGTTTATTTTTATAAAATCCCTTTTAAACTGATGGGCTAATCAATAATAATAATCAGCGTTTTAGGTTTTAGCTAGTACAGACCAGGATTTTTTATTTTTTTAAATTAACTAGGTACTTTTTTTCAATTATCTTAAAAATATACTATATTGTTTTGTAAGAATTTGTTAGAATATTTTTATTTTATTAAGCACATCGATTGTGTTATCGTAATTTTATGACCTAAACTTTTAAACTGATTTTCAGGAAAATCAAGTACTTAGTTAACAATATGAATATGTCTGGCAGAAAATATAAAAGTGTAGCGGAAAAACAAAAACTACTGTTAAATCGAGAAAAAAAAATTAAATGTGTCAAAAATTAAATATTTTTTACAATGGAACAAAGTAACAAGAATACAACAAACGCAGAGACATTAACAAGCTAAAGGGAAAGGAACTTAGCCAAAGAAAACGGAGAAACACAACAAGCAAATATTAATAATGAAAATATGCAAGATTACGATGACCAGCAGCCTTCTGAAAAAGATATTGTTCAGCCAGAGGACATTAATAATGCCCTGACAAAAAAGTGTTTAGAAAAAGTTGGGTATGAATTTGAGAATTATACGTTGACGGAGGCTCGTGGCCTAAATCTCTAAGTAATAATTTTATTGATTATATCCTTTCACATGAAGTGAGTTATTTTCAAAATAAAGATCCAAACAACATATATTCTATTTCGGTAAGAGAATACAAAGAAAAAAGTGATCGAATAATCATTTAATTAAAAAACTTAAAAATGCCAAAGTGCTGGAAAGATCTTGGTTAGGTTATTCAACTAGTATTGGTAGTGTTTTTTGATTGACCTGCAAACTTTTTTCTAAAACAAATTCTCAATACAAAACAGGCTTTTCTGACTGGAAACACGTAGCAATGATTGGAAACAGTTGTTAAGAAAATTGAACATAAAAATTCAATGTTAATTTGGTTGACTCGAAAAGAAAATGAATCTGTTTTAGATAGACAGTTACAGGAGCACTAAGAAAAGATACAGAATATTACCACAGTCCTCAAAACGGGTTATTTCGGTAGTAAAGTATTTGGCTATAAGAGGTTTATCAATTAGAGGGGTATTAGAGGAAGTTTTTGGTTCTCTCCTCATAGTGGTAATGTTATGGGTGCCCTGGAATTGTTAGCAGAGTTCGACCCATCCATTCCTTCGTGAACATATTGAACAGCGAGGATTACGACCAAAATCGTTAATATCGTACGTATCAAAAACAATATATGAGCAAATAATTGAGATCATGGGCAAGTAAATCATTAAAACAATTACAACTCAAAAAATAAAGGTGACCTACAAAGTACTATGCAATTGGGATAAATTAAACACCAGATTTGTTCCATAATCAGGGCCGATCCTAGGGTGTCAACCGCCTTCGTGCAAAGACCTAATGTGCCGCCCCTCTAGAGAATTTTTAATATTTTTACTAATACTTAACGTTGAAACTATAAACTCATCTACCTGTATTAAAGTAAAAAGTAAAACATTATTTTTTTTGGCCAGCTTATAGGTCATAATAGCGACAAAATACTTTAATTATATAATAAACAAACAAAAATACTACCTTTGAAATAAACATAGACATTTTATAATTAGAAATATAAAGTAACTGATTTTACTCAGAAAATATAATTTAATAATAAAAAAAAAGTACTAAACCATAAATCTCGTGTAACGGGGGAGTGAGTGAATGTTAACGTCGCACTGTGTACAGCTACACGAGAGCTTTTGACGACGTACCACGTAATTTTGAACCATGGTCAAGTGACATGGATGATACCTGATCTGGCACCCCCTTCTAACTACCACACCAACGGGAGGACGTTTCAGCTCTCGACAGATTTAACGTGCATCGCTGCCCTACACGGCCTCGTGTAACGGATAGTATGTGTAAGTCGGTTCTTCTACAAAGAGGTGACGGGTCTATCCACGCGCGTGTTCTCTTAAAGTACTAATCCTCTTGGGAAATATTGGGTCTTTAAAAATTATTATACTATATAAAGCTTTCTTCCCCGAATCAGAAGTGAACATGCAAATTAAGACTTGTATATAAAGTTAAAACTTTCAGGTTAGAAAAGAGAGATAGGGTAGACTGCTAATGGGAGCAGTGAATAATTAAACGTGAAGTGGAGAAGTAGATATTTAGCTGCTGATATTTTAATATCTAAGTTGACGATCTGTCACTTTAGAATTAAGCTAGATTAGGTACCAAGGAGGTAAAAGCCATTGAATAGACGTAAGTGTTCTAATTATTTAAAGTCTTCTCATATCTCGTT
The DNA here is from genome assembly GCA_019973935.1 of Trichonephila clavipes. Lineage (NCBI taxonomy): Eukaryota > Metazoa > Arthropoda > Arachnida > Araneae > Nephilidae > Trichonephila > Trichonephila clavipes. The sequence continues at coordinate 997,341 of BMAU01021230.1, read as the reverse complement.
AATTGCTCTCCATACTTGATAATTGGGTGCATCTCTTAACTTTGGTTAATTTAATTTATGTTGTTGTTAGTACTGTGAATAAATTGAGTTATTTTGAATATGGCTATTCTTTCTTTCCTTTCTCCCATACCTTTGGACGCGTCGGACAGACCTCTACAAAGACTACCTAATAATTAACTGTAAAATAACTTTTCTGGCTTTCTGAGAAGAGTGAATGTACTCGTAATTTTCGGGGGGTATAAACGAGTCATTCATGCGGAACCTTTTTTTCTTAGTTTTAAATTTCTCAGAATACGATACTCCATTATCCTGGAGAGTATAAGCAGCGTTCCGTATAGCAATTGATAAAATAAATAAAAAAAAAGAAATCTATTGTATGGAAAAGAAAAAAACTAGTTGTTTCTTTTTAATGTGAACATTATTACGATCACTGAAAAAAGAGGATTTTACAGTAATTTATCACTGTCAAAGAGGTCGGTTGAACTAAGTAAACAAACCTGGTTCGCTCGCATCTTTTTCTCACAATCGCGGTTAAAATTTAAAACAAACACTACAAAAGTTCACACATCAGGCACAAAAAAGGCATTGCTTACAAAAATTATTCAAGCGTGAACCTGTAATTTCACAAACGGTTGAATTCATCGGAATGTTTTCTGCTTAATGTGAATATATGTGTCGACCGTAAGTGTATGGGTGAATTGTTTCAAATTCCCGAGTGAAAGGCCAGCCACCATGAAAAGTCAGGTAATTTTTTCTTTGCCACATGTGGGTTTTGCGACTGTTCTCATTCTGAGAAACGAGTTGTCTGTCCCGATCCATTGTCTATTTTAACTTTTGATTTTTAAAAATTTTTGTTAATCTCAAATAAAAATGCTTGTGAGAACGTCAGGTTTTTGGATTTGCTTTTAGATGAGGGAAACTAATTTTCACAGCCCGAAGAAATTATTGTGCTTCTAGAATTGATTTTGTTCTATTTATGTATGAATGTATTAGAGCGGGGGAAGGAGGAAGGACTGATAGATTGGAGTAAGATTGCTTCTAAATAACGTTCACATGAAAGTTGGAGCAAAATAGATTTTAAAATGTACAGTGAAATACGCTTAACGTGAAAACGCTTAAGACGAAGTAATGCAAAGGTCCCGACAAACTTCTACGTATTTTCACGCAAACGAAAATTGCTTCACGAAAAGATTTCCCGTCTGGGATTGAACAAAATACGGAAAATACCGGCCGGCTTGGACTGTCCTATTGTATTATCGGAATAATTCATTGCAGTAGATGATACTGTGTGTACAGCCCCAATTATGGCAGACAAAGGCCTTTTTTGGTTCGTTCATAGTTCAAAAAATATCTTTGATGCAGATTCCGGCCAAGAAAGTGAATAATGCAGCTCCTGTTCCCTTAACATCCGAAATGAGGAATGTCATGAAAAGTATGCGCAGATGCACATTCCAGTGATGAAATGAATAACAAAATGGACAATATCGAACAATCTGTTGACAATCTGATGCTAAAGAAAACGATGCAAAAAGAAAAAAAAATATTTTTCCAAAAACTCAAATAATGTGTTTTGTTTTTCAAAAAAAAGTGTGTTAAATATATGCATATATGCATTTCTATTTATATAAAATAAGCTTTAATATACTTAATATATTGTTGATACATTGTTTTTTTTAGCAATAACACGAAATTCTTTCAGCATGAAAAAATATTTCAGTCCTATCAGTTTCGTGTTAAGCAATTTTCGCTGTACATGAAAGATATTTTAAAAAATTTATAGTAGTTACCTAATATAACTATTGTAGTAGTTATAGCTAACTGTGAATGAAACTTTTTAATTATAGTTACTTTGAAAGCTTGTAAGTATAGGTATAGATATATAGATGTTATAGAGAGTTTTTCTATGCTTATTTTGAAAGCGTTTTGAAGCGACATCTGACTTCTTGGTCTACATTATTTTTTCTAATTCACTTATAAAGGGTGTTTTTTAGAGATATAGAACTTTAAATTGCAATAAAACAACGATGTATTATTCGATTGACATGAATTTTTTTTTATTTGAAAGATAATCTTGTGGCATTACATTTTAAATATGATCAAGCAAGGCGTAGATTCGTCGAATGGGCCCAAAACGAGATTGCCGTTGTTCCCGATTTTCATAAGCGAATTTTGTTTAGCGATGAAGCGCACTTCTGGTTGAATGGCTACGTCAACAAACAAAACTGCCGCATTTGGAGTGAAGCTAATCCACAAGTGTATGTCGAAACACCGTTACATCCAGAAAAACTGACTGTTTGGTGCGCTTTATGGGCTGGTGGAATCCTTCTTCAAAAACGATGAAGGCCACAACGTTACAGTCAATGGTGATCGGTATAGAGCCATTAATACTAACTTTTTCATTCCTGAATTGAACAAACATGATGTCCAGGAGCCGTGGTTCCAACAAGATGGCGCAACATGTCACACAGCTCGTGCCACAATCGATTTATTGAAAGACACGTTTGGTGACCGCCTAATTTCACGTTTTGGACCTGTGAATTGGCCTCCAAGATCTTGTGATTTAACACCGCTAGACTATTTTCTGTGGGGCTATGTAAAGTCATTGGTCTATTCGGATAAGCCACAAACGCTTGACCATTTGGAAGACAACATTCGCCGTGTTATTGCCGATATACGGCCACAAATGTTGGAAAAAGTCATCGAAAATTGGACGTCCAGATTGGACTACATCCGAGCCAGCCATGGCAGTCATATGCCAGAAATCATATTTAAAATGTAATGCCACAAGATAATCTTTCGAATAAAAAAAATCATGTCAATCGAATAATACATCGTTGTTTTATTGCAATTTAAAGTTCTATACCTCTAAAAAAAACACCCTTTACATTAATTTCTTATTGATAAATAACCGATGAGAGTGAAATAAATGTAAAATCTTAACCAATAGGGTTATAAGGAGAAAGAAAATATATTATTAATTGGACCCTATCTATGCGGAAAAGATGTTCTACAATCTATAGCATAGAGATTAGGAGAAAAAATAATTTAAAAAAATAATTTCAGAATTTAACATTGTCACAAAAAAAGTTGGATTTTCGCAAGATAATGGAAATTTTTTTTTTTACTTAGATGATTTTAGACACAAAATAATTATTTTTCTATAATATAAATGACTAAAAGTGATGATTATTGATAAGTAAGTATAGATTAGGACAATGTTCATTTACATTTCATACAATCCGAATATCCCTACACACACACACACACACACACACACACACACACACACACACACACACACACACACACACACACACACACACACACACACACACACACACACACACACACACACACACACACACACACACACACACACACACACACACACACACACACACACACACACACACACACACACACACACACACACACACGCACGCACGCACACACACACACACACACACACACACACACCATCAAATCAATCTGATCCAAGCCTTTTTTTCCGAATTCGCTTTATCGTGTACTGTATTTTTGACACACAGTAGTTTTTTTTAAAATTTAATACTAAATAAGCTGCTAAATGTATCTTATTTTTTTTAATGTTACTATTTAGTATGTGTTCTTTTGTCTCAATAAATGTTAAAAATCACTAAAATGCTTGTTTTTCTTTAAAACTATTTTCGCCTTATGTACAAAAGCGGGAACTTAATGCGGAACAGGTTTTCAAACAGAAAAAAATGCCTAAATTTTTATAAAAATTTGTGACATTGTAACTCATGCATTTTTTTTAATAATGTAGTGTTTTTAAAATTCCAAAATATTTCATAAATAATTAGTTTTTCCTTTTAACATGTAAAGGAATAGCTCATTTAGCATTACGGTATAAGAGAAAATAATGCGAAACTCATTTTATAAAAGAAAACTGTGTCATTTCGGATAAAAATGAGTAGTATGATAAAATAAGTGATTCTCTACAGGATAGCAAAGCCGGAATGTAATGTTAATGTGCTTGAGTACTTTTATATCTGAAAAAATATTCCGAATATAAGTACTATTCTTTAACACTAGTTGAAGAAAGCCTTAACAAATATTTTTTTTGACTTTTTGCCGTAAGAAATAGCTCAAATACCTCAACTTCATTCCCCTTGTTGTAGTGCTTAAGGTATCCGACTACGTTCGGAACCGTGATTTTGAAAAAGCATATAAATGGATAATATTTATGATATTTAGTGTCACTTAGATTAGAAAATGCATATAAAATTGTTTTAAGAATAGAATTACAATAAAAAATTATTTGAGTACAATATTTTGACAAACAATGCACATAGAATTACCAATTTTCAAAATATTCTCCTTTTTGTGAAAAATGCTTCTATTATAATAATATTGTGGCTGCATATAGCTCAGACCTCTGTACAGAGGCTCAACTAGAATTTTTGAAATATATAACTTAGAAGTGGGTTTATCCATACTTTACGACAACAAAGGGGAGAAATTTTAAGAAAAAAAACGCAGATAATTATTTCAATGGGTTGTAACTCTGAAAATAATGTGAATTTTTCTAAAATCATAGTTGAGCCTCTGTAAAGAGGTCTGAGTTATAAACAGGCAAAATATTATTATAATAGAAGCATTTTTGACAAAAGGAGAACATTTTGAAAAAAGGTTATCCTAAATTAATTTTTTGTCGAAATATTGTATTTAAATAATTTTTTTTGTCAAAATGTCCTTAAAACAATTTTATACATGTATTCTAATCTAAGTGACACTAATTATCATGAAAATTATCCATTTATGCGCTTTTTTAAGATCACAGTTCCGAACGTAGTCGGATACCTTAACATAAAAAAAAATAATTCTCTTTATTTTATTTCCCCCTTTATCAACATACATCTTTCTGCATAGGAGAACATCTTTTCTGCATTGGTAGGTTTTGAACTTCTGAAAAAAGTTTTTCGATTCACCCTTCCAATAAATAATAATAAAAATTTACTTAACTTAGTGGAAGATATTCGAGAATTAAAACCATCTAACCTTACAATAAGCCAAAACGGTAGTTATATGATTTTTTTTGAGTTTTAATCTAAATATGGATCTAAAATAATGTGAGACAATCTTTACACATACAGCCGCAAAAACCTCTCCTTACCCTTACATTCTCCACGTTCCCGCTTCAGATTTCTTTAAATAGCAATTTTAATCTGCATATATGTATCACGATCCAATCTCAAGGTGGGGTTTTCAAGTCAATCAAACAATTTATAAATAGATTTCCCTAGAAGTTAGTGAGAAACGTACTGAGTGCCCGCAACAAAAGTTTTTAAATATATATAGTTTTGTTAAGCAAAATATTTTCCGATATTGCGAAGAAATACAAATTTATATGAATATCTTTTTTTTTGCTTGTTTCATCTTACAGATATAGTGATAAGATAACACGAAGCGTGGAATAAAAAGCCGTGTTGCTAATGTCCCAAGAATACATCACGGTTTTAGTTAGACAAGTGAATTGCAATTTCATTTGTGGTAGCCGATAATACACTTGAGAGAAAGAGAAAAAAAATCTTCTTTTCAAGACATTTATTCCTAACTTGGTTATTAATACAAATTATAACAACCATTATATAATCTCTGCAGTTGTAAAAAGTTTGGTTTTTATAGTGTAATTTAAATGAATACACACCTTAAGACTGTCTTCACTTAACGTTTAAGCATAGGACCCGAATTCGGAACATTTTTTCTCAGATTTAAATATTTTAATATTATATTTTGGTTTCGCTATCCTTTAGAGAGCAGCATATTTTACAATACTAATGATTTTCATCCAAGTTGACCCATTTTTTAAAATATAAATTATGTATCGAATTTTTTTTCCTTTATAGTAATTCTAAATGAGCTAACCTTTTGCATGTTAAAAGGAGAAGTTAATAATATATGGAATATTTTGTGTGTGTGTGTGTTTTTAAAATGCAGTATTATTAACAGAAGTATGAATTACAACGTCGCAAATTTTTTGAAAACTGAGACATTTTTTTCTATCCGAAAAAGGGCTCCGCGTTTAGTACAGGCTGCCTTACATTTGGCGAAGACAGCCTTAAGATAAAATCACTCTCATTTGGACATTCTCATTAACCTATATAGAAAATAAAATTCAAAAAGTATCTCTTATTTTTAATCATCATTTTAATTACTAATATTATTGAAAAAATTTGGAAACTAATATTTTTCGAGGGTTCGGAAGACTGCATCAGTTGTCCCGATATTAAAACCTGGTAAAAACTGTATACTTCCTGAGAATTATAGGTCGTTATTACCGCATCCTCAGTAAACTTACCAAAAAAATTATTATCAATAGATTAAATATGAACATCTTTTTAATAATAGCATTTTAATTCCTGAACAGCATGGCCTTTGGTAACATTTCTCTACATCTCATCTCAATTACTTAAAACGAGCTCAAATCATGACATCACATGACAAAGACAAACACGTGCTCTCCATTAAATTCAAAACAAACATCTATTGTTCTATTTTTTTGTAAAACTCAGATAAAATTTCAAATTTCATATTTGGATAAAAATGTTTAAGTGTTAGGAAAAATAAAATCTTCGAAAAGATTTTTTAAAATTAAAAAAAAAAACGTATTTTATGCTTATACTTTTAAATAAAATGCATTTTGTATACACACACACATATGTACTTTTTAAAAGAAAGTTTCTGCTAAGAACAAAACTTGGCAACACCGAAGCGCGTGAACTGATTAGCTGGAAACACAAGATAGTTTTTATCGTGTGACTATGACGTCACATGAGTTTTGAATTGATTGGCTAGAATCACGTGACTATCACTATTAAGTAACTATGACGTCACATGAGACCACTGTCATATACATAAAATAAGGTAAAAATGTACGCGAATATACTGATACAATCTTTCTGGACACACAAAAAGCATTTAATTGAATATTGTACACAGACCTAATATTCAAATTTTCACATTAAATACAGTGAAAATCGTTTGACACGAAACTGAGGTGACTGAAATATTTTTTCGTGTTAAAGAATATTGCAATTAAAAAACAAATACAAAAAAAACTAAGTTAATTAAAATACAATTTTAATGCATATAAACATAAATATATTTATATGCATGTACTTAATAAAAAGCAATGAAACGAAAATATTCACACAAACATTTAAAGAAATTTAATACAAAATTTTCATTTTTCTTTTTTTTTTTTGAAAGACAAAACATTTATTGAGCTTCCGGAAAGCAATCTGATATTTTTCCTTGTATAGACTTTTTTAACATCAAATTATCAACACATTGTTCAATGTCGTCCATTTTGTTATTCACTTCCCCATTTGGATGTACGTCTAAATAACTGCACATACTTTTCATGATGTTCCTCATATCGGATGACGTGGGAGCAGGAGCTGAAATATTCATTTCATTTTCATCATCGGGATCTGCATCAATGATATTTTTTGAGATTTGAGCAAACTTCAAAATATCTTTATCTGCCGTAATTGAGGATGTACACACATGATCATTGTGTACTGCAACGAGTTCTTCCAATGATACAGAAGGACAGTCCAATAATTCAGAAACTTTCTCAAGCACCCCTCTCAAATCTCGCCTACGTAACTCGTGTTTTCCGTATTTGGTACATTCCCAGAAAGGAAATCTTTTCTTGTCAAAGTATCTGACTACCCTAAAATCATGATTTTTTTTTTCAAAAATTGACAAACCTATTTTATGATTTTATTTTATAAGTCATCTTATTTTAGCTTAATAAAAATACCAAGTTTTTTATTTTCCATTCTCTAGAACAAAAACTACAAGTGTTTTAGTAAAAGCAGAAGCCATAACTTTACATAAGACTTTACTTTAAAAAGCGTTTTACTCGAAATGCGTTTTTTTCAAAAAGCTCAAACGGTAATAGGGATTGCTCAAAAAGTTTTGAAAATGATTTGCTCAAATTCTTTGTGTATATTCTGTATAACATTATAATTGTTTTGATCTTCAGATTTATTAATCACTGTTTTATTCCAAAATTTACAGTCCTTTATGTGAATATAATCACTGTTTTTTTAAGCAATTTCATATAATTACTAAGATAAAGTGCTCTAGTTTTTGTAAAAATTAAAACTTCTCTTATCCTGAAGGTCTTTTCAAACATGAACCATGAAGTAACACATCAAAACTGAAAAATTGAGAATTTGTTCATAAAATTATTGTACAGAGCGGGCTCCATTGATGTAATTCTTTGTACATTTTGACCAGTTTTTTCCCATTTTAATAATAATAAATATTTTTTCTATTTTCAATTTGAGGATTTCTTCTTTAAAATATACTAAAGAAATCTAAAATTCACCAAAAAATCCCCATATCTCCATTTTTTCAAAAAAAAGTTGTCGCTAGTAGTCGGATACCATAAAGCAGAGGTGCGCAAACTATGGGCCGCGCCCCCTGTGGGGGTCACCAAATTATATATTTATATATTAAAAACCAAATGATCTTAATTTATTTTTTAGTATTACTTAAAAATATTAAAACAGTTGAATTTATAGAATGAACATATAAATATAAATAATATAATAAAGTAACTAATATTAAAAAAAAAGATTTTTTTAACTTATATATATATGGATCTGAATTTGAAGAAATTGATTGATTGTATATGTCATTATTCCATAGAATAACTAGGTATTTCATGAAATAACTGGAAAAGTCAGTTAAAGTATATAAAAGTAATGAATTTTACGATTTACCTAGGTATTCTATAGAATAACGATTACTTATTTGGTTAAAGTATCCGACTATCCTAAAATCATGATTTTTTTCATAATTGACAAATTTTTTATCGTTTTATTTTATAGGTAATCTTATTAGCTTAATAAAAACACCAATTTTTTTTATTTTTCATTCACTAGAACAAAAACTACAAGTGTGTTTGTAAAAGCAGATGCCATAACTTTACACAAAATGCCAAATTTTAAAATGCATTTTACTCGAAATGTGTTTCTTTTTTTCCGAAAAGCTCAAACGGGGACAGAGATTGCTCAAAAAGTTTTGAAAATAATTTACTGAAATTTTTTGTGTATATTCTGTATAAGAGTAGAAGTGTTTTGACCCTCAGATTTATCAATCACCGTTTTATTTCAAAATTTACAATCCTTTATGTGAATATAATCACTGTTTTTAAAGTAATTTTTCATATAATAACTAAGATAAAGTGCTCTAGTTTTTGTAAAAATTAAAACTTCTCTTATCCTGAAGGTCTTTTCAAACATGAACCACAAAGTAACACATCAAAATTGAAAAATTGATAACTTGTTCATAAAATTTTTGTACAGAACGGGCCCCTTTTATTTAATTTTTTGTGCAATTTCACCAGTTTTTTTCCCATTTTAATAATAAAATTTTTTTTTCCGTTTTCAATTTTAAGATTTTTTTCCTTAAAGTATACTAAATAAATCTATAAAAATCACAAGAAAAAAAAATCCCTATATCTCCATTCTTTCAAAAAAAAAGTTGTTGCAAGTAGTCGGATACCTTAAGTGATTTTCGTTTCGTGTTAAGAGGGAAAAAATGCATGAAAATACATAGTAATTCATCGGGACTGTTTTATTATTTCGTGTTAACCAATATTTCGTCTTAAGAGTTTTCGTATTAAACGTATTTCACTGTATAACATCCTTCACTCACTATTCAAACGAATCAAATCTTATCTTGGGACGGCTCTCTCCGTGATCTTTTTACTAATAGTCCTCTTGGAGAATTTTTGGTCTTAAAAAATTATTTTATTTTAAAACTTCCTCCCGTAGAAGAAAACGTGAGCATGCAAATTAAGTCTAGTATATAAACTCTAAGCTTTCAGGTTAGAAGGAGTGAGAATTAGGATAGACTGCTAGCGGAGCAATGATCAATCAATTTATAAAGTGAGACGCAGATACACTGGTGTGCAAAACTTAAGCAACAGGTGGGTTTATTGCCATAACTTCACGAAAAATCATCTGAGAGACATCAAATTCAGAATGAGGGAGAGTATTATGTACGTAAAGGAATGCGAAAGCATCGGCGCTGAAAAAGGAATACAATGCATACGGTATGGAATCAAACAAAAACAGGCTTTATTGAACGCATAGTATCGTGACTCATGATGGTCTATCCAACAGGAAGAACAACAAGCAGATGTTCCTTAATATGGTATATGCCCTCCCCTTCCTGCAATGGTTGCTTCGCCCCGTCTCCTCATACTCAGAACCAGCTGATGCAACATTTCTTGCGGTAGGAGTGCCCATTCTTCAATCAGCATCTGTTTGCGATGTTGGGTGTTCTCCGGATGATGTAAACGTGCTGCAATACGTCTCCCCAAACCATCCCACACATGCTCCATGGGATTTAAATCTGGGGAGTACGCTGGCCAATCCATTCGAGTGATATCTTCACTTTCCAGCAGCTCTCAACAGCAAGAGTCCGATGTGGCCGTGCATTGTCATCCATAAAATGAAGTCTGGGCCAATGGCACCTCGGAACAGACGCACATGGGGAAGAAGTACCTCCTCACAATAGTGATCCCCGGTTACAGACCTTCTGTCGAAAATGTGGAGCTCAGTTCGCCCGTTCAGCATAATGCCTCCCCAGACAAGAACTCCAGGAAAAACTCAGGACCACCGTAATGGTGTCTTTCTTTGATGTTACTGGTATAAAACCATGTCCCGATCTCTCTCCAAATCAAAACGCGTTGAGAATCGCTTCTGGTACTGAACCGACTCTCATCCGTAAAGAGGACACGACTCCATTGATCAGTTGTCCAGTTTTTGTGCTCTCTGCACCACTGTAAACGGTGGCGTCGGTGGTCAACTTTCAACGGGAGGCAGCGTTCAGGACGGTGGGTGAATAGGCCCCCTTTGTGAAGGCGTCTGGCCACAGTAAACCACGACACTTGTCGCCCCGTTGCTGTAGAGAGTTGCTGAGCAATGACGCTTGCTGACTGCCGTCCGCCTCTTTTCGCCTGCAGGATGATATATTGGTCATCTCCTGCAGTTGTCGTCCTCGGGTGGCCACCACCAATCTTTCTGACAGCTGTACCTGTGGTTTGGAATGCTTTCCAAGCGCGCGAAACGACAATCTTTTGTTGATTCCGAACTCTGCAGCTACACTGGTGACCGTACGCACCTCCTCCAGCTTTCCGATCATTCTTCCAAGTGTGAAGTCGTCCAGGTGATTTCTTCTAGCTATATTTCACGAACTGACTCACTGGCACTTGCAGCGAATATGTTGAATTGCGTCTGCGTCCTTCATTTTATTTTACTGTTGAGCAGCACGTGCCGACATCACGCGTTTCGCGTACGCTCACGTCGCTTCTGACATTTCGTTCCTGATATTTGTATACGCATGACGTTTCTACTGACTTACGTGTTCACTGTACTGATCTCCAGACCTCCTTTTCTGCAATTTCGTGGTTATCTCTCTCTCTCTGCTTAATTTTTACATCGTTGCTTAAGTTTTGCACACCAGTGTATTTAGTAATTCATAATTGTTATATATAAGTTGACGATCTGTCACTTTAGATTTAATCTAAATTAGGTAGCTAAGAAGTCAGAGTGATTGAATTGACGTAAGTGTTCTTCGTGATTAAAGTCTTCTCGTATCTCGCTTACCTCATTAATTGTCTTTATATTTAATATAATTTGGTGAATCTCTTAACTTTGGTAGATTGAATTTGTGTTATGGTTTGTGCTGTGAATAAATTGAGTGATTTTGATTATGGCTAGTCTTCCTTCCAATTCTCCCCCACCTTTAGGTGTAGAGGCAAGACCTTTACAACTCAATTTCAAAATTATAATGCTAATAAATGATTTAAGAAAACATATTCTAAATAACAAGATATATAAAATATTTAAATGAGATTCATAATATATATTTTCAACCACATTAATTAGTTCTACTACTTAAGGAAATAAAAGTTATTAAACTGAAACTTGAAATGGTTTTCACTAAGCTTTAATTTATTATCTCAACAATGTTTTAAGTTTTTCCTTTAAAAAAACCTTCAACTTTTAAACAGTTTAGTTTAACAGAGGCTTACACATAAGAATATTTAAAAAAATTTTTTTTCATTGAAACAGATTAAATTGAAAAAAAAGCAAGAATGCTTGTATGAGCATTGAATATGCGTTCTTCCGTGGGCATCTGGACTGTGAAAACAGTCCTCAATCTCGTATCTGGTGTTCTTCGATGCAGGACTTGGCGAAATGATTTTTCATTCTGCTGAGAGGCATGATGATCATTGGCTGAGACGGGGAGATCCTGGCGGCGTGCCTAAGTTTCCTCTTCATAATGGAATTGAAGGTATTTTTGGCATGGATGAAAGTTTAGAGGCTGCCCTCTGGAAGAATGCATGTAAAGACATTCTATATCAGTTGTATTAGCTTACTGTACTTAAAAAGGAGGGGGAGGAGTAAGTCCTATATTAATTTACATTTAAACTTAATGAACTACGACGAAGGAGATTTTTGGATGAAAGAATGTGCAATAATAAGCGAATAAATAATGCAAATTAATAAATAATAACTACACTGTTGAAAAAAAGAGCACATGGCTTTAACGAAGTTACTCAAATATTTCTTCAAATACCTATCGTAAAACAAAACATTCGTGCAATAAAAAACAGAGGAAGAAAACTTCATTTGCAATCGAACGTTCATAATATCAAGAAGTAAAAAAAGAATAGAAATAGTAATTTCATAGAAGCTTCTATTTTTCATTAAATTGTAACACGTGATTACCGTTTTTATTTGATTATTATGTCCCAACAACGTGATTTACCGGAATCCATGGCATGTAGAATTATTGGAATTCTTTAATACGGGAAAACGAGAAATAGTGTTGCGAACTATACTGGAGGGAAACTGTAAAAACTGTCATTTCAAGACCATGGAATCGATTCCAAGAATTAAGGAATGTATGATGTCGACCACAGAAAGATTGTTCTCGTGTTACGGTAGCAAATGATGACTGGTGTCTTCTGTTAACAGTTCATCGAGAAAGATCAGGCAGTTCTATATCTGCTGCAAAGACAATTGCTCTTGGGTCATGAAGAAGGGCATCAAACTAAATCTGCGGGAATTGATTCGGGCACCTGGGTTCGAAGAAACTTAATCCCGTATCTGGCAAAAGTCTCTTTAATCACATGGCTGATCGTTGAGTTTTCATGTTTGGTAGTAGATCATTGCAATTGGACGTGCGGCGGCAGGCCAGTAGGCGGAGCTTCGAGGCATGGATCTTGACATCTCGGAAAGTTTTAACACAAATGGAAATATTTTATGCAATTGGGCCGTCGGGTCCACATTGGATATTATCGCCCCTGACACTCCAACTCATTTCAACGCCTGGCACACTAACAACATTCTTGACATCGGCTTTGCAGCTAACTTGGCTCACACTGATGTTTTCACTATAAATGCCCTTAGCAGTGATCACAATCCAGTGATTTTTGATTTCATAACAAATAACATCTTACCACCGATTCTTAGAACTCTTAAATCTACAAACTGGATTAAGTTTCAAGAGATTCTTTATCACAACAATCCGGGAAATCCCCAAATAGACAATTTGGATACGGCCGTTCAAAATTTCACCGACGTAATTACGAATGCGATCTCTGCTTCCACGTCCACTAGGGTAACTAACACACCTCACCTCCGCCTTCCTGAAAACATACGAGAGCTTATCAGAGCAAAAAATAGATTCAGAAAACTCTGGAACAACACCAGATATCAACCATACAAACGCGAAGTTAACGCTCTCATTAGACAGATCAGGAAAGAAATCGAAGCACATAAAAACAGGACCTGGAAAGATCTTCTTTTAACTTTAAACCCTCAGGATAATTCCTTGTACAATTTACATAGGAAAATCACTAAAAGAGCAACGGTCATTCCCCCTCTCCATGGTCCAGGAGGAATGGCTTATTCTGATTTCGAAAAAGCGGAGGCTTTCAAAGACACACTTGAAGTCACTTTTCAGGAAAATGTTGAACCCTACTGTGACGACAAGATCGAAGAAGTCGAAAATGTAGTTTGTAACTACTTCGACAACTTCACAACACTCACACCTCCCCTCACTTCCCTATTGAAGTCCGAGGCATTATTAAAAGATTGCAGAACCGCAAAGCTGCGGGTCCCGACCATATTCCAAATATTGCACTTAAATATTTAACTTTAAATGCTATTACACACTTAACAAAAATCTACAATCAATGCCTCATTAAAAATCACTTTCCGACACAGTGGAAGCAAGCAAACGTAGTTATGTTGCCAAAGCCAAATCAGGACCATAAATTTAGTCAAAATTATAGGCCGATCTCTTTATTAAGTACCACTGCTAAGGTTTTCGAAAGAATAATCTTAAAAAGAATTCAAACGCACTGCAAAGCCATAGATTGCCTTCCCCCGGAACAATGCGGGTTCCGGGAGGGCCATTCAACGCTACACCAACTTATACGACTTTACCTTCCCTTCATTCATGCCACTACGTCACCAACCTGTTTCTGGGTGTTAACCCAGCTCGTTCGGTTGGCGTAGTAGGCATCTCGTTCATCCCCCCTCCTTTTGAGGGTTTGTTGATTTTTTATTATTTCATCATGGATTTCCTTTTCTTCTCATACTAGGTATAAACGCCTTCGGCGTTGGCACCTGAAAATTCTAATTTCCGTTCCGTTCCGTTCACGCTCGTTGCACGTTTTATTGGAGTGCTTAGTCCTTCCGGACTCTAACCTCCTATCCTGGAATGTAAGTGACTGTAAAAATTTACCAATGCCCATTTTAAAAAGATTATTATTATAAATTTAAAATTAAAAATTGTGTATGACTTTTAAATTAATATTTATACAAGAAAATTAAAACTAAAAGCTCTTTTAAGAGCTAGCAAATCTGAGCCAATGAGAGCCCAAAGTGGGCGGAGCAGAGCTGGCCAATCGGGTTGCAGCGAAGAACCATGATCAGAAAAGTGCGGGAAAAATTATCTTGAGATGGAAGAATGAACAAAGAATGAAAGGGAGCATTCCTATTGGCCGAGCCAAAAGTTCAGCTAATTTGGTATAAGTAGTTACAAAAAAGTGGAACCAATCAGAGCGCTTCTACGATTCAACAGAGTTGGATCGCAGAGAAAGAAAAAATTAAGGGAGAATTAAGATAATACGAAAAATTAAGAGAAAAATTAATCAAAATCGGGGTTGACCAAGACATCTCTTGGCCTTCTAACAGAAAAGTGAGAGTAATAATTAGGAATATCTTGAATAGATGGGCAGTCATGCTCATCTACTGTTTTAAAAAAGTTAGTGGAGATTTTACGGATAGTCTGTCTAATCGTAGGAATGTTAAAGTTTCTTCTAAGATCGACATTTCTCATATACCAATGGGCATCGAGAATCTGTCGAATAATTAAATTTTGAGAGCTTTCAAGTAAATTAATATTGGTTCTTGCTGCGTGACCCCAGACTGGAGCGGCATAAGTTAAGAGAGGTTTTAAGATCAGGGTGTAGATAAGCAGTTTATTACGTCTACTTAAATTAGACTTTCGACAGATAAGGGAGTAATATTTATGCGTTACATTTTTAAACTTAGTTCTAATTTGTGTGATATGTTGTCGGTTGAGTTGAGTTGAGTTGAGTTAATATTAACGTCGCACTGTTCAGCTACACGAGGGCTTTTGGCGACGGACCACGTAATTTTGAACCATGGTCAAGTGACGTGGACGACACCTGAGCTGGCACCCACCTCTCCTAACTACCACACCACACCAACGGGAGGACGTTTCAGCTCTCGACAGATTTAACGTGCATCGCTGCCCTACACGGCGGGTCTTTAGTGGTACTGGGATCGAACTCATGACATGCCTGCCATGGTTGGATACCTTAACCACTGGGCTACCGCAGCCCTGATATGTTGTCGGAAAGTGAGGGTTTTATCAAGGTAGACACCAAGATATATATTTGGTGTGATGAGACCAGGGGATCCTTTGGTTTTGAAGAGTGATTTCAGGGGGTGGGACTCTTTGCGAGAAGAAAACTGCCTCTGTTTTTGAGCTGTTGAGTGCGATTTTCCAAACGGAGAACCAGATCTCAAGGTGAGACAGGTGTTCATTGATGTTCTCAACGAGAGTGTTGAGGTTTTTATGTCTACTTAGAATAGCTGTATCATCTGCATACATACAGAGCATAGTTTTAGTACTTTTTAGGATATCATTTACGTAGAGATTGAATAAAACTGGGCCTAGAATTGACCCTTGTGCAATTCCGGCATTGATATTTCTAGTTTGTGAGTAAGTGCGGTTAATTTTAACAGTGAAAGTTCTATTACTGATATAGGATTTTAGAAGTAGGATTAGAGGGGTAGGAATATTATAATTGATTAGTTTGAAGAGTAGGCCTGAATGCCATACTCTATCAAATGCTTTCTATATGTCTAGGAACACTGCGGCTGTGCACTGACCCATATTATTTCCTTCTTTGATATACTCGACAACTCTGAGTAATTGATGAGTAGTGGAGAGACGAGGGCGGAACCCGTGCTGGTCCGGAATGAGGATCTTATTATTTTCAAGAAAATCGTTTAGTCTGGTGGAAATGATTTTTTCCGCCAGTTTACTTAAGATAGGAAGTAATGAAATAGGTCGGTGGGATTCCGCTAACGTGGGATCTTTCCCAGGTTTGAGAATCGGGACCACCACTGCAGTCTTCCAGGCACTCGGAAAGTATCTGAGGTTAAGCATGTTATTAATTATGTTAGTGATTTTGAAAATAGTAATGAGCGGAAGGTGTTTAAGCATTTTGTTAGTAATTCCGTCTCTCCCAGGACATTTACAAACTTTGATCCTTTTAATATAAGAGATGATTTCCGATGGAAGAGCGGGAGTTATTTGATCAGTATTGTTATTATTTGCAGAGAAGTATGCATCAACAGTGTTTGTAATGTATTCGTCTTTGTGTGGGTTCTGAATGTCGTTTAATTGAAATTGACTCTCTAGCGACTGAGCAATTAGTTCTGTTTTATGTGTGTCGCTGAGAACTGTACCGGTCGGGCCGTTAAGGGCTGAAATCGGGGTGGCCTTCCTTCTGAACGCTTTGGCGGTTCCCCAAAGGGATCCGTCTTCAGTGTCCAGAGAGGTGAGGTGGTCCTCCCATACTTGTTGTCTGTAGAGATTTACTTTTCTTTTAATGGCGTTTTGCAATCTGTTGAGTGTAGTTTTATCTTGTGGGTGTCTGGTGAATTGCCAGATCTTTCTGGCTCGGTTCCTTTCCTTGAAGAGGAGTTTTAGCTCACCCTGCACAAATGGGACTTCCGAATGGGTCACTGGCTTAGAGGCATTACCGTGGGCGGTGAGAATCTCACTAGTGAGATCTCTAACTTCATTTTCTATCTCAGAGGTGGAGCGGGCCGTGTGAAGATAGAGATTTTCAGTGCTCGCTAAATTAATTGTAAATTTGCTCCAAGTTGTATTTAATTGGGGTGGGGGGAGATCAAATTTAGAAGTTCTAGGAAAGTGAAGTTTAATCGGATTATATGATCCGAGCTGAGCTCGGGGATTGAACTGATATTACATGGCCAGTTTAGATTTTTAATGAGAGCATAATCAATTATAGATGCGGAATTTATTCCATATCTTGTAGGGGTAGGGGGTGCTAGAACATCTATGCTATTATTAACGATATAATTATACAGTCTATTACCTCTGGTGTCGCCACAGTGGCAACCCCACGAGGTGTGCTTTGCATTTAAATCTCCCACAAGAATAGTTTTACTATTGAAGTTAAAAATGGTGTCGAGGGCGGCACCAAGGTTTCTAAAATAGTTGTTGATAGGCGGGATGTAGATCGAGCCCACAAGAATAGGATCGTAATCGATGGGGGTGATAGTGATCAGAGTTCCCTCGACACCTGTGAAAAGGGGAGGGGTGGGGACATGATAGTGGGAAATAAAATTTTTAATTAGGATCGCAGTTCCACCTCTGACTGGGGCTGGGTGGGTCCTCTCGTTCCTATAGCAAGTATAATTAGGAATTTTAAAAGAATGCTCTGGTCTCAGATGTGTTTCTTGTATTAGAAAGATATCAGGGGAGTGCTTATCAATGAAATCGCGTATCTCAACAATACGCGATCCCACTCCGTCCGCGTTCCAGGAGAAAATTGAGAGTCCGAAAAAAGACTTATCCATCATGAACACTTAAAGTTGAGAGGGAGGAGCAAACTCCTTTAAGCAGACAATTGAGTTTGTCTGCGGGATTTGAACAGTTAAAAGATTTTTTCATCTCGCTTAAGAGCGATGGGAAAAGATTAAAGATAGTTTGCATTTCCAAAATAGCTTGGAGAAAACGAAACTCATTGGATTCATTTTGATTATTATTTACTGTTTCCTTATTAAAATTTTTATTTTTATCGTTATTATTGGTTTGACTGGATTCTATGTTCTGGTTAGACGCCGAGGAGGCATTCCCTCGTGTCGCCATCTGTTGGCTTTTATTGGGGTTTAAAACTTGCGCGAAGCTTAAACCGGGGATAATTTGGGAGTTTTTATTAGTTTCGTTTCTTTTGCGGTTTTCTGCTGCGGTTTTCCCTGCACCCTTTCTGGGTTTGGGGAAGAGAGGGCATTCGGTTGAAGAGGCCATGTGGCCATTGGTATTACAATTAATGCACAGTGGATTTTCTATTTTTTCTTTGATGCTGCATTCACCTGTCCTGTGGTTTTCACCACATTTCAGGCAACGAGTTTTCATAAAACAATTCTGGCTCGCGTGGTGGAAGTTGTTACAATTGTAACACTGTGTTACTCTGTTAC
This sequence comes from Trichonephila clavipes, assembly GCA_019973935.1. Taxonomy (NCBI): domain Eukaryota; kingdom Metazoa; phylum Arthropoda; class Arachnida; order Araneae; family Nephilidae; genus Trichonephila; species Trichonephila clavipes. Next base: position 978,490 of record BMAU01021230.1, on the reverse strand, counting down.
TTTTTCGGAAGGGGTCAAGTTTAATTTGCATATAGAGAACACTCCGTACTTGATGAACCCGTTCCGTTCGGAAAGTTTTCAATGAGGAATCTGTGTGGAAGAGCGAGTCTTCCTATTGGCTGTTGAAAAGTGAGGATAATGGCTCAGGAAAAATGGCTACCCATGTGGGGTGTGTGAGTGTGAGTGGTGTAGTGACGGATGTCCAGTAGGGGCGAAAATTTATGAGGTAGAAAAGGAAACAGCTGGGTGGTTTGCGAGGCGGTCACCCTCCCTCACATTGACCGCCCCCGGTGTTGCTGCAGTTTTAACTCAACTAAGGCGAGCGCTCAGTGTGCTCGGCCGAGATATACGAGTCAGGAGTATACTCCTGGGTCATTTCCTCTTGATTCTTGCAGTATAGTTTTCTAAATTTTGCATATTTATATTTTCAGAACTATTTAGAGAATTAAAGAAGTTTTTAGCTAATTTTTGGATGTGCGATTTAAATGAAAGAATTTTAATTGCATTGCGAATTTCGTCGTTTCTCATGTACCTACAGGCACCGACGATCATTCTGATTAAAGTATTTTGAGCAACATCCAAGATATTAATGTTTGTCTTAGCAGCATAACCCAATACAGGACATCCGTAAGAGAGGATTGGACGTAGAACGGCTGTGTAGAGAAGCACTTTACAATTTAAATCAAGGTGTGAATTCCGGTTTAATAGGGAGTATGTTTTAAACATTACTTTCCGGAATTTATCACGAGCATAAGTGATGTGTTTTTTCCGGGTGAGTTTATTATCAAAAATGAGTCCAAGATATTTGAGACTATGGAATAATTTGATTGTACATTGTGGGTGGTAGTGGTAGTGTTATTTTGTATGTGAAAGCAACCGCAGCTGACTTTTCAACATTAATTTTAATCTTCCATTTATCGAAAAAAATTTCTAGCAAAGCTAGGTGTTTGTTAGGGCGAGAGTGACGGTTTTGGAATTTCAGAAGCATGCAGAGATTGCGGTATCGTCCGCGTACATATTAATATTTGTGAGTGAGTATGATGGGATGTCGTTTAAATATAAATTAAAAAGAATTGGTTCAAGTAAACTACCTTGGTCCACTCCAGCATATGTGTGTTTGGAATCTGAATATGTGTCGTTAACCCGTACTATAAAAGTTCTGTTAGTGATATATGAGTGTATAAGTTGAGTGAGTGAAGGTGGGAAGTTATAAGAAATAAGCTTGAACGTGAGGCCGTTTATTCAGACCCTACATCAAACTAAATAGTCCGGAAATAGCTTTTTCAGCGTGTTTCATCATTGGAGCAGGAAAATGGTGACATTCCAATGATCTTACTACACTATGCGACTCAAAAAAAGGTAGGCTGCTGAACATCGAGATAGGATGCAAAGTGGATTGAGTCAGGTACTGTTTATTGAGTACTAGTAGTCTTCAAACTGTGCTCCGCGGAATCCCAGGCTCCAAGAGTCAAAATTATAATTCGAAAATAAAACTTTTTATAAGGGAGAAAAATAGTTTCTTATTCTCTATGGAGTTTATGTGACCATGATTATCTAAAACTGTGAATTCCAACACTACGTTTCAAATAAAGAAATTCTTAAAAGAATTGCGGGTCCGGACAACATTTCTTTCAAACATTTTTTTTTTCTGCAACTTTAACTTCTTTGCCTACGGAAGTTCAAAGAGACATTGTAAATGATACAGCCTGAGATTAGTCTCAACAAAAGTAATAAAAAGTACATTCATGTTTTATGAAATTTTTTTAAAGCGAATAAAAAGAATGGGGTAGAATGAGTCTGAAAAAAAAGACTTTTTCGAAGAAAATACTAGGAAACTTGTGGCATTTTGACTGCGAGACTATTTACTTAGCATCCTACATTTATACAGATAAGAAAAAAAATCGGAGAATCTTCATTTACTGCTTAAACAGCAAAAGGTAACTATGTCTTCCTTTTCAAATTCTTTTGTAGCTCCTTAAGATTTAATGCACGGGCATGATAATCTTTGTGCAAGATGAAGTGGAAAAATATCTTACAGCATTTTACTTAGTTGTTATATTTTTCTACCTTTTGCTCTCTATATACATAACTATATATCATCCTTATCAATAAAATGTTTCAGCGCAATCAGATGCTTAGCGAAAATCATAAGCATATGTTTTTATCTCCCACCCCTTGTCACCATACTCACTCTATACAGAAATCCCTTTCAAACAGGTGCACTTGCTCTATAAGCAATCGTAAATAACCAAGAAAGCGATGAAAAGGAGCTACAAATATAATTTCCTGGATACGATCAAAATGACCGACTGCCGTAAATCCAGGTATATACATTAGTAAAGGAAAAAAAAATAATTTGTTGAAATGAACAAAAAGTAATTATGTAACATTCACAACCTTTTAGAAAAAGTGAAAAAGAAAAGAGTCAAAAGTATAATTAAATAAATAAAAAAGTTATGTTAAGTAAAGGTAGAAAGCGGATGTGTGTTAAATCTAGGATGAATCAATTGTTTCTACGAAACCGCGTTCTGCAGCATCCCATTTAAATTTTAAAAGATAAATTCCAGTATACATTTTAAACAAATCGTATATTAGTTAATATGACAATTTTTTTTGTCAGGCTAAAATGAGCGCTAATTGAAAAAGATGCGGTTGGACATTTATTGATTTTGTTATTTCTTGAGATACTGCAACTAATTCCTCACAAACCAGAAAAACAAGCCGAAAACTATAATTAGGTATATAAAATTTTTAAAAAATTTCTACTTCATAAATTTAAATTAAGTCCAAAGGTCTTTCATCAAAAATTTGTTCGTCATCAAAAAAAAAAAAAAAAAAAAATCAGATAGTACATGGAAGAATTTTACTTTCGAAATTAGGATTATTTAAAAAAGAATGGCTAGTAGGACAAGAAGTTGAGACATTTGAAGATTTTAAAAATCTAATGGTTGCAAAATCATTAAAAAGCACCTAAATTTTTAAATTATGGGGAAATCTTAAAACCAGCTTCAAAATTAGCATAACTTTTTATAATTAGGAAAATGTAGGAAAGATAAAACAGAAATTCAGTTTTAGGGCTTGCAAAAAGGAAAGTAATATGTCAACGTATGGGATCAAAAAGTAAAATAATAATAATAGATTAGGGGACACTCTGCAAAAATAACCATTTTCTCTCCTTTAGCATTCCAGAGTGATTAAGAGTTATATTAACGTCACAATGTAAAACAACACAAGGGCTTTTAACGATGGACCTCCTAATTTCGAGCCTCCGTCAAGTGACGAGGACGATACCACAGCTCTCTCTGGTACCTCTTCTCAAAACTACCACGCCACATCACACCAATGGGAGGACTTTAGATTGACAGATTTAACATGAATCATCCCCCCTCTACTCAGCAGGTCTTTAGGGGCACTAGAACCCGAACCTGCGACACGCTGGCCATATTGCTGTAGAGCAGGGGTTCATAACCCAGTGCTCTCACCAATGTGCCTCCGAAGCTATTTTTGTGGAGCTGCGACTGTCTACTATATACTACATTAATATCGGCCGTGGCCAACCCGCGGTCCGCGACGATTTTTGTGTGGTTGCGAGATTCATCATATTTTTAGAAATAAAATTGTGACGGGCTCACGCATTTTTTCATTTAAAATGTCCTTTGGGTTCTTTGGGGCCAGAATTAATGGCAACTCTTTTCCAACCAAATCCAAGAAGTGAAGCGTGAAGGAAAGATGCAAATTAGGAAGCTTTTAAATATCAGAACATAGAGTAAGCTGGGAGGCAATTTGAGGAACGTAAAGATAATGCGTGGTTCAAGCGTGAAGAGGTTTTGGAAACATTAAATGCCAATAATCAGAAGTTATACGTGATAGAGAGCCCTTAAATCAAGGTGCATACCACTGCACTCGAGTAAACAGCAACTTCATCTAGGATTATAGGGATCGCTACTTCAGTCTACATTAAAGGTAGAAGTGACTGTTTAATATTCGGATCCGTGATAATCTAGGAATAGAGCTTAGGTGAGTTAGTATTGATAGTGGTCCGGGTTACGTTATTTTGGTAGTACATATATTGGGTTTAGCCACCGTAGATTCTCTCACATATATTATTATTCTCTAATTTGTTAAACGTTTAAGTTAAAGATCTTAATAAAGTCAAATTAAGATTATGTCTGCTTCTAGTTCTTCCGTTAATCCTACACCTCTAGCTCACGTTGATAATCAAGGAGAAGGGCACCCGAGAGATCACCCTCACAAAATATTACCCGTAAAATTAACCATTTCATCGGTGAAAGTGCGTCCGTCCTTATTTAAATTATGGGTCACCTTCAGAAGCTTTTTGAAAAATTGGAAAATAGATTCCAGCTATTTTCAATTATTGAACTAGTGGCTTTATACACTACTGGACATTAAAATTGCTACACCAAGAAGACGACATGCTACAGACGTGAAATTTAAACGACAGGAAGAAGGTGCTGTGATATGCAAATGATTAGCTTTTCAGCGCATTCACACAAAGCAGGCGCCGGTAGTGACTCCTACAATGTGTTTAAATGAGGAAATTGTTCAGCCGGTTCCTCATACACAAATTGCATTTGTACGTTGTTGCTGGTGAAAAGTTGTTGTGGTAGCTCGTGTAACAAGCACGTTTCTGACTTCGATAAAGGTCGAATTGTAGCGTACCGGGACTGTGGTTTATCGTATCACAGTATTGCTGCTCGCGTCAGTCGAGATTCGATGACTGTTAGCATAACATGGAATCGATGGGTTCAGGATGGCATGTTACTCGCATTGCCTTAAAGGTTCGCGAAGCCATGTCACGATGGATTGATTAATTGATTGATTGAATATTAACGTCGCACTGTTTAGCTACACGAGGGCTTTTGGTGACGGACCACGTAATTTTGAACCACGGTCAAGTGACGTGGACGACACCTGAGCTGGCACCCTCCTCTCCTAACAACAACACCACACCAACGGGAGAACGTTTCAGCTCTCGACAGATTTAACGTGCATCGCTGCCCTACACGGCGGGTCTTAAGTGGTACTGGGCTCGAACATGTGACAAGGCAAGCCACCGTCCGATACCCATACCACTCGGCTACCGTGGCCGAAGCCATGTCACGATCCCTGAATCAAGAATTAGGGTCGCTTGCAAGACAACAAGTGTCTGCACAAACAGTTAGACGACGTTTGCATCAGCATGGACTCTCTGCTCGGAGACCAGGGCTGCGGCTACCCTTGACTCCGCATCAATGGCAGGAGCATCTTCAATGGAATGATTAACGACGAACCTGGCGCACAAATGGCGAAATGTCATTTTTTCAGATGAATCCCGGTTCTGTTTACAGCATCAAGATGGTCGCGTCCGTCTTTGTTGGCATCGTGGTGAACGCACATTGGCAGCGTGCATTCGTAATTGATATACTTGCCCATCACCTGGCGTGATGGTATGGGGTGCTATTGGAAACACATCTCGGTCACTTCTCGCTCGCATAGACGGCACTTTGAACAGCGCACGTTACATTTCTGGTGTGTTACGACCCGTGGCTCTACCCTTTATTCGAGCCCTAGCAAACCCTATGTTTTAGCAGAATAATGCACGACCGCATGTTGCCGGTATTGTACGAACCTTTCTTGATACGGGAAACATTCAGTGGTTGCCCTGGCTTTCGCGTTCATCATATCTCTCGCCAACAGAAAATGTCTGGTCCATGGTTACCGAGCGACAGGCTCGTTACCATACGCCAATCACTACGGTTGATGAGCTGTGGCATCGTGTTGAAGCAGCAGGGGCATCTGTACCTGTTCATACCATCCAATCTCTGTTTGACTCAATACCCAGGGTATAAGTGCTGTTATTACTACCATAGGTGGTTGTTCTGGGTACTTCTGATTTTTCAAGATCCTTGCACCCAAATTTCTTGAAAATTTAATCACTTGTTAGGTCCATTATAACATACTTGTCCAATTTGTTATCTGCATTCCTTCCCGGTGTAGCAATTTTAATGGCCAGTAGTGTATTTTGTGTAAACCATTCAATCCTCAAATTAATATTTCTGAAGTTGCAGATTCCAGGGGAAAATTATTCAGGACGAAGCGTCTTTAATAGTGGATGAGATTTTAAATATTCAGACTGATATTGTATTAAAATCGTGCGGACTTAATGAAAATATTTGGAATCTAACCGAAGATAAAAGATATTCCCTTTTGCAAGAAAGGAACTTATAAATTAAAATCTTGTATAGGTTTCACATATTTATGGGAGTTGTTGCTTTTAGCATTGAACACAATTAAATCAACAATCAGATCTCTACTTAACTATAGCAATCTCGAAGTTATAAGATTGGGAATATCACTTCGAAAAATTAGTGGATAATATACAATTACAAAACGCATTAAATGTAACTATTTTGAATTTTTTGTTACCTTTTTACTGTAGGATATTATTTATCATGCTTATGATTTCAATAAAATAATGAAATATTTAGAATTGTTATACATTTTTTGAACTGCGCCCGCCAGCAATTTCCTGTTTATTAGATATGCCCAAACAGGAAATAAGGTTAAGAACCCTTGATGTAGAGAAACAGCTTTCAAGAGCCATGTTACTCAGAAGTGACATCTTTGGCATATGACCAGATACATTAAAGCCACATGTTCTAAATTAAACAAAAAGAATTAGAATCCCTAACGACTTTGAAGGAAACAAAAACCTAGATTGTCTTCATATACAAATAAAGGCTCTGTGAAGGGACACAAAGTACATATATGGGTGCAACACAACTGATTTAGTGAACAACTTATACATAAATCCATCTTCTATTCCCCACGAAAATGTCGGTAAAACAAGCACTAAGCCCAAGATTGGTTTGTTTACTGCGGTGATCGTTTCACGAGATTTCGGTACAGTTCAAACTCAACTGATTGTATACTGGAAATTATTAAAATCAATGTGATAGATATTTGTTATGAAATAAAACAGCCGTAGTAATAAAAAAGAGCAAGCTATGATTTTTTTTTATCGTGGAAGCTATTAACGTTGTCCAGACAAGGTCTCAAACCAAAGAGATTAGAAGGGAAAATAAAGTTAATAGAACTATGTCGTGGTGAATGCTCCTCGTATTGTTTGAGGTGAAGATCCTGGATCCTGCTCATTAGGTTGATTTCCCGGAAGAGGTGGGGTGGGGGAGATCCAAACTTAGCGTGGGTGGAGAAGCCATTAAGCCGAACTCGAAATGAATACTACAAGATTTGTAATACATTACCTTTATTAAGCTTGACCCTAGAAATGAGAACATGGTATGCAGACAAAACAAGCTAAAAGGTAATGAATCAATTTGTACTTATCCGAATGAAATGCAACCTCTCGGAGACTCGGCAAAGTGAAAACCCTCCGTCACCTGGTATTGTAAAAGTGGACCCGTAAATATGATATTGGTTTGACATATGGAGGTAAAATCATGCATTCGCATCTGTTACCATTTATAATCATCTACTTCGTTGGCTATTTATACATAATTTGGTAGTGATGTTCATTTGTGGTGTGGTGTTGTCTTAGCTTAAAATGCTAATTTGGCAGGCTGGAAGCAGACCCGAGTAAGAGGACTCAATAACAGCTCATTGATATAAATAATGACAGATAAAATGAAAAAGATTCTATACTTATTTCTTCAGAGGCAGAGGAGGAAATTTCAATCTTTGCTCTGCAAAAAGATTTTCCTGAATAAGAATTCATGAAAATTAATCGGGAAGGTTTTATAATGGCTCAAAAAAGATAATGGGAATATTAAAACGTTACATGAGAGAAGCAGTAAGTCAGACACCAACTGCTTGAAATAAAGCCTACTCTCTCGTAAATGGATTACTTGTTAACAATCGTGAAGATAGGTTAGTAACATAGTAAAACTAATAGTACTACCGGAAGCACTTAGTTTGAAAATATATCTGTATCAAATGGATTAGCAGTTCAGTGGATAGGTCCTGGAACAATTTCAAACAAAATTTCTGAAACGAATTGTTTACTTAAGGCCAGGATTTATTTCTCCTGTTGACATAGTTTGTTTTTCTTGTTATTTGATTTTCTGTGTGATCCCTAACAATAACACTCACTTGCTAATGGCAGGGGCGGCTCTAGGGCCGGACAAACCGGACCCCTGCCCGGGGTGGTAAATTTTAAGGGTGGCATTTGTATCGAAATTGAAGAATATTTTTTTGTGCCAAAAAATTTAATATATTTACTGGAATATTATTGGGTGTGAATTTGGTATATTATTTAACGTATCTTATTTTTTCATCGTCACTTGACCATGGTTCAAAATTACGTGGTCCGTCGCCAAAAGCCCTCGTGTAGCTGAACAGTGCGACGTTAATATTAACTCACTCACTCACTCACTCACTTATTTTTTCATTTTGTACTCTCTATATTTAATGATTGTTTTCTTTATGTTTAAACTTAAAGGGTTTGAGGCTGAAGTATATGTTAAAGCATGAAGTTTAATATGTTCCCACATCTTTCACTAGTAACTTTCTCCCCATCCCGGAGTGAGGTCACAATGGACATTCCTTTTATTCTTACGACGTCTGGTGTCAGCTATCCAAAAGGAGACAAGGAAAGTAAGAGGTTTTGGTTGATAGAGAGTCACAGGATATGTCTTATTTTAGTCTTGAGTGTAGTTACTATAAGTTAAAACAAAAGCTTGTAATCTCCCCCCCCCTATCAGTAGACTATTTTTCGAAGAAATTGGCCTGCTTAAGTGGACGATTCTTTTTCTTACATTTTATCGTTTGAAATAATGACAAGTAATAATGTCCTTAATTTCGAATTATTTTCAATTTTTAGGACTTAAAATAATATATATATAGAGAGAGAGGGAGTGGCAATGAAGAGAGGGGCGGCAAAACTGCTAGAGCCGGTCTTGCTAATGGTACCTATATGACTAAATCTTAATCGAAGTTTTATAAGAGCTCTGAAATAAAAAGGTTGATGTTTTCAGTTTGCAATACATATATGTACTGTCATATTTATGGTTGTGTTTAACAGGAATCTTGTAAAAAGCAATTTTTTTTCCATGGTTGTGAAACAATTAAGAGCCGAAGGTATGTATATTTAAGCAAAATTTGTAATAATAATAGGTTCATATCTAGTATAACAACATTTATAAAATCTTCAAAAGACAGCAACACAAACTTCGGAATTATGATAGAAAATTCATATAAAAAAACGAAAAAAAGAGAAAAAAAACCCACTGAACAAAAACGGGGTTTTTTATAGAACAATAAAGTAATTAAGGATAGCATAATTTTATGATATTGTAAAAGAATTGAGTTTGCAGGGTGTTACCGAATTTGACCGACAAATTCAGAGGGGTAATAGTTGGCAGCAGGCAGACGACAAATCGTCATCAGACATGGGGCCACAAACCACGCTTAGTCGGAGTAATTCGCAAAAATAGTCATGAAGGGTGTGATGTCGAGTGGAATGAAGTGGGACAATAAGAGGTAAGAAATACATTTATTAGACTTAAAGCATGCTTAGAAAACGAAAAATGCATCACAGCTGGAAGTCAGAAATGCAACAACCAGTAATTATTTTAGGAATTGTTCTAAGTTTAAACTGCGTAGGTCAGGGATGGCAAACCAATGCCACGCGTGCCATTGATGGCACACGACACTATACTTCGGGCACGGCACCGATTAAGGGTGTCGTCCACGTCACTTGACCATGGTTCAAAACTACGTGGTCCGTCGCCAAAAGCCCTCGTGTAGCTGAACAGTGCGACGTTAATATTAAATCAATCAATCAAACGGCACCGATTAAAACGGTTTGCATTTTAATTCAAAATAGCAAAGTTCAATATGAAATATTACGAACAAACGCGAGTGATCGGTTGCAGTTTACAGCCAGATTTCCTCAGTTCAAAGAATTATAGGAAATATTCAAGTTTTTTTTTATCTACCCTAATGTGATTTCATTTAATGTACTGAACTTGTCTCTATTCAATTGGTTGGAAAATGAAAAATTTTAGATGCAACTGATTGATTTACAGTATAGTTTAATATGGATTCAAAAATTTGTTGAAAAAAGGAGAAAGCTGAAATTGATTGAAACAAAGATTAACAAGCAATATAAGTAAAAATGCTAATAATGAAATTTTGGAAACATGAAATTCGATTACAGACACATTTAACTGTTTGAAGAAGCTGGGTCATGCTTTTTTAACCATGTTTTCATCTACCTACGCCTACGAGTCATTATTTTCAGAGATGAATAGCATTACAGACTCGCTTAGAAACCGTTTGGCAGATGACTCCAACTAAACATGCATTTTGCTAAAAGTAACATCTTACAATCCTAAAAAAATATAAGTTATTTTTCATCTAATTTGCTACAGCAGAAATCGTACTAAGGTTACTTTAATTTGAATTACCCGTATAACTAAAATATTTACTACTATACCGTACAAAATGTATTTTTTTCGAAATAAATAGAGTTTTGAGTTGTTGCTATTTAGTTGTATTATTTTTCCAATAATCATAAGTCAAAATTATTTGACGGCACGTCTATACCTCATTAAACATTTCTTTAGGAAAAAGGGCACGTTGATCCATCAAGGTTCGCCTCCCCTGACGTAGGTCGTAACACAGCCAACAACTACAATGGACGAAGGATTGTCGGATGCGTTCACGCAAATCCGGTGCGCTGGCGACGTCAGCTGAAGCTACGACGATCCGTGGAGGGAGACCCTCATCTGTAGCCACCTACATCTCAAATACAAACGATTTCAGATGGACCCAGAAGCCGAAATACAAAGGTTGAGGTCCGGGAAACATGGAGGCCAAGCAACAAGTCCGCCGCGTTCATGCAACTCCCGGGACATGTAGCATGTAGGTCAGCGTTTCTCAAATTTAAATTTTTTGAAAAGATAAATTGTTAAAAATAAGTAAATTGCAACAAAAAAAAATCAACAAGAGTCAACGACGGTAAATGACACTATTGATATTTCTGCGTAGAAGGAGCAAAGCCGTTGCCGAGCTCTAATAAGGGAGTCATATCACGATTTATTTCAGTTACACCACGCATTAAACATACTCATTACTGTATTCATCGTCATGATCTTGTGGCAAAATGAATCTAATATATATTATAAATATGAAAATCTTTGTGGGTCTTTCACGCAAAAACAACTTAATGGATTTTAATGAAACTTTACAGTAATATAGCTTATACATCAGAATAACACATAGGCTATAATTTATACCATATATATTATAATTTATACCAAAAATATAACGCTATTTGTCAAGTAAGAATGAAAAAATTATGCCATCTGCAAGCAAAAAAGCTGCAAAAAAGCCCACGTCAGCATATATCTATCTTTTGTTTGTGAAAAACTCTTTTTGTTTTTTGGCTACGCAAGGGAATCGCTCATAATTAATTCCTGTGATCAGAATAATGCCTATTTTTTTTATTTCAGAATAAAACTAAGTTTTGAAGGGAGAGGTTGTTATAAATCTCTCTTTATTTTAATGGGGTTTTTTTTATGATTTTATTATGCACATTTGGTAGTAAGAAGTTGATCTATTTTCTAAGTAACTACTCTTTTATCGCTTCTGGTACTTAAAGTAAATAAACTTTCTCTTTCGCACTACATCATTTGGACAAACTTTCATAATTTTTTTGTGGTTAGTAGTTAATTATAACGCTGCAATTTTAATTGAATATGCAGATATTGCATTTTTAAGTATAAAACTAATTATAACTACTGCACTGTATTTTTTGCAGTGAGTGAGTGAGTGAATATTAACGTCGCACTGTTCAGCTACACGAGGGCTTTTGGAGACGGACCATGTAATTTTGAACAATGGTCAAGTGACGGGAACGACACTTGAGCTAGCACCCCCTTCTCCTAACTACCACACCACACCAACTTAGCAGGAATATTCTACCAATACATATCTTTAATATTCTTTGAAATCCACTCTTCCAAGATATATGGCAGCACGGGTTCTATGATGAGTATTTTAGTGGGGAAGGCGAAAAGTTTTGTAGCAGATATTGCGTTTTCAGCGGATTGCAAAGATTATTATTTTTGTCGCAAAAAAATAGTTAATGTCAAAATTTAAGTGTTTTATGGTTTTGTCTGTTAATGAAGACCTTGGAAATGATTTGACTACTTATTTTAAGTGAACGGTGTACATAATTAATTTTACAGTGGAATATCTTTAATTAATTTATTAGCTCTAACGGATTAAATTTTCCAAAGGGGGAGTATTTTGTTTATGTATATCCCTTAATTTGTACATGTAGTGATCCAAAAAAAATTGTATGAAAAAAACTGCAGTAAATCATAATGCGGTTGGATAAAGTATTAAAGTGCATCGCGCCCCTACACGGCGGGTCTTACAAAGCTCTAATAAAGCTCGAGCTAAGAAAAGTAGCTAGCCATTTGCCAACTTGACTCTATCGTTAACATTTCGCTATGTTTTTCATTGAATCGCCATTATAATTTAAGAAACGGCGTTGCTTGCGAATATTACAATTTTAAAATAAAATAAATACAACAAAAAGTAATATTAATGTATTACACTTTCAGATATAAATTATTTACACTACTTTAAGCGTTCATTACGCAAAACTTTTAAGAATGTGTTACTTTTGCTGAGCAGAGATCAGCTTAGGGAGCTATTTTGAAAAATCGACCCTCAAGAGTGTTACGAGGAATTATAAATTTAAAAAATCCTTTTTATCGGCTATTAGATCTACATAGTTAAAATTTAACAAAGGTGTTTTTTTCTTTCTTTTTTTGTTTAGCTGAGATATGCAAAAAGCTTTTTTTGTTTAATTTTCTATTCACATAAAATTAACTCATTAAAAACTTCTTTTTCCTTCAGTCTGTGTTGTTTAATTTTTCAGTTTACCCGTGCGAAGAACGGGTATACCAGCTAGTACCGAATATAGTAAAGGATTTTTAAAATGATTATTTGAAAATGGTGAATTTTATAAAATCAAGAGAATTAAATTCGATGTATTATTTGCTTCATCATATGAAGATTTATCTAGTGACCGTAGAACCCTGCTTTTACAATCGAAAGGAAAAATCTCGATCCGACTTTCTTATAAAACTAATAATTATTAACTATTAATAATTATTAGTAAAAAGATTATCAGAATAGTTTTAAACGAAAGAAGTCACGACAGGGCTCCAAAACTATGTGATGTTTACGAAGTTTGTTTTATTTAGCAGATATGCTTGTCATTCAAACTGAAGTAAACATATTCTTTCAAGGACTGAATGTAAATATTATAAAAATTAGAGAGAGAAAAAAAATGAATGCATTGGTTTGAAAACTTGTGGTGTTTTTATGTGAAAGAAAACAGCGTACATTGTTTAGCAAAACCAAACATAAAAATAATGGTTTCCTAATGGCGATATTGAAACGACAGTGTTAAAATTATATTATGAATTAACTTTTTAATTGAAAAAAGTATATATATAAGATTATATTTTCCAGAAGAAAAAAAAAAAGGCATGAATATTTCGATAAATTAAAAGGCTTGCCAAAATGAATGAGAAGAAACAACTATCGACATATCAACATATTCAGCGTTTAAATCTAAATTTAAGCAAGAACAGTCTCTAAATTTTTGGTTGCAAATTCCTGCAAAATACAAAGAAGTTTCTCATATAGCTATAAACATTTTAATACCCTTCAGAAAAATGTATTTAAGTGAAAAATCCTTCTCAGCGCATGTGATAACAAAAACAAAATATAGAAACGAATTAAAAGTCGAATATGAAATACGAATGAGAATTATATAGAGAAAGACTTCGATAATTTGTGTAAAAAATACATCCCAGTCACCAAATATAATGCGAGGGTAGGTTGTGATATCCCCACCGATGAGGATACCTTCTCTTCACTATCCACGCGACCTATGTCTGAGGGAACGAAAGAGGAACCACTAAATTCTGCCATAATAAAAATAGTTTATTATGATCTTAATTTATGTACAATACAACAACAATACTAGTCTAGGAGGATAATGATTAAGATCGCAATGACGCAAAACGTATTACTGATAAATAGCATAATTAACCATTAAATCTATCGTTATAGATAATTCCTATCATAATAGTATCCGCTCTTTCCTTAAAGTTTAAATGAACAAGTTTACCGTTATTTCCTGGGAAAACAGCTACGGTCTGTACAACATCAATTTATCTTTCAATTTAACTTGCACGGGCTGAGACAATACTCCTTTGGTCTCGGACCCACTTTTGTGCTTGTCTTCATTAGCACTGTTAGACCGACTCATAAAATTAAGACTCTTCTCCTAGACTTTATCTCACTTTACTTCTAGCATTACTTCTCCTCTTAGCGCTCAGAGCTTCACTTAGCGATTCTCGTGAAGGCTAACATTTCAATAAATATGATTCCGAATTTGCATAAACACGCTCTCTTCTTGGGTTGGTTGGAAAGAATTGCCATTCTGGCCCCAAAGAAATCCCAAGAGTATTAGTATAAGTAATTCCGATAAAGCCCCGTCACAATTTGACACCAGTAGCGCGAATTAATACTAATAGTGAGTAAATTACATTAATTTTGCGATAAAAATAAATTAAAAAATATCTTTCTTTCTTTAATTGTATTTATATAAAGTCTTATAATATGCTGATCTCAATTTTAAACATTATTTTAATATATATTCTTCTAATGTATGCGAGAGAGATGGGGTTCCACCCAAACATCTTATGGTTATAAGGATATCTTGAGTTGACAAAATTTGAAGACCCCTGGTCTAAAGTACATCACCTGGGCCGCCTTTCCGATTAGGCCCGCTAGACGCAAAAGATTTGGGAGCGCAAAAAATTGGAGGGCGAAGAAAGAGAAAAAAATCAAAATTACAGTGAATTCACCTAGCGAATCGTGAGAGAAGCATTTCTGCCCTCAAGAGAGTAAATAAAATGAGATCCATTATGGAAAATAAAAAGCTTAACAGTTTGATGTTGCTATGCACTCAAAATGATATTGCAATGGAAATTGATTACAATGATGTTACTAATGATCCCACCCCCCAAATAATTCATTTTTCGGAGAAAACCTTCTAACAAACAATGTTGTACAAAAACAATGGCAGTGACTCAATACAGAATAAGGATGTCGAAAAGTAAAAGACAGTAAAGCGATAAACGATCAAAAGATGATAATTAACAAGTTGTGAAAATAGTTCATACAATAATATATACTCTCTACTGTAATTGCAAACGATTTAATTACTTTACCGTACTAATTTACAAAAGAGTGGGTGGTCCGTGATGCCGTAAAGTAATTAATGAACATGAGTGGTCAAGCAATGCCATTATTCTTTTCTTGTGACTGTCAGTCCAAGACACAGTGGGTCCACAGGTGGTGGACGATAGAAAGACTATCCAAACAGCAAAAACAAAGAAAGGAAAAAGAGTAAGAGAGTTAAAGGAAAATCCCTCCCGAAACAAAACAGGAAAAGTAAGAACTGAAGGTGGAAGAGAGGTTCTCTGGAAATAGGAGAAGGGCGTAACTATTGAAGTGCCTAGGGAGCCATGGAGGTTAAAAACGTCCTGGATATCACGACGGGAAAGGAGTAGTTGAAATAACCCATACACATTCATGTGTTATCACAATTCAAACAAGGTGGATCCAGAACTGAAATGCATTTTATTTCAAAGGACAGTTTGATAGCCCACAGGTATGCAGACGAGATACTGAGAACTCGTGTCGCACGCTTCAGCTTTTGTCGATTCCTTTCTTTTAATGCATGATAATGCAAGACTTTGTACAGCTCGACTTGTGGAGAGCATATTTGAAGCTAAATCGATATGGCATATGGCCCCAGAATACTTTCTTGACCTAAATCCTGTTGAGCATGTTTGGGATTCACATAATGCATTGAAGCGAGATCAACGCCTATATTTACTGTCCGGGACTTGAAGATTGCACTTCTTGAAAAGAGGAATAATATTTGCAAAATCTCATCGATAGCCACATCCATCACATCTACGGGAAACTGCAGTCTTGGTTGTTAGAGAAGAACGCGCATCATATTAAGCGTCCTGCGTTCTTTTTGAATCATATGTTTTCATTTACACGCAATCAAATTGATGTCCTGAAGCGTCCTTTTTCATGTTCGTTCTTTCCATCCTTTCAAATAATTAAAGCTCCATTTTCATTTCTTTTCTTTTCTTTTTTTTGTGTGTCTGCCTTTATTTTTATTGCATTCTAATATATGTACATTTTCAATTTTATGCCAAAGCATGCTGTTTCTTACGATTTTCTAAGCTTTTTGGCTTTCTTATCTAATTTTTTGAGCAGTATATTTTGCCATAGCTGGTGAGGAAATCATTCTTAATTTTGATATTTTATAAGAAAAAGTATTTAAATGATTAAAATTAATTAAACTCTGTGCCCTGTTGAAATCTGAAGCGAAAATTTATTTAACATTTATTTTACTTTGTATTTCTAATTGGAGAGTGTTTCCTAAGCTCTATCATTTCACATGGTTGCACCAAACTGTTTATTGTCAAAGATAACATCTTGGCAATCCTTTTTAAATTAGAGAAAATATTTTGACGAGAAAAACCTTCGACCCCCTCCCCTACTTTAATGTGCTCCCCCATGTTAATAATTAGCTTCTTTGTAATTTTAGTGTGTGAATAATAGTTATTATTTTACTATTTTTATTCTCTAAATTAATTTTGTATTAATTTTTGTATACCACATTTACTATTTTGCATATGCAGTTATAAAGTTCAATACTATTATATTAAAACTTTTTGTACTTATACACAACTTGAAAGATAATTTTAAATGTGGATTATATATTTATTAGTTTAAAATTACATACACATACCGTTAGCTAAATAATTCTTCCACTTTAACGAGAGTAAATACTTCAACCGGAAAATTGACCTGTATGAAAGAGGTTATTTTAGGGTAATTTTTTAAAAATCTGAATACAAATTTCTTAATATCTATTTTTTTAAAGTTTTTTTATACCAAAAATATTGTTTCTTTTACAGACCTGCTTCCTAATTTTTGATTGCTGTATCTCTTCTCCAAACTGTGATTGTCGCAAATGTCCCTGTACCTTATCAAAATTAAATTCCCTTTTTGCTCTAGAATATTCCCTGCAATTGAACAAAATCCCTATATTTAGTCAATTCCAGTTTTTTGAGATGTTACTATTGTGCTATGAAAGTCTTGTTGTAGAAAAATGAAAATACGATACAAATTGAATGATTTCTTGCAATAAATTTCCTATGAACTTAAAATATTTAGTGCATTTAAATGTCCTTTGGCGGCTTCATCCCCCTTCACCCTTTCCCACCCTAATATCAGTTCTCGCCATGTTGTGTGTGTGTTGTGTTGCGTTATAGTAGGTTGTAAAGTTTCCTGAGTTATATTTAATTGTTTTTAATGTAAATTTTTCAGAATGGGTTTAAAATGACTCATGTATTTGATAATACAAATGGAGCGAGCCTTGAAGATTGTCATACTAATTTCTTTGCGTTGGTATGTAATCTGTTAATAATTTCATGTTGTGTTTTGATTACAAACATGCTGTTAAATTGATAAATCGCAGCGAAACTATGCATCGTATGTAATTTTTAAAACTAACATTTAATAGATTTCTAAAAAGGGATCAAATAAACAAGTATTTTTAAGTGTAACAGTTTTATTTTTCTTATTAAAGTGCTTCTTAAAAAAACTTGTTTAGAAAAGAAATCTGCGCAAATATGTTTACTTACATTTTGCTTCTAATGAAATGAATAAATGTAGTGAATAAAATCTGAATCAAATTACCGAATTTTCGAACATTTTGACCCTTTGAATTTTTTAAATTTTATTTCTGAGAATACATGTGAAATTTTAACTGAAATTTGGTTATGTAAAGTCATTTACAGTTTCGACGGTAATAGAAACTTGTAAAATCTTAAATATTTAATGGATATATAACTTTTGCGCTAAAATAGATGTTCCTTAGTACTTAATATTCATGGGATTATCTCAATTACATAAATTTTCTATGTTTTTAGGTTAGAATTTTGAAATCTGTGTTTGGATTTTTAGCTTTTGACTGATATTTTGGTTAAAACTTATTATGAAGAATTTGAACTGTACAATTAGATTAGATATGTCTAGTACTAAAAACTAAATTCTCAAAATAAATGGCTTATATGATTATTCAATTTTAAGATAATAAATGATTATACGCAACTGTCAATGTAAAAATTTGTACTCTCAGAACAGAGTTGCTAAATTACATTCTTTAGTCTTACTTTTTCATCTCTGTTCATATATATTTTTTTTATTATGACTGTAAGTGGTTGTTTAAAAAAAGTTTTTCTAAATGTTAAATATTCGTAATTAATCTAAATATTGATCAGCCATATTAAAAATGCACGTGAATGGATAACAAAAATAATATATAATGTTACTATTCTTGTTTTACTCAAAAATTATGTTTGATACTTTTATTTCAATGCAAGTATAAAAATTATTGAATATTTCACAAAATAAATTATTTATTAACAAAATTTTTTTGTGAGTACTTTTTAATTAAATGATATCGCGCGTAGTATTAGAATAAAAATGTTGCATCTGAAAAGGTTAATTAATTATTTAAACTTTTGTCCTTTTTGAAATGTTATTCACAAAATTTGTTAACATGCACTTACAGGTGATAACACAGAAATTTAATTAACTCATAAATTTTATATTTGAAATATGAAATTTATGTTTTAAGTAGGGGAATGATTATTCAGTTAAATGTTATTAAAAAAATGTAGTAATTTGTGGGCAGTTTGCACAAGAAAAAAAATGGAAATGATTTTTTTTAAAAATCTAAATGCTTAACATTTTAATGTTGAATGTTTGATGATGTAATTGTTACATTTTGTATTTTATGCATAGTAAGTACCAAAAATTTATTGTAAAACCTATCTAAACTGGTTGAAAGTGGAATAATTTATTTATTGTTTAAAAATGTCAGATGAAAATGTTGTTTAATACATATTTTATTTCCTGGTAGCTTAAACCCAATTGATTGCACTTTATTTTTTATTTTAGTTGAATATATCAATGTAAGATTTTGATTCTAATGTGATAAGTTGCTTAGAAGTTTATCAATTTCTTTGAAATCCTCCTAGTTTTCATAGTGAATTTTTCTATCAAATAATTTATTGTGTACATTAGTCATCTAGATGTCTAAATCTTCCTGCTTCCTTAGACCAATCTGTATAATACAAGTTATTTTTACAAGTAAAATATATTAACATCCTTGAGTTACAGAAAAAAGTAATATGTGCAATTAACATTTATAAGTAATTTTAACTTGTTCTTAAATTTTTATTATGAAAAATGAGACAATTTGAAATTAACAAGATTTCACTTTATTCGTGAGAGACATTTATTTTGACCTATTTGTTTAAGGTATGAATAATATGAATAATTGTAGTAATTATAAACAATTAGAGATGACATTTTTTTTAAAAAAAAATAATCATTTAAGAATAAAGATATGGCTTAGAATTGATAAGTATTGTTTTGGAAGACATATTGCCTTATTAATTTAATAAATTAAGAGTAAATGTTCACGAAAACAGTGTTTATATATATAATTTAGGGGATTTTACACTGTTTCACAAACACAAATCTTAGTAATCAATTAATGAAATTATTAAATGTAATGAATTATCCAGCATATTGAAAACGAGAAATTTTTTATTATCCTTTCCATAAAGTCAAAACATTAAATAATTTCATCTATTCTTCACTAAAGGTCACCAGAAAAGTATGCATAGAATGATAAGAAACAGAGAAGGAAACCTTCCTTTTCTATTTATTTCTAAACACTTTCTTTAGAAACCCCATTGTAGGAAAGTACACAGTCTGTATAATTTTTCCTTTTATAAGTATGGTAATATCTAATTGTTAATGTTGCATCTGAGAAAGAAGCTAAATCAAACTGTCACTACTTAATGGTGAGAAAATATGCCCAAATAATACATTTACATAATTTTACCAGTGCATACTTCAGTTTTTCTAATTAACAAAAGTAGAAAGTGCCATTAATTGATTTGGTTAGGTGGCTAGACCTTTCAGTAAATTATTCCCTGCACATTTCACCAAAAGTTCAAAACCCTTTAGGGATGCTATTCTGATTTTTATCTGAATGCAGGTAGTTCAGAAGTCCAACATAGAGTTAATCAATGTGCAAGTTACAGAGTACAGCCCACTTCTCATCTCTTGTCTCAATCTATTTCAAGAATGGCTCTTTTTTTTGTATCAGGAATAACAATGAAACATGGCAGTGTTACACAGGTCTCATTTGTTTACTGTAAGCTGATGTAGAATCCAACTTTTTAAAAAATAATTCAATGATTCCAGCAATCTTTTGACTGTTGTTGTCTGATGATAATTCAGCTAATGCTGGCATGAATGGATGATTTTTATGCAATATTAAAATCAATGAATTATGGAATTTGTTATGATTAGGTAAAAAAAGGTGATTATATTAAAAGAATATCCAGTTATCTTTGATGTTATATTCTGAATAAGTGACTGTTTGTTATTGGCTTGTATTTCCTTTAAAAAGATTTGCCCCCTCAAAGTTTTTGCATGATATAGTTCTCTTATGAATGAAGGTAAAATGACTGTGTATGAATTTGCTAATAATAAGGATATTGAGAAAAATATAAAATTTTTGAACGTATTCTTTCAGGCTGATCTTAATGGTATAAAATGGCGCCGTTTGTATGTAGATTCGTTGTTTATCGACCCCCTTGAAGATCCTGTTTTAAAGTCATATAGTAAATGCCTTTCAGCTGGAATTCTCACTGTGTGGAGACGAGTTTTAGTTCAAAGAGCTGGAATCCATCAAACTCAAGAAAATAATAATTTGTCTTATTTTAAAGAACTTTGGATATTTTGGCATGGTGAAGGACCTGATTTTTCAAGTTTGGTTGAATCTTCCTTAACAGGTAATTTTTTTAGGGCTTCATAAAAAATTTTTTTTTACTTTGGAATTAACTTGGTTTTCTTACAGGAAAAAATATTGGTTAAATACAATTATACTTAGTACTTTACTATTTAAATTTTTTTTTTTAAAAAATTATTTTAAATAGTATTGATGAGGCATATCAACTTAGTACTTAAAAATACAGTAAATAGATTGAACTTAGTCTTTAATTGAAAGTGATTATAATGTGTGCCGATTTATTGTATTGCTTTTTAACTTTTATGTTGTTATTATGTGTCTTTAACATGACTTTCCTTCCTTTGGATGTTACTGATGGTACTTAAAAAAATATATTAAATGTTTATTTAGAAACTGGAAATTTATTAGAGGATCCATTATTGAAGTATTTTCTTAAGCAGAATAATGATACTCATTATTCTCTAATCATTTTTACTTTTTTTAGAAGCAGAACAAGGGTCATGGGAGAGTGGTTTATCTTATGAGTGCCGCACGTTGCTGTTTAAGGCCTTGCACAATGTAATTGAAAGGTTTGTAATGCCAACTTTTTAAATGATTTAAAAATAGACTTTTCCATTTGTGAAAGTTATTTGAAATTTCCAAATAATATCAAATTTTTAAATAGTATTTGAGTTTAATTAATTTATTTTCTAATAATATATATCTTAAATATATCTAGTTACTGAATAATTAAAAGGATCAATTTAGAACATTATTAGTACTAGAAGGTGTATTAATTTGAAAACCTGTAGAACAAATTTAAAATTTTTTCAATGTCATTCAGAAACTGTTATAATTTGTAGAAACATTTGTAATAATCTTATTATTTCTAATGTTTTAATTGTGCTTACACATTAAGTTTATGAGATTTTATTTTGTTAGTAATATTGTTTCACCAAAATGCTGATTTTGCTGAAGTTTGGACTTTGTTAGTAATTTGACAATATTCAGTTAATGGTATAAAAATCTCAAAATAAATAAATAGCAAGATTTGAAGAAAATAATCAATGTCTATGTCTGTTCATTCTAAAAAGGGGGAAACTATTTCTGCAAACGCAGTAAAGGAAGTTGGGCTTCAGGTGAAAGAAGACAAAGCTTCAAATTTTCATACCAGGACAAGTGACAGCTGTGCAGTAAAACAGTTGCATAAATCATGTTCAACTGTCCATAAGGCGTGATAATTATATCCTTTATTATTACCTATATAACTTTCACTTGTGAAATAGTTGCACCGTCACTTCCAATTCTCACTTCAGTTTCTTGCTTGCTTGCTTTCAAGTTGTTTCAGGATACTTTTAGAATATCCTATGGACAAATGAACCATTTGAATGGTTCTATAAATATTCATTATTGCTGAATTAGGAAACCATAAAATCTGTGCTTTATCCTAAACATTATTTTGCATTCCCCAAAAGTGATTGTATGGTATGGATTTTCAACTCCTTTTATTGTGAGTCATTACTACTTTAAGGAATTAACTGCAACTAGTCCAATGATTGGTTCAATCATCAGGCAGTAATATACAGTGAAAATCGGTTAACACAAAACTGAAGGGACTAAAATATTTGTTGTGTTAAAGGATATTGTAAAAAAAAACCCCATATTTCAACAAAAATGAAGTTTATTAGTTTATTTTATTCACATGGATTATGTTTATAAGCATACATTGGATAAATATCAATGAAACAAAGACATTCAAAAGAACTTAAAGAAATTTAATTCAAAATTTTCAAATTTTTTGAAAAACAAAACATTTATTGAGTTTTTGGAAAATAATCTGATATTTTTCTTTGCATTGTTTTTTCAGCATGAAATTGTTCGATATTTTCCATTTTGTTTTTCATTTCCCCATTGTAATGTGTGTCTAAATCACTGCACATACTTTTCATGATGTTCCTCGTTTCAAATAATGTGGAAACTGTAACTGCATTATTCATTTCATTTTCGTCATTGGAATCTGCATCACTGATTTTATTTGAGCTTTGAACAAACTTTAAAAAACTCACTGTTTGCCATAATTGGGACTGTATACACATTATCATCATCTACTACTATGAATTCTTCTGATAATACAATAGGACAGTCCAGTCCGGCTGTTCTTTTCCATATTTTGTTCAGTCCCAGAAAGGAAATCTTTTTGTGTTAAGAAGGGAAAAAAAGCATGAAAATACATAGTAGTTTGTCAGGACCATTGTATTTTTTTTTGTTTTAATCGATATTTTGTCTTAAGCATTTCGTGTTTAATGTATTTCACTGTATATCACTGTTAGAGAACAAATAGTTTCTGCTCCGCAAGCATGTCAGTGCCTTGCATATACAATCTTAAATGCTTGACAGAACACCACACATTGTACAATGTGTTAAAGATGTTTTTATCGAAAAATGTGTTAGAGCTGGATTTTTCCTAATGTGTAGCTTTTTCCATCTCCAGATCTTAATCCATGCGATTTTCGACTTCAGAAGCATTTGGAACATCTAATAAGTTGTGGGAACTCAAGAACTTTACTTGATCTTAAAGCAAGCATTTTGAGATGCATGCTCAACATTTTCCAAGACACAATTTGCTCAGTTGTAGAACATGTTGTTTTGTGATTTTAGATGGTTATTCATGTTGCTTTTGCTGTTGTAAAAAATTGTACAACCATTGTTAAAGATAGGCTAATGTGTAATTTATTGATATAATACCCTCTTCTGATTGAAATTCACTATCTTTTATAATAAAAAATAACTATCCTTTTATTGTCATCCACAAATTTCATTATTTCATGACTGGTTTCAGCTGTAGGCAACTTTGAAATAAGGATATTTAATTATGGAAACCTAGTATGTATGTATATGTATTGTAATCTTAATTAATATTTCCACCTTTTATAAAAATTGGACTTAAAATAAATGTTACATATGAACCATTCTTCCAACAGTTAAATATTTGTTTCAGTTATTCATACTAATTCCTTATTACATAAGTAAAAAAATTCTTTGTAGTAGTTATATCTGGATGCTTTCTTAAAAGTTCTTTTTTTTTTGCTATAAAATGAGATGTTATATAATGTGCAAACACAAATGAGAATATGCTGTAATTACCAAATTTAGCAGTATTTAAAATTTATGCTTTAACACTTAGGTGTTTGCTTTCTCGGGGTTATACAAGGCTAGGAAGACTTTTTGTTGAACCTCAAGTACTTCCTATAAATAAAAAAAATAGGTAAGTTTTTTCTTTCTCTCTTTTTTTCTGCTACTTTATGTATGACAAGACAATTAATATTTGTGAAGAGATTTTACTGTATGTGAACAAGGGCTAATTAAGTATTTACTTGAATTATTCTAGGAAACAAATTGCATTTTCTGTTCAGTTTTTCATACATGGTGAAAGTACGGTTTGTGCAAGTATTGATGAAAGACAAGTGTCAGCTGTTTACATGCTTGATAAGTGCCATATGAGTGCTGCCCAAACTGGGCAAAAAAATGTTAAAGGTATGATTGCGATTTTGTAATGTCTTAATTACATATTTAGGATTTATTTACTGATATAAGGTATTATCCAGTTTATTTTAATTTGAAAAAATCAAAATAATATTGATGCATTTTGTAAATGAAAAAAAAAAAATTCTAGCAGCATTATTAAAATTAAAATGATTTTATTTGAATTGGAACATTTTGTTGGTGGAATCAATTAATTTGTTGAAGGTGGAGGAGGTTGGTACTTTTAAATTCATATTTTATTGAGAGAACATTTTATAGTTTAGGTTAATCAAAAGTTGTTAGTCGTATAATTTTTGGTAAAGACTTTTCTGATTTGTCCAAATCGTGGGTGATGAGAGATTGCACCATCCTGTTTTAAAAAATGCTTATGTTTCAATTTTTGAGAGGTAAAGTTGGGATTATTTTCCCTTAAGTGGATAAAATAGAAATTAATTAGCATGCAAATTCCATGAGAGAAAATTTAAGTGAATTATTATATTTATGTGTGGCTTTTTTTTTCTCAAATACCACTGAATTTAGAAATGTGCTTGAAGTACTAAAAGATTGAAAATAATCAAAGAAATCTATTTTTAACGTTTCACTTTTGACATTGTAATTAATTAATATATATATATTAATTAAAAGTGTCAAAATGAATTTTTTTGAGATTTTTTAATAGTTGATTTGGGGAATGGTGAATATTTGAACCAACCTGTATTTTTTCTAATCAGTCAGATTGGTCAAATTTGTATTGTATTAAAGTGCATGATTTTCTCTTTTTGACGAAGTAATTTATAAAAGATTATCAAAATGTGTTTTTTTTTGGCAATTTTTTTAAATGTACTCAAAATTTGACTTAAACATTTAGTAACTTCATGATTTCACTAAATAACTACACCATCTATGCTACATTATTCGTGTTTGAACTGAAGATTAAAACATTTTCTTTAACAAGTAGGATTCAAAAATTTGTTATTTTTTATGTGTAACATCTTTCCTCTCGGTTGCTGGATATTTGTTGGGAGTGATTTTGTGAAAAGGGACAGATGTGTGTAACAGGATGTGACATAAGCGCGCTACTTGATTTGACCAATGAGAGTTCATGGTTGTGTCCTACCCTCGCATGGGAGTCCAACCAAAGCTATATGGCCTTGGTCCAACTCTAGTAGCCATCAAGCACTCGAGCGCTTGACTCTAAATTCGTTAGTCATGATATTGGGGGACATTTGTGTGGCAGAATGCTTATATGAAAATGGACAAACAGTGATTTCGGTGGTTGTATACATTTCTTCGAATCAAACGGTTAAAAAAAGTGTGTGTGCATATGACCACACGATAGAAGTGATAACTTCAAATTTTGTAATGTTATTTCAGGGATTAGTTAGGTGAATAAAAAAGAAGGGGATATTATATTAGTATTATATAAAATTATTTTTTCATATGTCTGTACATATAAAGTAATATTTTTTGCTAAATATACATATTTGTTAATTAATTGTATTCTAAGAAAGGAACAATAGGTTTATGGTAGCTGAAATAGGTTATAAATACTTTAGATGTTCTTTTTAATGAAAATGTTTTCTCCCTCCAATTTTTTGCTCCCTAGGCATGCGCCTAGCATTCCTAAGTGGAAAATAGGGCCTGCTTCTGTCCAGAAGTCTCAAATATTTTGCCCTTTCAACATTTTCTGAATCGAAATTGATTTTTTTTATCTACAACAAATCTATCTTTCTAATTGTAGCATTCAAATTTTATATTATAAATGCAATAACCTGCTATGTACTTTAAAACTTGATACTCTTCTATTGAAATATCATCTGATTTATTTTTAAATTTCCTAGGGATTGTCTCTTTTGAGGTTTGAATCAACTGTTCATCTTTTGGGAAACAAAAAAAACCAAAACGTATGGTTGCTAAGTTTATAAAATGACCAGTTGGGCCCACAGCAATAACGATGCATTAGTATAAAATTGTGCAGCTTTAGGTTAAATAGTTAATAATAGTTTTAAGTTAATTAAGATTTGACAGAATAAACAAAACTCTAATTTCACATTTAAAATAGAATATCTTAAATTTATACATAATTATGGATGTTGGCATAAATGCACACAATCATGCACATATATCGTGCCCTCAAAACTAAAAAAGGAAATTCAATTATGACACAAGAATAAAGGGGAGAAAATACGAAGAATGGGTTTTCAGAGTACCTGTTTATGAGTGAGCATTGCTTCGTCTTCAGGGGGGAGAAAAGGGAATAAAAACCCTGTGAGAACGTCCCTCTCTTTTAGTCACAGGATATCTTTTTAGGGATGAACCAATCTTGTCGGAGCATGTTTTCCGATTACAAGCGAAAAAAGCCGAAGGAGCGTTACATTCCCAAGTTCGCTCTCTAGCAAATCATGCCAATAGAAGTTATCACTTCAAAATTAAAGATTTCCTGCATTTTGTACTTTTACCATATAAAGAAGGTGGTTCTGTTCTTTAAAAAAAAATATCACTTGCTTCCCCTGATTTTGAGTGGTGATTTTAACTTTAACTCCAGTTTGCCAAAAGCTGAGTTGCTTATATAGCTTTTATGAATGATGAACTCAAGCTCAAAAGGAACACAAATTAGAATGTTTCGACTGCTAACAGTGGTACTGTTATTGATGCTGTTTTTCATCGGTTTTTAAATACTTTGTATATGTGTCATATTTTAGTTATCCTAAGTCTATTGTGTGTCAGATGTTACACATCATATGCAGCTACTGTAAGACTTGTTTCTTTTTTTTGTTTAACATCTCATTTTAGGCTTTGTTTATGTGACTTATCTTTTTTATATTTTTGTAGTAAGGTACTGTAGCTTATTATTAGTGTGTAAAAATTGGAAGCTTTTATTTTAAAAATTAACCCTTAAAATTTTCAAAAACAGTGCCTCTGCAAAAAAAAAAGTTTTGCAGGGGTATTATATAAATTTTTCCTTCTGGAAATAATCAAAATTTAAATGTATGAAGGGAAAAACCAGTGATAGGAAAAATCATATAGTAGGCATTTTTGTTGAAAAAGAGGGGTAAGAGTGCTGATTGTCTGTGCTAAAATGGTCAGTGATGATGTAATCATTTAGTAGATGTGAAGTATATATATTATAGAAACAGAAACCAGATGGTGAGAGAATACTTTTATAAATGTTCAGGAATTGTCATAGGAATTTACATGACTCTGCCGTCAAATGATGCAAAAATGGTTGTTCACAGTGGATATGTAGTTATACTTTCTCTTCTGCTACAAAAATTATTTGCACAATTAAATTTGTATGAATTTAGATAGCTTTTTGATTTTCATTTCTCTATTATTTTTTCTTTTAGAAGAATATGTAAATTGTCTGTTTTTTGTTTTATTTTTTAACTGTGTGTGTGTACTCTATAAAGTTACGTAATGATTTTCCACATTTTGTTTTCACCATTATATTATTATTTTCTTTTTATCTTGTAGTATATAAGATCAAATAGAATCATTTTAACAAACTGTCACTGTACAGGTTTAAAAATAATATATATATTTTTTTTATGAAAACAGCTTTAGTGCAGTGGGTAATTTTTTCTCTGTTCTTTATTTATGTGCCAAAAAATGTAGGTTTTTAACCTAAGTATATTCTTTTGTTGAGATTTTATTAGTTATTCAATGATTTGAAAAACTTAAGTATTTCCTTTCAAGCTGGGAAGGACAGGGTTTTGAAAGCTGTAAAGTTATTACTTTTTTGCTTTAATCCTTGTCTTTTCTGATACATAAAGGAAAAAAGAGGAGTTACAGATGATGCTGCTCATAGAGAGCAAGTAATTAGAGAATGTGAAGAAGAGTTGCTGAAGTTGAAGAGAAAGAGAAATTGGCAGTTGTCACTCACATTACTTAACATAGTTAAAGCAGAAGTAGCCAATTGTAAGCCATGGCACAATATGACCAGGACAGTTTTGCATATCTGAATTGGAAACTACTCCCAGAAAAGAAAGGATGTAATACACATTATCAATATATTACTTCAAAATATCACCCTTAAGAATTTTACACCTTCATAAAGCCCATCTATCTCCCGAGAGTCCTGGGTTTCTCCTTATCTGTGTAGAAGAGAATGTTGGGCATGTGTCACAAGACCTTATTTCTCTCTACATGGGAATGATGCATTATTCAAGATAGTCCATGTAAGGCCAGGCTACGCAACTAGTGTTCCATTATCAGTATTGTAGTTGAAGGAAAGTTGAAATAACCTATTTTCAGTTTTCATGAGGTGCAGTTATAGATTGAAAGAGATTTTAAAAACATTCATGTAGGATATCGTATCTAAATGCAACAATACTAAAATTTATAAATTGCAATTATATTATTGGTTTCACCATTAAAATGTATTCATTTTTAATGTCAAGTGAAGAAGTAAGTCATTTCTAAATATAATCTGGATATTTTCTCTCATGCTCTACAAAGTTTTATGTAAAAATAATTATTCCATTAATATGTGTTTTTAATAGTTTTAACCTTAGTTTGAACGTTTATTGTACAGTAAAAAATATATTTCCCAAGTAACTAGAATTATGTTTATATTAGATTATTATGTAAAAATTAAAAAAAAATGTATTAAATTAGTTAAAACTTATTTTAAAAAATACATTTTAAATATATTTACATATTTTAAAAAATCCTTTTTTTTTAAGCACTCATCTGAATTGAAACAGAAGTTACAAATATATATGTTGTAGTAGAACAGATAGGCTTGTTTTACACTATAAAACTTTACTTTTTTTAATGTTAATATTTTTTTCCACTAAAATTATAAATTTAATTTTCAGTTTTATTGTATTATTACATTTTGTAAATTAAGTATTGTACATAATTTCTAATTTGATATAAAAAATATCTTTCATTTAAGAAATATCCTTTTGGATAAAAGGATTTGAATTGCTTAGTTTGTATTTTAACATTTTGGTATTTAAGACATATTCATATTTTTCTATATAAGTTCCTTCAAGTTTCATGAAGTTCTTTTTCAGAAAGTTAAATCTTTGTTAAATGAATTAATTACATTAGGAGAATTCTTGAATATGCTGTAAAGGAAGGGTGTCAAACTCAAAGGCTAACTTGGGCCAAACAAACAGGTTTACAAGTGGGCCGCAATAAAAAATCAATATTCATTGAAACGTAGGTTATTTTGAGTAATAAATTATAATTAACATAATTAAAAGAGAAAGAAAAATTAAATGTTTACATTGTGATACTTGACATCACTTTGTTACTATCTTTCCTTTTTCGGAAAAAATTGTGACATATTGTATATTGTGTACTGATATATTGGCCGGGCTGTGAGTTTGACACCTCTGCTGTAAAGCTTCGGTGTTCTTTATAGCACTTAATATGCTTTTGAAGTCTTCCTTATTAAAGGAAATGTAAAGTTTATGAGAAAGAAAAGGCTGTGATTAAATGTATACATATATTGATATTATTTTTTGTGTGATTTAATAATGTTAAGCACATTTTATTTTTAATGCATATCTTTAAAATCAAGAGTTTTATATTTTTGCTACATGCTATTCCTTAATATTATATTTCCGCAATCTACATATAGTATTAATGCGTATTTACTTGATTTTTTTAATTTAACAGATAGTCTAATAAATTCTGAATTGTATAATTTTCTGAACAATACTACATATTTTTAATAAAATATTTGTTGGTGTTGAAAGTTTGTTCTTTTTTTAAATTTTTTTTCTTCTTAGTTATTCTTGCTCCTTATGGAATGGAAGGAAAGTTAACTGGCATTGGTTACAAGTATAATGATCCTCACATGGCTCGATTTCTTAATAATTGGCATATGTTTTATGTTTATCCTCATGGCAGAGCTAACTGGAAAATTAATAGTGAAATGTCTAGTATTGTGGAAGTTTTGATAGGTATGATTGCAGAATATTTAAGTATTGGTTTGAATTATTTGAATATGATCTTTTGACTTAAATAAAATTTATGGTATAATTTATTTCGAAGGATAAAAAGTTTCTAAAAAAATTCTTTAAAATACCTGGTAAAATCTTAAGAGAGCCCACACTCTTGGCGACAAACCGAAAAAAGCGCCAAGACGGAACAAGATGGTGCCAAGCGAAACTGGCAAGGGAATATTGCGGGATAAGGTGGATGCATAATGAAAATGTATGTAAACAATACAGAAATTAGACATTTAAGGTAAAAAATATAAAAACAGCACTTACTTTCTTACTGCTGATCTTTTCCGAGTGGAGGGTAAAGCGTAACAACAGATTTTAAAAAAGCTTTAAAGGTCTCATCGCTTTCCGAATGATCGTACGAGCGCCGCCATATTTATTCTGCGAGGTAACGGTCGAACATACATTCGGCGTGGCTGGTACGATTTCGAAGAAAGCGTTTTATTGCCGATCATTACATTTAGGACATTCATGACTCGAAGCAATCAATCCTTCCTTCATACACTATTCAATCAATTCTTTCTTACCTTTCGCATTCAACAAAGTAAAAAATTCCAAAGTCCTTCCGTATTCCCTCACATCACGCAGCCAGCCTGGAGCCCAACTACAAAATGAAATTCGAAATGCGCGCCCACAAAATACGAAAATGCTAGAAATAATTAGGGTTGCCATATGTAGTGTTTAAAAGTAGGGTTACCAAGATGGCACAATTATCGCCAATCAAAGTAATTCGCCCCAAGGGTGTGGGCTCTCCTAGGAGTGAACCAAATACCTTTATTATTTAATTAGCCATGTAAAATAAAGACTTCTTGTCTGAATATTTTCTTTAAAATAAGTTCTTTGATTAAATTATTACTCTCTCTCTTGATTAATAGTATTAAATATGGAATTTTTAATGTTAATTGTTTATGATTAAATAAAATTATAACACTATAATTTCATCTTGTTGACACCTGCATGTGCCCTCTACCATCTGTGTGTAACAATTGGCAGAAGCTGAATGACTATCGACAGTAACAGACGTGGGTAACAACTGCTCTGTTCGAAACCCATAATCACTTTAATTATTAGTGTTATCATTTTTTGTTTGTTTTTATATTCAAAAATTAGTGGAAAGACTTGGTCCATTGTATACTTTATAACTCATTATACTCAGAACACATTTAAAAAGTCATCTTTTTTAGATGATATTTAAAAAATAATGGGTTACTTTTTTTTATGGATATTATTTTTATTTTATTATCTTTACAAAAAATTAAATTTATATAAAAAAAAAGAAGAAACCCCCCACATTTTGATTTGTCACCAGTGTAATGTCTATAAAGTACTAATTGTTTTTTCAGGAGGTGCCCGTATGAAATATCCAGCTTCCTATGTCTTTGTTACTGAAGAAGATCATTTAGAAGTATTTCCAAGTTCTGATAACTCTACTTCTAATGACAGTGTTTTGCCCACCGCCCAACCTAACTTGAAACCAAGCAATTTACCAGCTCCTGGATTGTTAACCCCTCCAATGTCTCCTGCTGAAACTAGTGCCTTGGGAGACTTCTCTAGATATCAAAATTCTGTGAATAATGTTTCTCCTAAATCACAGATTGACAACATCAGTGCAGCAAATGAGATAGACTACTCAAATCTTATTCTTCATTCTGTTAGTCAAGAATGTTATGGCTCTGTTGTTCGAGAAAAGTCAGATGAAAATTCAGCTTTGTGGGATTTTCAAGATTATGCTGTTGTTACTAGTTGCAACTGTAGTATCTGTACCAGGTATTTTTTTTTTCCGTTTGGGACAAAAGTTTTCACATGCATATTCATTATTTTTTAGAAGTTACTTAATTATTTTTGAAACTATTCTTATGAAAATAATATTTAGGTATCTCTTAAACTTAAAAGTGTTTATTTATACCTATCTTCTTTATTTATTATTTTTTTTACAAATTATTCATATACAAGATTTTTACCTTGTCAACTTAAAATATAAATTTCAAAAAAAAATTGGTGTTATTAAAATTTTTTTTTTAGTTTTAAATTTGATTTTTAATGTTTGAATTTTGTTTTTAATTTGTTGTTTAAATAAATAATATTTTCTAATAATAAGATTATTTTAAATATCTTTTTATTTTATGCCTTTTTTTTTTGGAAGAAAAAGGTCTAAGCAAGATTTCTTGTTCTTGCATTTAGACAATGTTTATGATAAACATCTCCAGTTTGAAATAATTTTTCACAGTCATTTATTTTTATTTTTACTGAATGTTTCCTCCCTTATGTGAAATTTCAATTACATTTTGTTAAATATTTTTTTTTGAAGTTTACTTTTCTTTATACTTTTATCACATGCATATTTTTAAATCTGTTTTATAGGAAGCATAATACATCAAAAAATAGTCAAGGATTCTTGGGAAGAGATGGAAATGCTTCTAACATGGGTCCATACAGTTTAGTAAACAGTACAAATGTTAGAAATCACAAAAGTGGAAGAAAGTATGCTCCTTTTCACCTTCGACAGAGTGTAACATGTCATACATCAAGTGATACCCAGTCTTCATTTAAAAAGGAATCTGGAAAATCATTGACTATGGATTTTCGAACTTTTTCTAACAGTTCTAATTTGCCTCAACTTCAAAGTTCTTTTACTCAACCTAAAAAGCAGCCTCTTCCAAATAGTACATCTGGTGATACATATTTTTCTCATTTGTCTTCCTCTGATCCTGTTATGCCTACATTGTCACCTCAACCTCCTGTTATAAAAGAAGAACCAGAAGAAGTACAAACTCAGATAAATATTTCTAGTCTGTGCAGAGATTCTTCTCAAGGAGTTCCATTAAAAGGGAAAATATCAGATGAGGTATGCACAGAGTGAATACTTTTATATGGTTTATAAGTTTTTCTTAACTATTTTTTGAATCAGTTCCATAATTTATTTCTCCATCTTCTAACTGGGAAAAAATCCTTGTTCCTTTAAAAAATCCATAGTTGAAGTTTTTCTTTAAGAGATTTCTTCCCTTATGTTTTAAATTTTTTTTCTTATTTGATTGTCAGTCTTTAATGTTAAAAAAAAATTTGCAAATAGGCCAATTTGCTTTTTGTTCCAATAAAAAATTTATTTCATCACATTAAAGTAAATTAATTATGTTAACAAAAGTATTCCCTTGATTTTTTTAAAAAACATTTCTTTTTCTACTTTGTTTTAAATACGTATTTCTCCTCTTACTATAGATTGTTTCTTTGCAGACATTATTAGTGGAATAATAATTATTCAATATGTGTTCTGTGAAAATTGTTAGTATGAAATTTATAGTTATATGAAAATTTCTTAATGTGTTTGTAGCTTCTATCCCCTTTACATACATCATTACTGAACTCCTTTGAAAATGCCAAATTATTCAACAAGAAGTCCCCTATACCTTTGAGTATAGAAGCTAACCAAAGTGAGGACGATCCACAAGCAGAAGTAATAGCTCCTGTTAATAATATTGAATGCCAAATATTGGAGAAACCCAGACTGCAAAAACGTACACATGAAGAAAGTGCAGAAGCTGAGTTGACTATGAATGGACTACTATATAACTACAAATACTTGAATTCTCCTTTGTGGTAATATTAAATCACAATTTTATTTTTAAATTGTTGTCATGCATTATAATATTTGCATTTATATATTTTTAGCCACTAGTAAATAAATAGTTTTAGTTTCTCAAATTTTTAAAATAAAAAAATATATATTGTAGGTATCCGTCATCTGCTAAATCACGTTGTTTGCCTTCAAATTCTATTGCTGTAAATAAGAATGATTTAAATGATTCAAACTGTGATACAATTGAAAATACTTATGAAATGGATGATGTAGTGCCTTGTGTCCCCAAAGACCCTTATGAGTTCACTGAATTTGAGGAATCCACACCATCAGAAAGAGGATTTCGACCAAAGACTGAATTATACCTTAAGGTAAACCATTTACTCTCTGATTTTGTTGTGGTTGCTAATTTTTAAATTGGAATTGAAAGTTGAAGCTTACTGTTTTTGAAATTTTTTATGTTGTTGTTTTACAGTTTTATCTTTTTCAAGATATTTATTATTGGAATGACTGTGCTTTAACATAGACATGTTTTTCAAATGAAAAATTTGTGAAACTAAAAGATTAAAATTAAAGATAATGAAACAAAAAAAAAAAATGCATGAGCCTTCGAACTGTTTTTTGTTCTCAATTCCCCTCCTCCCTCTACTCAACATGAAAATGCATAACAGTGTAATATATGTTCTTGACTTTAAACAAAATTAAACTTTATTGGATGATTTTGGAACGAAATCGTCAATTCTGTGAATGATTCTTTTATTTTGAAGTAATTTGAAAATAGCTTCTTCCTCAGTTGGTAGCTGCCAAATTCTGCAATCCATCACCACAGTAATCAGTTTGTAAGATATTCTATGAAATGAATGAAAAATGATCCAAAATATCAAGAACCAAAAATTGCTTTTTAATTATACATATTCAAATTTCATTTAAACATTTCAAAAACTGTCAGAAACTCAATTTGTTTGTGAATGCATTGCAGCAGATGTGTACATTTCAAACTTAAAATTATGAAATTAAAAAATTATCTTGTTTTTTTAGGGTGTCATTTTTGAATCTTGAATAGTGATGTTGACATTTATATATGTTTCAATTCTCCAATTTCATTCCCAATTTTGTGTTTGGATGTTGATGTATTATTTCAAGTATAATTTTAAATTTTAATTTCAGATACAAATCATTTATAAGATTTCATACGTATGTTTATAAATTAAACTTTTGTGTCATGTATAGTTATATTGGCTGTTGTGATTTACATTACATAATTAGATGCTATTTTGTGTATTTATTAATATTTGTTTATTGAATTTGTGTTACTCATAAATTTTATCATTTAGGACGAAAAAATGCTTCCTAATGCATCGCCTATGAATACAGCATCAGCAGCTATGCCATCAGTTGTGCCTGTACAAGTACAAGAAGTTATGGTATCTCATTTAAATGATGAATCAGATAAGGCATTATCACCTACAACAAAAAATTTCTGTCCTAAATTCATTAGAGAAGAAGATCTTGCTGTATCTCTCCATGATTTAGATAACATATTTGATACATCATCCTCTGAAGGAGAAGATGTAAGAGTTTTTAATTGTTTTATTATTAGCTTATAGATTATTTAAAAAATAAATGTGTATATTGGCAATAACTCATGTAGGTTCTAATGTATCCTGAATTCAAATCAAACAGAAAAATTAAATTACAAAATATAAAATCAGAAGAGAGTCATTTTTAATATTTTGGGGTAAAACTGTTTAAACTCTTGTGTTTTATTTGCCTGAGACTTTTTCAATACTCAAAAGTATGGGTCAACTCTGATAAAAACGAGGAGTATAATAAAGTATGTAGCCCTTTGTAAGACAGCAAGATTACCATATAGTATTTATGTTGGTGTACTTTTCTGTTTTTAGAAAATGTTCTGATTTTGGATCCTATTTTTTAACATTCAGTTAGTCATTTAATCATGCCCAAATTTCATGATATAAAATTAGGCAATCGATATGTTACTTTTTGAGAACATTTTTTTATTTAGTGAATATTAGTTCTTTGCTACTGACCAAGATTGTAATTAGAGAAAGACTGAAAATCATTAGTTTTTTAGCATTTTATTTTTTTTATTATTTATGTAATAGTTTGGATATTTTATAAGAATATATTTAAGCATAGATTATATTTAGTATCAGAGTTGTATTTTCTTTATGCTGATCGATAATATATGTGTAAATAAAAAATGTTTTTAATTTCAATTTCCCTCTTATTAACAAATATGATGGAATACAACTTTAAGTATTCCTATTTCTTATAAATCTTTTGAGTATTTTGAGCTGGAAACAAGGGGAAGGGAAGGGGGAAATTAATAATTATTGCACCTTTGCTTGTTTGTTACTTTTCTCAGATATTACCACACTATTTGTATTCATATTATCTTATACAAAAGTTTTATTATTAAAATGGAAACTTATTTTCTCTATGATACAATATTTGCTATATGTGTTTCATTCAATTTTTTAATTGCTCATAATTTTCATTTTTTTCACTCCAGGCTGATATGCCAGTTACACCTTCAAAACTGATGGCATATGATGAATTTTCAGGAAAAATAGGTAATTATGATTTTGGTTGCAAGGCATGCCTATATTTTTTAATGTATAAGCTTTGAATTGACAAAGGATCAAAAGTAATTTTTTAATGATAGAATAATTTTGATTATGGAATAAAGTAAATTGTGTTGGTGGAGTGTTAAAATAATTAAATTTTTTTTCTTTAAAACATTTGTTCAAAAAATTTAAAATTATTTACTTAAAAAATAATTTTAAAAAATAGTTTTGACTGTTTTAAGTGGTTTTTGGACTTGCAGTTTAAAAAGTAAATTAGAGCTAATTTATAATACTATATTTACTTGTCATTTGTTTTGTATATCATTTTATTCATGTTCAGATTCAAAGAAATTTTAAGTTATTCTTATTAATATGTTTCCTAAATAATTAATGGTCTAACTATTTTTTTGTTTAGAATTATCTAGGATGTACCCAACTCCTCCATCTTTGGAGCAACATGCAGTGCCTTCACCTTTTGGTCCTCTAACAGGGACTGATATCGCTACATCTGAAACTGATGCTTATAGAGAAGATTTTGAAGTTGATCAGTCGAATATTGTGAATTATGAACATGAGGTAACTTAGAGTTAAAATTTGTGATCATATTATAGTAATAGTTTTTATATTTGAAATAGTAGTGAGAATATGGAAAGAGTTTGTAATTCTAGCCAACTATATATTTTTGTAATAAATTCAAATTTAAATGTATTCTTTCTTTTGTCCCTTTTTTTCCAGAATATTGATGTTTGGTATCCTCCTTTGATAACTGAATTTATAGAGTCCTCAAAATACGCTGCCTTATTAACATTGCCTTCATTTATTGATTCAAAATCGGACCAAGAATTAGTGTATAGACCATTGTGGACTCATTCAAATTCAAAGCTTAAACTTAATTCTTCTAATGAGGATAATCAATTGTCAGAAGCTCAGCAAGTTTACAGGTTGGTTCATTAAATCTATATTAGTTTTAAAAGAAGTAAAGGGATGTTAAGAACTATATATTTTTTTATAATTAACCCAATTGTAAAAAATTTTGAAAATTTTTTTTTTTGTGAATTAATATTAATATAATTTAACTGACATCAAAGAAAAACTTGATTCTTATTGTTTATTTATAAATTTTTTACTTTTTCCTTGTATATGAGAAATATCTTGTATCTAAAATACATATTTTTAAAGGTAATTATACACTCATGTCCATAAATTAAGGATAATGAAGTTCAGGCAAAGAAAGAGACAGAAGCAAAACAAATTTGACTTATTTGTAAAGTCTATTTATTAAACAAAAGGTAAAGAGCAAAAAAGATGCTATATGTTTGACATAATTAATAAAAATTGCGATTTTTACTCTGGAGCAAATTTCAAAAAAGAACCTATTTACAAGAAACAGTATAACATGGTTAGTATGATGGTTAATACGGAGTACGTCTCCCGGACAATGCAATACAGGCCTTACAATGCCTAGGCATGCTGAGTATGAAATTATCAATCTGATCTTGGGGAATATTAAACCACTCATCAAGCAATGCCCTCCGAAGTTCCGGTAGACAGGTGGGAGGGGGTTGATGGGCTGCAATTCGTCAGCCAAGCATATCCCACACATGCTCTATTGGATTCAAGTCCATTGAGTATGCTGGCCAATCCATATGGGGGATATCCTCCGATTGAAAGCATTCGTCTACAATGTCCGCACGGTGAGGGTGGGCGTTGTCATCCATAAACAGAAATTCAGCACCCATGGCACCCCGAAACAAACATACATGTTGTTCCAGAATGACATTCCGATAGATGTGGCCTGTCATCCTTACACTCTGAACATGCAGGTCAGTTCTGGAACCAAGAATAATTCCTCCCCGAACGAGCCATCCTGCACCTCCGTAACGGTGTCGTTCAATGGTGTCCTCTTGATGGTAACAGGCACCTGGCGCTCTCCATATTATAGTCCGGCGAGAATCAGACTGCAAACTAAACCTGGACTCGTCGGAAAACATCACACAAGACCACTGTTGTTGTGTCCACAATGCATGCTCTCTACTCCAGGTTAATCGCAGGCAACAGTGAGTTGCGGTAAGTGGAACACATCTGACAGGCGTACGAGCATATAGACCAATGTGCCCTAAGCGTCTGTACAGGGTCTGCCTTGAAACTGTCGTACCGGTAGCTGAAGAGAGCTGACGAGACAGGTCTGATGCTGTGCTCGGTCTGTTTCTTTTGGCAGTAACTGCCAAATATACCGGTCCTCATTCGGCGTTGTAACTCGGGGGAGACCTGTGCTGTAACATCTACTCACATTACCATCATCTTGGAATCGTTGTCAAAGTTTGGAGATGACACTCTGGGAGATTCCAAGTTCCTCGGATACTTCCAGCTGGGTATGTCCACATTCCAGTCGTCCAATAATTCTACCAAGTAAAAAACCATCCAAATTCTTCCTTTGTGCCATAACTATGCGGTTATTGCACTGAAAGGCTTTAAATGTGCTTGTGAACAATTTTACTTCTTTGCCACCATTCCTTATATACCCCTCTCTTACACTCTCGTCATTGTGACATACTATCTGCGCAATCTAGTGGTTTCCTGTAATTTGCATATTCTTCTTCAAGATGTGTGTGATAGTTCTACAGGTGAAATTTTTATTTTAGAGTTCAATTTCTGTGTGATTCTGAATTATCCTTAATTTATGGACATGAGTGTAAATAGTTTTTATAAAATCGTCTAACTTAGATTAATGACATGTGTTAAAATACTTTAAATTAAGTTGTTTTTTGTGATTTTTAGATATTCATGCTGTAGAACAAGCATGGTTTACTTATGTCAAATGAAAAAGTTTTATGTGGGTTGAAAAAAAAAGCTTTAATTTTTTTTTTGTAGTTATAGGTAATATTTGAATAACAAATGGATTAAAAATAATTATGAATGAAGAACACTTTAAATTTTTTCTTTATGAAACTCCTCTCTGCCACTATTCTTTCTACTTACGGAGATATGTTGTCTGCAATAATTATTTTCAAACTGTAGCTAGGTGAATGTCAGTAATTCTGAATCTGATTTCAACATTTTTTAGAAATTATTTTGAACAAGTTACATGGCATTAATGCAGAGGATATATTTAATTCTGTTTCAGAACTTCTTCAAAAATACAACCTATATCTGTTAAATAACTCTACATCTGTGGCTATACTCTAAACTATTTTATCCTTATTAAACAAATCTACTATCAGATCTCACATATCAATCTATTCCTATGTGATAAAAATGAATATTATTAATTTAGAATGGGACTTTTAATGTGAGACTGTTTAGTTGACCTATTTTCATTCATTATAAAGAATCACTTGCACCAATAAGTACTTCTCAGCATAAAAACAATCTGTCTGAATTTTCTGGCTGGCTAACCCCTGGCTCAACATCCTCATCATAATATCTGGCAAGACAGCCCCCTTTGAAGATTCCACCATAGTGACCATTTGTTCACCTTCGTTCTCCGAATTTTCTTGTTTATAATCCCAATGACTGATTCCACTAAGTCTATCCATCTCAGCCTTGGCCTTCCATGCTTCCAAATCCCAGTGACTTTGAGCTGCAGTATCTTTTTGACAACATTATCATCTGGCATTTGAATTATATAGGCCATCCAATTTATTTTTATTAATTTAATATCAGGTTTATAAATTAATCCCAGGCTCCGACCACCTATTTTATCTAAATTTTTCCTTTAAATTTTAAGTATATTTGATTCAATTACCTCCATTGCATATATTTAGGTACTGATTTGATATTTATCATGAATATCAAATTTAAGTCTTGGAAATCTTGTTTCACGTTCATTTTTAGAACTTGGCATTTTTTCCTTTTACTTTTTATAGAATAGTTTTGCCTGGACTTGATTTGTTCATGTTGCATGTTGGAAAGTGTTATAAATCTTGCTTTTCCCAATAAACTTTTATATTTGAATATTTTAGCTTGGTCACACATATTCAAAAGGATTTGGTCGTTATTCTGCTTTGCCATGAAGAAAGACTTGCAAAGATACATACGTACATTTTTTCCTTTAAGCTTCTAAATTGCTTGAGAGCCTTGGAGCAAGATTGGTATCGTATTTTGGTATAAAAGGACAAATTCGAAAAATTATTACCTAATTCATTAAGGATGACAAAGAACTGTCGCGGATTTTAAGGAATCAGCGATAATTGTCAAGATATTATTAAATTAATAGCTTTTTTTTAAATAGCATGTTTTTTCATGTGTATTTTCTTTGTATGTAAAGCTTCTTAATTTATAATGCAGTACACATTAAATGATACTTGGATGTGTGATAAATTTCACTTAGTTGTTTTGTTAATTGTTACTTTTTCAATTGTTTCATTAGTTCCATCTTTGCTATAAAATTGGTCATTTAACAGATGGAGGTTGTATTTTTGAACTTCTTAAACAGAATTAAGTATATCCTGTCCTCTTGTAGTGCCATGCTGACTTGTTCAAAATAATATCTAAAAAGTGTTGAAATCAATATTGCAAACAAAAAACAGTTAACTTTGTTCCTCCAATATTCAAATTCTTATTGTAGGTAATGGAAAAAGCTTTGAAACTTATTGATTTTGCTGCGATCTGATTTTTAAAATTGCTGGCTAAATTGGTAAATTTTCTGCTGAGGTATTTTGAAACCTATTTCGGAGAAATTGGGCACTCTAAGGACAAACTATTTCTACTGCTTTCATTAGACATTTCTTGATGGAATCATCTTTGATAATAAGATTTTGAATATTTTGCTATGAACTCTTAACAAAAAGTAGCTTGCATGCATCATCAGTTCACTTTCTTATAATACATTAGTATGCATGAATTGTTGCTTTTTCTGTCTCAACTGAAGTTCCTCCATCTTCTTTTGTCTCATTAATGCTTTATAATGATCAGATTTTCATTTATGTTCATAGTGACATATTATACAACTTTAGTACTCTAATATTATTATATATCAAGTCCATAATTTTATTTTAATAATTTTTTTTTT
Organism: Trichonephila clavipes; assembly: GCA_019973935.1. Classification (NCBI taxonomy): domain Eukaryota; kingdom Metazoa; phylum Arthropoda; class Arachnida; order Araneae; family Nephilidae; genus Trichonephila; species Trichonephila clavipes. The sequence goes on along the minus strand of BMAU01021230.1, from coordinate 936,873 downwards.
GTTTTATAAAGCACATAGCAAATATGAAATTTTTATACTCATTAATGTTTCTTACTCCGTTCCTTTCTTTCTATTTTTTTCTACCACTTGATTGCTATAAAAACATATAAATATAATGGTTTAAAATAAACGAGTAAGGTTTAAATGTAAGGAACAATGGAAGAAAAAGGGACATAATTATACAAGCAGAAATTTGATGGGCTTTCAATGTCTTAAACAATTACGGGACTTGTGTAATTGGCAGAAATTTCCTCTTTAAAAAAAATCAACCTTGCTTTTATGTTGCCCTAACACATTTTTTTAATAGCGACTCACACTCTGTTCCTAATGGTCAAACAGCATTACAAGGAATTTTAAAATTCTGCTGTTAAATGTAAATTAATACTTTTGCTATATACTGTTGTTTGGGAAAGGCCATAAAACTATTCATTGTGGGCTGCAAATTTGTCATGTTTGTAACAACTCTTCTTTAAAAGAGACTTTAGGTCATCTACATTAAACAAAAAAAAATGTATAAAATGAGTCAAAGTACATAGGTAAACATTTTGTATTGGGAAGTAAGACAAAGGAAAATAATAAATAACTAGCTGCATGGCCGGGTGTTGCATGGGCTTTCTCTACTTTTATACATTTTCCCTTTCCTTCACAAAATCAGCACTTCTAAAACTCGTTTTCAAAATGACTTCCACGATGCATTACATATTGTCATGGAAATTCCCCTTCCTCTCTCGCTATTAGAACTCTCAAGTAAGTGAACAGTGGGACTTTAATATTCATTCGCTCACTTTGCAACTTTTTAGGCCCCGAAAACAAAAATGTACCTCTTTTTAAAAATAGTCGTGTGTTGAAAAAAGTAGAAATTTTTATAATAACAAAATTTCACAACTGTATTAAATGTTGAATTAAAATTATGAGCATTTTTTCAAATGTTCGATACACGGAAAAAAAGTTTCATACAAATATTTTTATAAATGAAGAAGTTATAAAAACTTTGAATTTGATAAGTAGTTATTAAATATTTAAAATTTGAGTATTTTTTAAAAATGCATAAAAAAAAGTTTTTGGCATTTTATTTTTTAAATCACTAACTCTAAAAGGTCAAAGTATGAGTTATTTAAAAATCATTTTCTTTTTTAAAAAATCATAAAAATTAAGCAATGTTGTTTTGAACCCGGATACAACCGTTTTTAAAGAAGCGCTTGAAACGATCGGCGGCAAAATCTTAGGGGACAAGGAGTGAAAAGACCTTTAAAGTAAAAGGAAGAGATATTCAATTTCACCAAATCTGGTGATTTTCAATGTTTAAAGGCGTATTTTCTTTTCTAGTGTAACCTTTCATCAAATGTGATGGGTAGAGAGAAAAAACTCGTTTGGCGCCAAACCCTTGGCTACTGAAAAATGCGTTACTTGTTACAGTTAAAAAAAAAAATTTCGGGCTTCATTTTTAAGTTAATGCTTCAAACTTCATGTATCGATTGCAAACAATGGTAATTTTTAAGCAAAAAAATAAAAAAATAATGCTTAAATATTTCTCTCAAAAAGGGGAAAAAACAAAAAACACAATTTTATTTTTTAAAACCGTAATTTTTAAGCAACTTTTTCAATCTTTGTACAGATTAGGGATTGTATCATTCTACACAAGGAAAAAAGTTTCGTGAGATTATTTTTATAAATAAAGAAATTATTAAGTATTTAAATAAAATTTTGAGTATTTTTTGAAAAATTGTAAAAAAAAGGTTTTTTTTGACATTTTATTTTTTAAATGACTGATTCTAAATGAGAACAGCATGAACTTTTTTAGTGTAGAATATCATTTCATTAACGCGAAAGAAAATGCAATTGGAACAATTCAGAAATCATTTTCATAAGAATATCGATTTTGACTCATTTTAGAAAAAATAGAAAATATCATTATTTTGTAAAATAAATTATACCGTATTGTGGCGAAGTAAATGATCTTTCCGATTCTGTAATAATTTTTTGTCTGGGTCTCATAAAAAAAGTTGGACCGTGTTTTAAAAACGTCTGGGATAAAAAAAAAAAGGTTGAAAAATTGGAACTTTGCCTCCTGGTGGGAAGAAATGGCAATAATTATGCATTTTAAGGTTTTTAATATCTTTTTAACTAATTGCAATATCGGAATATAAATGGTCAAAACGGATTCCTCAGATAATTCCCGAATTTTTGGTACCTTTGGCGAGTTTCTGCATTGTGGGGTTCGTGAGAAGATAACGCTAGTCGCATATGTTTGTTAACCTTCGAATTTTAAAAATAAATAATTGCATTAGAGAAAATTTAAATCAATACATTATTTATAGGAAATATTTTATCAGCAATTTCTTTGAATATTTAGAATATAATGTTATTTTTAATATTGGGGTAGATGACAGAGCCAGATATTTTATTCTACAAAAATTTCATTCAGTATTGAAAAATATATCTTATAACTGGTACTTAATTTTTTTAAAAAAAGGATTTTTTTTTTATAAAAGAGGCTGTTGTACTATTTCAACATGTTCTGTAATATGTGTAAAATCCCTTTATTATGAAAATTTTTTAAATTTCGAGATGAAATTGAATGTATAATGATCATAATTTTTATTATATTTATTGATTTGTTACAATAAGTATGTGTAAATTGCAGGGGTGTTTGTGCTCCGGGGATTTTGAACTTCGATACCCGGAAATTCTGGGGATCTTCGTTCAAAAGGAAGTAGGAATAATAATGAATTATTTATTTTGATCAGGGTAATTTTGTTTGCAGGGTAAATATTTCCATAAAATGTAGTAGTTTATATGTTTGAAAATTTATGGTTATTAATTTTGCAAAAAAAGTAATTCATTGAACTTTTATAATTAGGTCATTCAATACTTCATAATTGTAATTTTTCGTTTCTCCCCCCCCCTTCTCGAAACTCCAAAATGTCGGTAGTAAGTCCGTAAAAGTTTCAGGGGATTTTTTGGGGTCCCACAAACACCCCTGAAATTGACTGCACTTTTAATTTTTCTCCTAATATTTTGCATTTTCTTTTAGTCAACAAAATGCCATATATGATGAAGAGCAAGCATCAAGTAATTTATATTCTCAAGAAAGTATGATTGACTCCTCATTCCCCATGTCTAATTGTGAAGCTGTATCTCCTGCATCAAGTGTACCTTCTTATCTGAACAAGAATCTTAACTCCATTGATGCCACTATGTCGCATTCAACATTTGAAATTCATCCCCTACTTGTAAATCTTCTACTTTCTGATTCACTGCTCAATCTTTTCAAGGACCATAATTTTGATTGTTGCTGTGTATGTGCTTGTAATATGAATATCAAAGGGTCAGATGCTGGTATTATTCTTCCAAGCTCACTTATTCCAACTTGGAATGACGAACCACAGTATAAGTGCACATGTGGGTTTAGTGCTGTGGTATATCGTCATAGAAGTTATAATTCAGGACTCTTCTATGAAGATGAACTGGAAGTTACTGGATCTGTCTGTGATAATGAAAGCAGTTCAATTTATTCAACAGTCAATTCCAAAATGGAAACAGAGCAAAGTGAATCTCAGAAGATTTCCCTTCCAATGGAAACTATACCTAGTTTTGTTCTTGATATTCTAAGGATTCAATGTAAAACTCTTATTTCTCCTTTTAGTCTATTTCACAAATTTACATTATCAGCTAAAACAGAAAATCATTCTTTTTCTAATGGTATTGAATTATCTGATGGACGTGAGATATGTTTCATGGCTTTAGAAGAAGCACGTATGTCAATGGAAAATGTGACATCTAGCAATAAATTTGAAGAAAGTTTGAAATCTTCTTGCCTTCATAAGTGGCCTTATGTTTCTAGTTAGTATACTTCTATGATTTTTTAATTGACAAATTTATTTTATTTTCAAAGAAAATATACTTTTTCTTTAATTTAGCATTTCTCAAAACTAATTTCTAAATAAATATAGTTTTTTCATATTAATTTTAACTATACCTTCTTCCAATGATTTTGATTCCTAATTTTTTAAATATTTTTATGATTTCCTTTAAGAGTTTACTTATTACTTAATATTTTTCATGATTAAAATTGCAAACTGTTTTAGGTCCATTACCAAGTTCAAGTCAAGATGTTCGACTACACTTGGAATCTATAAAACCTTTACTCCAACTTGCAGTACATAAGAAAAATACTCAACGCTTGTGGGAAGTAACTTATGTTGTGTCTGGACCCTTGACTTGGAGAGAATTTCACAGATTGGCTGCACGAGGTAACAAAAATAATTCACATGGTTACATGTAATTTTGCTGACTGGTAGGTGTGGTTGGTTTTTGTCGCTGGCCTTCTACACCCAAAGTTTCATTTTTCACCATGGCCCAAGTCGGTGTATTTTCATGATACAGAAAATTTACGGCGGCCATGTCATATGATTATATGGCATGTAAAAGATCCTGAGAGTATCTGTTTGGCTAGGCAAAATTAAATCCTAGTAAGGTTCGCATCGTCAGAGCTCAGGTGCCTCCCTCTAGGGAGGAAACTGGGCATCAAAATTACCTTATAAAAAATTTTAATTAAATTATAGGCGATTGGTATCTGCCTGTATGGTGCCGCACTAAAGAGATACCAGCTTTCGAGGAATGTACTAGGTCTGCAATGGAAAAACTCCAATTGGCAGCCTATTAGAAATAAACAAAATAAATGTAATTTTTATTTAATAGAACTTATTGCAAATTTTTTACCTTTTTATTTCGAAAAATATCGTAACTTTTTAAAATTGGGAGTGCATTTATGTTTAAAAAAGTAATGAAATATCACCTTTAATTGGGCTAGATTAGTCTAGCCAAATAGTGAAAAGCATGAGCAATTTAGTTGGTGATTCTTAAGTTAAGTTGCAGGTTTGTGTGCGAGTCCTGATTCCACCAATTTCGTGATAAATACTGAAGATAGCTACATTTTAAGTGGAATGTGCGCTTAAATTTTTCATAGATTATAGTATAGTAGTTTGATATAACGAAGTACTACCTCAGGTGTTATCCTTGTCATTTTTATTCTTATTTAAATTTATATGGTTCATTACCTATAATCCCTTTGTAAATTAAAAAAGGATTTGTTCAAAGTAAATAATATATATATATTTTCCAAAATAAATCATTTTGAAGTTAAATCATAAATTTCTGTGCTTAGCAGCATTTTGTATGCATGTTAAATTGTCAGTCATTTTTAAGTTTTAATTTTTTTCCTCCTACTTTATTTTTAGGAGCAGATGATCAGTGTGAACCTCAACCAATACCATCTTTATTGCTTGGTCATGATAAAGATAGTGTAGCTGTGTCACCATTTTCTGTAAAACATTGGGTAGGTAACATTTAGTGTATCTCATTTTTGACATACAAAGTATGTTAAAAAAATTTTGTGTATGATCCCATACTTAAAGCCATCTTCAGTTTGACCAGTAATAAGCACAATTACAGAGACCATCGAATTGTGTTCCATTTGGATTATCGAATTGGAAAAAATTGTTATTAGTCAGCTGTCTATTGTTTAAACACCTCAAAATATTACTCAAAAGAATAAATGGCATAAAAATTCTAATAAATATAAATTCTCTAGTTATTTAGTAGTAATTAATTCTCTAAAGCTCAAGAAGCACAACTGAAAGCCATTTTTATTCCCAGACTAATTAGAGCAACAAAAATTCTACTGTTGCCATTAGTAATTTTCAGCTTCTACAGAAAAATTAAAAACAAAGATAATTATCAGATAGAAGATCAACACCTGAGACAAATGGTATGATGGATGCTTGTAGATGATCGATGGTTGTCTTTGAGAATTACAGTAAAAGAATTGGAGATGAGCAGCACCATTGTTTCTAAGCATTAGCAAAAGCATGATTTGTGCACAAGTGGTCAGATGAGCAAAATCAACATTTAACCCTTTAAAGATCACTACATATTCCCTCTGAAAAATTAACAAAATAGTTTAAAAAATGACTATATTAGACATGAAGGTGATCACAAATATACAAAGAAAAAAATTAGCATTTTTCAATTTTGAGGAATTTATGGTTTCACTGTGAAACCAGTGAACAGTAACAGTCTATTTTTCCTACTCAAACTGACCAACCCAAAAGACTATTCAGAAAAAAAAATTTAATATTTTATGACCATAAAACTTTTATATTTTATCGAAATTAAAGAAAAATAATTTTAAAAGTTTTTTAACTTTTTAAAAAATTTTTTAATACAAATTTAAGCATAAATTACATATATATTTTACTTAACATGTTAAAAATAATTTATATTTCTTAATAAAAAATTGCTAATACATATATATTTTCCATCCATAGCTATAAAGAGAGAATATTTAAATCTATTATGTACATGCAGGGTGGCATTTAGGTGTGTGCAACATGTGCAGCTGCACAGAGTGGCAGAATTTTAGAATCCAGATAAATATATTTAAATATAAAAAAAATTCTGCCTGTAATTTTAAAGTAAATAAACATTTTGCTAACTGTGCAATAAGCAAAGAGTGCTTCAGAAAGTCAGCTTCTGAGATAATTTTTGCTTTAGAACAGTTGCCAAGAGACTTGCAATACCGCCTCTCACTGGAGTCTGATTTCACAGAGAAACCATAAATTTTAATTTCATTTTTGTACTCTTCTGTTTACTTATCAATATTATTGAAAGTTGTAATTAATATCTGGAAAGATCCATAGTAAGATCACGTGCTATAATTTAAAATAACTATTTTTAAAAATATTTTTAGAGATAATGGAATTTGCTTAAGTTAAAGAGACGTCAATATTTTTCTATTTAGCCGTTGTGCTGCCATTTATTGCTAGGAAAAAAAACAAAAATTCAAAAACAACTCTTATTGGGATGAAATTAATTTTAAATTTGATTTTTTAAAAAATGTTTAATGTGTGGTTTTAGTGTGAAACCATTGAATCTTAAAGGGTTAGTGGATATCCCTGGAGATTACCATTGAATGTCCCCAGATTCCACATTTCTTGGCAGCAATCATTACAGGAAAGTTTTGAGTGATCCGAAACCAAGTGATAGTTCACGGAATGGTGTTCATCATTGTCCCACTTCCCAAAAAATGTTATCTGACCAAATCCAGGATTAAAATGCTGTTGATCAACTTTTTCAACAGTAAGTGCTTCATCTATTTTGTTATCTTGTACCTGTGGGTATGTATGTCTATGCAGAATCTGATTCTTGATAATGTTCATCCACTTACTGCAATCTGTGTAAGGCACTTTCTTGCTACACATCAGATGACAGTTTTTGAGCACACTCCCTGTTCTCCAGATCTTGTACCCTCTTCACTTCAAAGGAATCCTTGAAGCTCTACACTTTACTATTTCATAGATCCAACAGCATATGACAACAGTGCTTTGAGCAATACTGAAAGGAGCATTTGCTGATAGTTTCCAGCAGCTGCACAACTAATATAAATTGTTATTACTAGCAATTATTTTGAATGCCAGAAGAGATATTTTGTGTTCAGCTCTTGTTTCTGTTATTTTATGTGACTATTCACCAAACTTTTTGAGTGCACTGTGTATTAAGAATTTTTTTAGTGTGCAAAAAATATTGTAGAAGCTAAATTGTTTCAACAGAAAGTTTTGGAAGTATGATAAATTAGCTCTTTTAAAATAAAAAAAAATTATTGCTGTGCTTCTCTTATTTTAAATTATGTTTTGAACTCATGTTGGAATGCAGGTTGAATAAATTCTCTGTTTAAAGTTATGCAGTGCTCTATTATTTTAATCATTTATATCAGTAATGTTATTTAAAATTAAATGTATTTTAAACTTAAAAATATTATTACAAATTTTCAATTTGTTTTTCTATTTATTTGAAGCTTGCTTTTAGAGATCATTTTTTAGAAATAAGTTATTGGAAAACTACTAAATTCATTTAAAATAAATTTCTCCTTTTTTTTCCAGGATAAGTTACATTTAGAACCCCATTCATTGCCCAGAGATATTGCCTACATAGTTGTTGCTCCAGAAAATGATGTTGTTCTTTCTTCTGTAAAATCTTTTCTTAGAGAATTGAGTTGTACCTATGAAGCTCACAATTTAGGCAAACATCGCCCTATAACCAAAGTATTAAGAGACGGAATCATGAGAGTTGGAAAGACTGCTGCCTCAAAGGTTGCAGAAGAACCTGTTAGTGAATGGTTTAATTCCATTGGGGATGGACCTATTGCCAATAAATTGAAACTTTATGCACGTGTTTGTAAGCATAGACTAGGTGGGTTAAATGGTTTAACTATTTTCATTCTTTAATTGCATTTTGCTCACACTGTTTAGAAAAATTAGTTGGTATGATTCACATTAATAAATTAAATATATAAGTTTAAACATTTATTTGAACTTTTTTATTATTTTTTTGATTGATCATATTTCTTTTAACGTTTAGTTTAACTTTTTTTAACAGCACCTCATTTGTCTACATTATCTCTTGATAAAAGTATTTTTAATCCTTCATCTAAGACATCTGAAAGTGCCAGTAGTAGCTCATCGTCACATTTTCCAGAAAATACTGAAAAGTCATCAGTTCCAAAGCATACAGAGACAGGTATGATATAATTTTAATAAAAAAATATATTATGCTTATTAATATAGTTTATTTTCAATTTTGTACACTTTGTTAGACACTAATAATATTTTTGTTAAGTTAGATTTATTTTTAATTTTCTCATTTTTATTATAGTTTTATATAAGTGTTATATTCTTTAACTAACAATTCATCTATGTAAATTTTAAACCTAAACTGGTGTATATAGTACAAATATTCTTTTTATTAAATGTATAATCTTTTCCCTTTAAGTTTTAATTTAACCTTTTTTGAAAACATATTGTCTGATATGTCGTTCAGATAGTAGTTTTAAGATATATTTTAATTGATAAATATAAATTCTCTTTTCTGTAAGAATTTTCTACGGACACTCATTCTGCTAGCATTCATGATTCATCTGAAGACAGTGATCAGGACGTTCCTGCTCTAGTAATATATATAGTGGAGCCTTTTACATTTGCCCAATCAGATCCAGATATTTATCGTTTAGTGGCATTGAGCATTATGCATGCATATGCAGATATGGTTTCAAATTTGCCTGATGCAATGAAGAATGCTATTCATTTGCAGGTAGGTTGTATTCATTGTTTCCTTAAATTTGTTAATTGAAGTATTGCATGTCAATAATTTTATAATCTACTTCATGTTAAGGGGGTTCACCCATGTGACGGCCTGTTTTTTTTAAGCATTCGTAGGGAATTTTTTTTGCTGACTAGTAAGAAGATAGAACTTTTAAGTTTTTATCATTTATTTATATGTGTTTTAAGAGTGTTTATAAATATTTAACCAAAACTATCTAATAGGATGTGAGTTATAGCACTCTGAACACACCCGCCTAAAAAAAAATGGACGCTCAATTCCTCTACGATTCTGGCTGATTGGCTTACCGGAAATAAAAAACTAATAGCACTTTAATCTATTTGCTTAAATGTACCAAATGAACTACACCCAATTGAAAATATCAAAAATTGGATTTTTGGAAGACCTCTGAAGAAAAAGTTTCAAATTTCAAGGGATTTTTTGTTATAGAAAAAAACTAAAAATATTTTGAATTTTGGAATGATCGTAGCTCATTTGGGGGTGTATATATGTGCTGAGTCTACCCTATAAATTTGAAGTCATTCTGTCAAATTGTTCTTGAGATATGATGGAGGAAAGTTTGAAAAACACATTTTTAAGTTTCAAGTCCGATTAAAACAATGCAAATCTTAACTTAGCACTCCAAACAGCTGCTATTCTAACACCTGCTTCTTTCTAACTACTTCAAATTTTAAAAATTCACTTTATTACTGTATTCTAGACATGTTAAGGAAGCAATATATGAAAAAAAAATATTTTTTTTGATTCTTTGAAACCACATGGGTGAATGATCTTAATGTATTCATTTTATGTATTAAAAACTTATAAATCTGCTAGATAATTATATTTGTAAATGCTTTTGAATTGTTATACTATTAGTCACCTTTTACCACGTTAAAATGTTTTAATGTATATTTACTCAAAATTAGAATATGAATCAGTATAATTGTTACAATTTGTATCTGTATCTTTATTAAAACAGTAAGGAATAATTTTATTTTGCTTTAGTATTTCTGCAAAGTATTTTTTTGTATTGTCTTGTCTGTTCTCTGATTTTTTTGAAAGATAAGTGTTTGTAAAATTTGCATGAAAAAATATATTTAATTTAAAAAACCAGTGGGACATGAGTTTACTCTGATTTTTTTATTTATGAAGTTTTAATCATTCAGGGTGGGGTTTTTTTTGTAAATAAAAAGGTGTTTTTTTGGGATTTTGTTTTCTTCATATGTATTAATGAACTTTCGTTAAATTTAATTTTTTAATGATTTTATTGTATTTCCAGATCTTTTCAAATTTTTTCCTTCATAGAATGATTGTGAAAATGTTTAAAATATTGGCATATATGCAACTGGGTACTTGTAAGTGTTTAAATATTTTTATTGCTTTAAAGAGAAATTTTAGAACAAAATTGTTTTTCTTATAGATTTTAAGTCTGGATTCCATAATGTGCAATGGAAGTGACAAAATGAAGGGTAGAAAAAACAGAGGAACAAAACAACGCAAAAATAAATTAAAAGCATTAGCGTTATCTATATATTCACAATCCTATCTTTTTGTAACTCCTCAACATACAGTGAAATCCTTAACTGGTTTTGGTCCTGCTGCTGCTCAAGATCAATTTATTGGCAACAGAAATGTAATTACTTTTTCAATGTCTGATTTTGAATTGGTTGTAGGATAATTTATTTATGTGGGAATAAATGAATCTAAAAATAATTGAGTTGTGTGTGCATAAAAATATAATGTATAAATTATATCTTTTTTATGAGTGTGGTATTTGCCCATTTTGAAAATGTGATGAAATTTAATTTTAATAATCTAATTATATATTTTTGAAATAACTTATTAAAGATAATTGATATAAATTTTGTTTCATGTTAACATTTCATGAGATAAATATTTGACATTTTTAATGAAAGGTATTAACTTTTTTATTTAAAAGCAACAAATTTAGTATTTGTCAGTGCAATTTTCTGTCAAAGCTTTGCAGAATTATAAAAAGTCTTAGATTCATTCTTGTGTTATATATAAGTTTATAGCACTGGATAGCAATAAAATGTTATTTAATTTGTTTTAATATTTGCGAAATTTTATAAAATATCTTATTAAAGTACGGTGCATTTAAATTTATAATTTCAAATTTGCTTTTCTCTCATTCCTGTTTTTTCATATTTTATGGAATGTAAATAAACCAATCTATATCAGAATCTTTTTTAATCAACATGATTCGTTTCATATTTTCTATAGCTTTAAATGAAATTTTCATAGCAGCTTATTGTAAATTTTTTTTCAAATTTTTTTGTCTCCTGCGTAAATATTAGGAAGAATATAAATTAACTTTCTAAATTTTAATTGTATGAATAATTAATCTTTCCTTTCTTTTTTAGAGCAAATTATTCTATCCTACGCATGTGTTTAACAAAGCATATGTAATAGCTTCTGTGAAAGATAAGCAAACTGAGTTAGGGGAGATGTTTGGCGACAGGAGAGAAAAATGTGGTATTTTGTACTGTAGTTATTTGTTGACAAAAGACAAAAAATATATTTTAGCATGTTGTACAAATGACAAAGGCGAATTCACTGAAACTACTGCTATCAACATTGGCATTCCCAACAGGTAAAATTTTTCATAACTCCTTCTTATTGCTGAATTAGTATGTAATTTTTTTTTTGATTTTTATGTATTTTACAAGATTAATTAAAATATATGAGAACCCTTTATTTTCATTAAATATTGAATCCCTAACTCTTATTCATTTGAGGAAATGAAAATTTTGCTTAACTTTAGGAAAAAATAAAAAATCTTAAAAATAAGGAATTATGGTATATATTTATACAACCATTGGAAAATGAAATATGGAATTCTATTGTATCAAAATATATATGTAAATGATTTCTCCTTTTAGAGGCTTAGTCAATAATTCGATTTTCTAGTACTTCTCTTTATTTTCATGAATTAAATTTGTAATCAACATCTATCATTAAACCTCCAAGCGGTTTGCATGTAAAATCCTGCCATTCTAGATATGCTTTTTTTGCTTTCAAGTAAGATTCTCAAAAGTGGTTGAGCCATATTTTTAAAAATACGACTCAACCGCTTTTGAGAATCTTACTTGAAGGCAAAAAAAATATACGGGCGGTGCATTTTCAAAGCATCTCTAGAATGGCAAGATTTTACGTGCAGACCGCTTAGAGGGTTAATATCAAAGTATATTAAGATATGCAATGTAATATAACTTCATATATATATTTTGATTTTTATCTTCTTAATTGTATTAATCATAAAACACTGAGAAATTTTACTAGCAGTCACCATAGTGCAATGGTAGAGCTTGCAGCTTCAGGTCCAATTGTTCATAGTTGGTATCTTAGCAAAATTTAATCCAGAGACTGGAATTTTAAATATCTTTTATAATATCTTATTTTTTTAAATTCATGTTTTTGTAGTATCAAGATATGTCTCATACATTAATCAGTTTTGTATAGATTATGCACTGAAATAATCTTTAATGCAAATAATTGCTGTTTCTTTCACAAGTTTTTAATTGATTCCTATGTACTTGTGCACTTTATGCGCAAGTCTTTGTACCTTTATGACAATATGTTTTAAATATTCCAGTTCATAATATAGTTCTTCATTTTCTTTTCTTTAGTATATATGAAAGTAGTTTCCATACTTACAGAATGATGAAAGGAGTTTAGATTAGTAGTTTTTTAAAAAGTAAAAAAAAAAGTATATATAATGGAATATTTGACATAAATATAATTTTCAATAACATTGTGTGTTACTTTAAGCCACGTTTACATGGAGGAAAATTGCCAGCAAAATACCGGCATTGGTCTTATCTAGATTCATTTACATGACAAGCTGGTATTATACTGGTTTGAAAAGGGGGTTTTATTCTAGTACCTGTTTTTGAGCAGGGTGAATGTGGAGAAAAGCGAGATTGTTTTTAAATTATCCCATGATGGATTGTGACCGTGATTCATTTATTCAAAGATAGCTGCTGTTATTGATTGTGCATGTTGGTCCAATGAGCAAATAAGAGCTTTAATTAACACCTGGGGAAATCTAGAAATGCAACAAAAATTTAATGGAACTGTCCAGGATTCACAGAAGTTATACAAAAATTGGATATGCTCGGACAGTTTCGCAAATTCGTAGCAAAATAAAAGCTAACATTACAATATGGTTACCTTGATATTTCTATTGTTTGGTATTGTGGTTGCCATGGGGATGGTGTTTATTATAGTTACCTTTTATTGGTTTTCTTTTTTTCCGCGGTAACCATTGTATAGTCATGTGAATCTATCAACCAATTACCAGATTCTCATGTAAATGGACTGAAAAAAATAGCGATAAAAGGCTGGCTTTTCTCCCCTACCCCAATTCACCGGCAATTTGTGGGTTTGCATGTAAACAGGCCCTTAAAAATTGATAACAATCAAAGTTTCCATTAAAGTTTCCATGTGATATTATTTTCAATGAAAATAATTTTTGCTTATTATTTATGGTTGTAATTTATGAATTAAGATTGATATTTCTAATTTTTTTATGATTCATGTGCATGTATACATTTTATGATGCTGAGTATGAAACAAAAGAAAGTATGTTTTGCAAAAAGTATTATTAATAATAAAAAATGTATTTTATATATTTCCAAATTATTTTATTAAAAACATTTTTTTTAAAAAAAAATTAAGTTTTTAAGATTTTATGTTATTTTATTTGCCTATTTATGATTTTGACTTATTATAATTCAAACATTTTTTGCTTTATTACTGTGTAAAATAGACATGCATAGTGATATTTCTAAAAATTTTCAGGCATCGACGAAAGCAATGTTCAGTTAGAAAGTTTGGCCTTCGTAAACTTCTAGAGTTTATACTTGAAGTTAGCTCTGTATATGTTCATCCTTGGAGATTAATAATTGATCGTTTTGGGACATTGGGACATGGTGAATTAAAAGCTTGGGCTTCTCTATTGAATCGAAAATCTCTACAATCATATTCCAAGCATCTGAAAGATATTTGCAATCAGTGTGGTATATCTGGTATAGGTGATGGTCCTTCCATTCTTTCTGCTTGTTTGGTTTCCCTAGGACCAGATTCTGCCTTAAGAATAATGCATGATCAGTTCACCCCAGATGATCGTTTTAGTAGCAGTCGATATAAAACATGCAATTTGAATACTCCAGAAGATGCTACGTGTACTCATATTTTGGTATTTCCTACTTCAGCTATAACTCAGGTAATTACTAATTCTACTATATTTTATGTAATCATACTGATGTATTTTAAATAATTATTGTATTGGTTTTTAATTTAATGTATTTAACTAATTTTTGTAGTCATGTTTATTAATAATTTATAAAGATTAAAAATTTAAAAAATTGTAGCATATACTACATATATATATATATTTTAAAGTTCTGGAACAGTCATAGAATTTTTTGAAAACACAATTATTTCTGTCATCTGTTCAAACTTTGAAAGATATTACTAGTGATATTTTTGGCAAATATTGCATAAAATAAAATTCCTTATTTTCTAATCTTTTAATCAAAATCAAAATTATCTTTTTTAGAATTTTTTCTAATTAAAGAGCATATTAATTTTTTTATTGTCTGAAATAAGGGGGAGACCACATTAGGAGGCTGTTTGACACTGATTTTTGGGGATTTTTTTGGGGTGGGAAGAATTAATTAGAATTCAAACAATTTTTTTTTTGACATTTCATTTATATTTCAATAAGCTTCTGTGATTTTTTTCAAAACATTTCAGCCAATAATAACATAATGCTGCGACTCCGCTGAAGGTTGTTAGTATAGTTCTCCAATTGCGTACAGTGTAGCCATTCCAGTTTTCATCTGAAAACAAAAAGGTTTTGATTGTTCTTTAACAATTTATTTTCTAAGAATAAGAACCTCAATACAGGTGAAAATAATAAAAATTAAAAATTTTGCAGGCGTTAGAAAAATTTACTTCGATTTTCACGATTTTTTCCCTCCAATTATGAAAAGGAAAAGAACCCTTAAAATCATGTTATCTCACAAGTTAATTCATATAATTGGTAATTTTATCAAGAATCATGCTATCAATTTTCATAATGATCAGTTTTATATTTTTTGAGTTAGACTGCTCGCAAATATGAAGTCATTTCGAGATAAATGCGTTTGAAAAATAAATTATCAGACACTAGAAATCCAAGGAAGTTAACATCATGTAAAATGCTTAACGAATAATTGGGATTCCAGCACCATACAGCAATCCTTCTTCCTCATAGACTTCGTTTTGTGCTTGCAACAGTGCTTTCCGACCTTCCTTCAATTCCAATGAACTATGTTGATTCTGTCAGCTCATGCGCTGGTTATCCATTTGTTCAGCATAATTGAAGCTTTGCCTGCTTACTACAATTCTGCCTCGTTTATAAGTTTATAACCATTAGAAGGGAAGAATTTCCATTATTGAATAAAACTGCTGTTAAATACGTTGCCAATTCAACGATTTTTAGTCCGGAGTGCAAGTGTTTAGGAGCTAATTGCCAAATAGTGGAATTAAAACTTTCATTTGCATTTTGCGTGTGGCCACCTAAACATCTATCCAGTAAATCGTCCCTTGATAAATCTTTATATATTGGAAGAATTTCCTTCTGTACGTCGGGATGCAATGGAGTAGGGCGCAGTTCATTTCATTCCTAGGGCTGTTCGTTTCTGCCACTCACACCAGCTATCTTCTCCCTCTGGGCAATACTCTTGTCAAGGATTTTCATCTGTGGAAATCATGTAATAGAATGCCGCCACAATTGCTTTTTTCATGTCTTGCACATTATTTATATGTCTTCGAATTGCTAGTCCATAGTAATTGCTGAGCTTTTTCACTAATGACTGAGTTTGCCTTTTCCACCAAGCTTTTTAGTCTTTCGAATGTTTCTGAGTCGAATCCCCATTTTCTTCTGGACGTGACCTATACATTCGCTTTTTAAAACTTGATGATCATCACCATAAGGATTCAAATCGAGAATTGCTGCGAATGTCTTTGAATCACAGTTGCCAATATAATATCTGTATCTTACGCCATGCGATGAATCAAATGCAAATTTCGCTTTGAAATTTTGACAGCATATTCTTGAATAGTTAAGATAACGATTTATCAATAAAAAAAAATCAGATTTTTTAAACCTCTTAATGTGGTTTTCCCTCTTAAGCTTATAGTTGAAATATTTATTTCATTTGCATTTTAATTTATTTAAATCATTTAAAAATAATAGTTTCACTGCTAACTAGAGGCAGTACAATTATTAAATGATCATTTTTTAAACAAGCTGGAAATTAAGATGTATTAATGGTCATATAATATATTATGTTTTTTGAATTTTGGATCTTATTTGAAGTTTTGTTCATTGATGACTGCCAATATATACTTTATATTTATGAGCTTTGATTCTTGTTACAGTCTTCTCAAGCAACCTTTCATCAAGAACATATAGATCCATTACCTAATGATCTTTTTGAGCTTGATGATGATGATTTACCTGGACCTGATATGAATGATATTTTTCATTGGACAGAAAGTCCACAAAGTGCAGGAAATTCACCTCGTCATGATGGCTGTTCACAGCCTTCTAGTCCTGGTTCATCATTTAGATTATCTTCTAATCATGGTGAACAAAATAAAGTAAATATAAATTTTTTAATATCAAGATAATAAACTTATGCAAATTTTGAATGTATTTAATTTTTGAATATTTTTTAAAAGATGCTATGAATCATTGGCATCAAACCTATTTAAAAATTTAAATATGCTTTATTTTCATAATGAATATTAAATTAATAATTTTTAAACAATTTATTTGAATTAGAATAAAATTTATGTAGTGATTATATAAAATTTGGAATCACCTTTAACCTATTGTAATATTCATTGTTTGAAGTGAATATTAATAATGATAGTTTTTTTTGTCCTGTGACCTATTTTTTTCTTCTTTTAGCTAAAATCTTTAATGTAAACTCTAAAATAAATTCTAATCTACTGTTAAAATTTAAATCAATTTTGTAATTATCTGCCATATTATTTTTATTTTAAGTGTGAAAATATTCTGACGGAAAGCCCAGATGAAGCTTTACAGCTTCTACAGCAACCTTTAGCATTGGGATATTATGTATCAACTTCTAAAGTAGGACCTGTTCCCAAGTGGTTTTGGGCATCTTGCCCTCAGATGGAAAATAAATTGCCAGTATTTTTGAAGGTTTGTTTTTTTAATTTTATATATATTTTCCAATTAGATTATTGTTGGTTTGAAAATAAAGATTATGTTAATTTTTTTAAAAAAAATATTTCTGATATCATTTTTTTGGCAATGAAAAGAGAAAATTATATTTGGAAGAGTAAAAGCGTTTGAAGCATTACCTATACAGAAAGAGAAAAGAGGCACTAAAGCTGGCATTCCTTGTTTTTCGACCATAACATGGTCTACTTTGCTGAAGAAAATGCAAACCTCATCAATTGTGAGCCAATGTAAAAACCAATTCCCTTTTTGCATTTTCATGTACAAAGGTGTGGCTGGGGTTGTTTTTTTTTGCACTAAAATTTGGATTTTGCTATTTTTATAAGCTGACTGTTGCAAGAAATCAGGCATAAGAATTTATTTCACTATGATATTTTGTTGCTAAAATATTAAAATTTTTAAATAATTATATTTTTTACTCATTACTAGTGAAACAATTGTAGGAGTACAAGATTATAATTATCATTAAACCGACACATTTGAGTATACAGTTTATAAGTAGGCTACTGAACAATCACACTAAATGGAATTCACAGTATGATCAAACTCCATTGGATTGCTTTTGATTTTTTTCAATTTTTTATTGTTTGAGCCCAAAGGTGGTTAGAAATATGTTACAGAATCTACTCCCATATATTAAAGGAACCAAAGTGTTTGTGGGATCCAAAAAATACAGCTGAGGTTATAAAAAATGGGAAACAGGCTGATTGAAGGATTCAGAGACATTCCAGGTGCCTCAGGAAACTTTGAGAAAGGCTAGCTAACAAAAAAGTCCAGAAATAGGAGCTAATTGCAATCACTTCAACCCAGGAATGGAAAGCAACTTATAATGTTATTGTTTGACTATGAAACAGTTTCATTGATTTAACTAGGAAGAATCTATATAGAGTGGCATAATTTGATGTTATAGATAACATTAAGCATCCTTTATATGATGCTACAGGATAATCTTGTCTTTGCCTGTTTTTATAAAGACATCCTGTGATCTGTACACAAACTGACTGAATATTCTATTGCAAGGAGAGTAGTAATGAGTATATTCAGTGGCATACACAAGGGTGGAGTTTGGGGATTCACCCAATTAACCAAAAACATGTTTTTAATTTTTAGCATGAAGATTATGCCTGTGTTGTTGTCGTTTTTTTTAATGTACTCCCCCTATAAAAGTTATCTGTGCATACCATTATGTAATTAATAAAGGGGTATCTTCCATATCTGGATGAATCTTATCTGTGTTGGGTCTCATTTCTCATAGTGTCTGTTTGAAAAAACTTAATACAAGTAGAAATTTATGAAATATATACTGTTTTTTTTCACAAAATTGATGTATATTTTGCCAGAAAATAGATTCTGATTTGCATACTTTTTTTAAACTAAATTAATTTTGAATCTTACATTTATATTTAAAGCCAAAAGGTTAAATGATATGTTAAATTTGGTTCTTCTCTCTAGGAATATGTATAATCATCAAATACTAGATTGTCATAAATGTAGCATAAAGCTAAACAATAAATCTGCATTCACTTTCGATTATTTAATACATGACTTATTATCCTTAAAAGTATATGATGTACTTGACAATCTAGTTGAAAAGGAAGGGGGGATTTTGCAGAAAGTAGAAATAATTAATGATCACAAAATATTTTCTGTGCTGTGTATAGTTTTTATAATATGCTGATTTTATCTCTATTTTCAGTCTGCTTTACTCATTCATTTACCATTTATTCAACAAAGCTCTGATGAATGGTTGCCTAATAACAATCAACAGCAACTGCTCTGTCATCCACTTGATTCAAATTTCACTACAGATGTCTTGAGGTACTTCTTGGATTGCCTAAAAATAATTTTTCTTAGAAGCATTTAGAGCAGTGGTCTTCAAACTGTGTTCTACGAAACCCTAGGGTTCCACAAGGCATTCCCAGGGGTCCCACAAGTTAAAATAAAATAACAGAAAAAAAATAAATGTGTGAAAAAGGGATTCATGTTCTCTATGACGTTTGAATAGTTACAAGTATCTAAAGCCTCTATAAAACTGAAAATTTTATTCATATATAACTTTATTTTGCAACACTTTTTAAACTTTTATTATAATATAATAAAAGAATATTAAAATGCGCTTTTTACCTTTATATATGTACTTCTTACTGGACTATGAATATTGTATTGTTTACTATCTCTGGTTCCATGAGATAATTTTATACTCGTTAGTTAGACCAACGTCTTTCAAAACTAAATAGTTTTCTCAAGAAAAATGCATTGTTTTGCATTTGTGGAAATAACACATATAATGAAGGAGAGGAAACAACTTCTCAACAGATTCAACGTTAAAATTTAAATTTAATCAAGAACAGCTTCTAAATTTTCGGTTGCAAATTCATGCAAAATACATGGGATTTCTCACACAGCTATTAACATTTTAATGAGATTCAGAACGATGTGTTTAAGTGAAATATATTTCTCAATGTAAGTGGCTACAAAAATTAAGTATAAAAAAAAATTAAACTCAGAATATGTAATATGATTGCATTTAATCTCAATTGATCTAGACTTCGACAGTTTGTGTGAAAAAAGGCAAGCACATATCTCAGTTACTAAATATAATGCATGGATCACAAATTAATATTAATGAGTAAATTATATTTAAAAAATTAGATTAGAATTTTTTAATAATAAATGCAATACTTTTTTTAATTGGCTTTACATAAGATAACATGTTGATTTACTTTGAGATACATTCTTTGAAGTATGTGTATGGAATGAGGTTCCACAAAAACATTTTCTAATTTTATGGGTTCAACGAAAGCACCTTGGATTTGTAGAGGTTCTGTGAGTTGAAAAATTTTGAAGACCACTGATTTAGAGTATTAAGTAATTTTTTTTTGGTAAAAGTGTATTCATTTCAATGCCATAAATTTTTCTTATAGGTATGTATTAGAAGGCTATAATGCTTTGTCCTGGCTTCAGTTGGATTCTAAATATTGCGACAGACGTTCGTGCCTTCCGATTCATATGCAGATCTTGATGCAATTATATGGCATTGTTGAAACTATTTTGTGATAGCCAAGTGGTGATACTTAGTCAAAAAGTATATTGTTCTCATCAGTATATATATAAGAAAAATATCTATTGTAATCATATTTTAATATTTGTACAGCTGTTTCCAGATGTTTTAAGTAACATATATTAATTTTTAACAAAATGCTGTTTTTATATGACCTAATGGTTCCATTACTATAGTGTTAATCTAGTTAAAATGAAAATATATTTAAAGAGAGAAAAATCAAAGGTTTTTTTTATTTGTTTATTTTCATATTTTTATCTTAAAACTCTAAGTCATACAACACATTTTTCTTCTGTATCTAAATATATAATTAGCAAAGAGCTCATTAATCTGCTATTACTTATATGAGAGAAAACTTGTAATTAAAATTAATGATGTAGAACTTTATTTTGAGAGTTATTTTTAAATTTGTTATTTAGCTTCAGATTTTACATAAAACGTTTTCATTGAACTGATAACCGTTTATGACAAGTTATGTAATGGAAATTAAAATTTTTTATATGAGACACAGGCTGATTGTGTGTGCCTGTCTATTTTATTGATGCCTTAATTGTTTTGATACAATCAAAATATTTTATAAGTATATATTGTTGTGAAATTATGAATGAGATATTTTGAAGTTGTATGGTATAAGATCAAACTTTTGAAATGCAAGTTTCTGTGCAATACATCATTGTTATAAAATATTTTTGCAATTAACAGGATAAAGTTTAACATTAGGAGTTTTTGGCTTATATTTAATGAACATTTTGAATGTCTGTATTTTATTAATTATAATAGTTTTTTTTAATATAATTAAAATGAAAAACCTATCACCCTAATTAAAAAAGTTTTAATTATTTATTTTTATTTTTTTCTGAGAAAAATATATTGAAAAGATTTTTTTTAGCTGTGAAAACTATTAAAAGTGTTATATTAAGTAATTGAAAGAAATGTGATATTTAAAAGATAAAATGGCAATGTTTGTGCCTGGTGATTTTTTTCTGCCTTATAAAAAAATTATTTAATACTTTTCGACAGTATTTTTTATACTTTTAAACTATATAAACTGATTCTCTGATTGGCTCATTTTGTCTTTTACTTAACATTGTTAACTGACTACATTTACTTTGTATTTTCAATATTGCTGAAGTAGTAAAATATTTATAAATGTATTTAATTTTGAAATTTTTTTTTATCCATGTCACAAGTATTTAAAAGTGATTTATTGAGTGTTTGACTGTTATAGATATGAATATTATGAGAAAATTTTTATATTGGGACGAATAGTAATAAATTGATACATTTTTCAACTGATGGCATTCAATTCTATTTCTGTTATATATAGCTTTTAATTCAAATTTTTTGTACATATTTATGAACAGTTAATTATGAAAATGCCCATTTCTGCAATTGATAATGATCGTTTGAAAATAACTTAAAATTGAGAGAGAATTTGCATTTAATTTATAATTGCACACTTGTTGATATTATTCAAGTACTATGTTGTTTATATGATCTTAAAAAATATATTAAACCATGATTGAAACTTAAAATTAATGCTTTAAAATAAAGGTGAACTAAGAATCTAGTCTATGTATTATGAAAAATTACATCTATTACTCTATTCAATTTTTGTTTGCTGTAAAATTTTTGGTCCTAAAATGGGGGCAAAAATTCATTGAATTTTAGAAATGTTCTAGTCTGTATTTAAAAAGTATATATATTCTGATTATCTGTGATTGAATTCAGATTTTTTTAAAGAAAATTTTTATTATTAATTCATTTAAAGTTTAAAAATTTTGTTGAATTTTTAAATACCCCTCTTCCCTTGCCTTTTATTCTAAATTAGTGTTTGTATGAAGTAAAAAAAAATGAATTTTAAATTTTTGATTGACATTTTAAGTATTTAATAAAGTTTTAAAAAACTAATTTTTATTTAATGGAAGGCTTATACTTTTAATAGATTTTTATGATTTATTATTTCCATTTAAATGTTTGTTACCAAAATTACTCTGAAGAATTTCTAAGTCATATAAAATAATGAAAAGGTGTGCAAAATTATAATAGTTTTTCTCTATAGTGAAAAAGAATTTTAAATTTAACTTTGAATTTTGTTTCAGTTAATAAATAATAATAATAATAAACAGGTTTAAAAAGGAAAACAACAATCTAGTGTTAAAAAATATTTTTGTATGTTTTCTGCTTCTATTACCAACTATCACTAGATTTTAACTGATTTATTTGTGAGTGATAAAATCTTAGCTTAAATATTGTTTATAGATATGTCTTTACTATATAATCCATTTGCGTATGACTTATTAACTTATATTAAGAGAGTATTTGAGATTGTTATCCGTTGCATTTATCTTAGATTTAGTTTTATGAATTTTTTAAAAATTTCTTACTTTCAAAAACTATTTTAAGTAGTTTCTAACTTGCCTCCAGTCACAGTGTATTATAACATGTGCACATTATCAGAAAGAATATATAAATGATTGTATGCAACATATTATAGTAAGCTTTGTTATGCTATATAAATAAAAAATTGTTTCTTTAATGATCTATTATTTGCATTGTATGCATGGGAGTAATAGTATGTATAGAGAATGTATTTTCTAAACTTAAAAATCTACTTATGCTAATTATATTAAGTTCTTACTAGAAGATTAGTATGAAATATGTGGTAAACAGACTATAGAGATGTAGATTATGTGATTCATCTTATTTGTTCATTATTATTCACTAGACTTTCAAAATAAGAAAAAACATTATTTTTGTATATTTTTCAATGCATTATCGATTTCTCTTCAATCCTTCATTTATCTATTTTTTTGAATATGTATGCATTTTCCTTTAATTTCGAAATTGTTTTGGATTGCACAAGTGATCAATAAAGCTATAGTTAGAATATCAGAATAAATGAAAGAATTTTCAGTTGCTAAATAAAAATAGTATGAAATGTTAAAAGTTTTTAAAAAAGAATGCAATTAATGTTTATTGTAATAAAAGTTAAGTGAATATATATATCTTGATATTAGATTCCAAACTACATAAATTTTTCTTGAAGCTGGCAGTGAAAATTATTTTAGTGTTTATGAATATCATTTCTTTTTTTCCTTCTTTAGTTTAGTTTGTTTAGTCTCAGTTCAGCTTTTCTTACTACCTCTTGGGTTTGAGTTTAAGTGAATTCCCATGCTTTATTAATAAATATTTAATAACTTTTTCATTTAGTCATATAAGCAATATTTCAATAACTGTCTAGTGATTTTTTTCTCCATTATATGTCCTTTTATCATGTTTTAGTTAAGTATAATTAATTATTTAATATTCTACTCTGTCAGATATTAATTTTATCATCTGAAGCAATGAAATTATTATTTTTTTTCATGATTTCTTTTTGATTTTTGTGTGTATATCATTGATTGTAATGTGTCAATTTTTTTCTATACATTCTACCATTGTTATGTAAATAAGAGTTTTGTTTAATTTAGTCACAAGAAGATGTGCCATTGTAATCAGTGATGAACTGATTTTTAAACTTCATGGTAGTCAGAATGTTTAATATTAGCTTTCATTTACTGTTTAACAAGACAGTATTTTCATATTATTATCTATTAAAGTATATCATTATGTGCTTTTTCTCATGAACAGTATGTTAATAAAAATTAATACTCAAGTCGAACATTATAATTACCTAATTTTACTCTTTTTCGTTTGTAAGACCAAGTTACATTAATTTTGAACAAGGTATGTATCTGAAAGAATTTTAAAAAATGTGTTGCAAATATGGAATTACAAAAGTATAACTATTTGAATTTTACCATCCTAGTTTGATCATATAAGTTTAAAAATCGTAGCTTTTTTCCATAGAAGAAAATTTGAATTTCTCATTATAGTGATAAATATTTGATAGTTTTCCAAAGGAAATACAATGATCATTATCATGTTTTAATTTTTTGATGAATGTATGCTTTCATTTTATATTTGAGATTGATGCACAAGTTCATCTATATATTATTAAATATTATGTTTAAAACCTTATTGTAAAAAATAGTCATTTTGTGTAAGCTAGAGTTTTGGGGTACTTTTAGATACATATTCAGTTTTGTTGTATATTCTATTATCTATTCATTTCATTTTGTATTATTAAGCACATTTTTGTCTTTTACTTTCATTACATTTGAGAGTTTACATTTTTGATATTCATTTTAAATATCTACTTTAGAACCTTGAAATGTACTCATTAATATTTAATAGAATTGCCAGGGATTTAAATTACCAACACACATTGTTGACCAGCAATTTGAGGCCATCTCATGTCATTAGCTATTATCTGGTAATTGAACTTGGAAATAAAACATTCTAAACAAACTTCAATAAATCTTATTTACATATAAATTAAGACGAAACCTTGCACATATCTTTAATATAATTTGTTTTTTGATATGATAAATTTATAGCAATCAACTAACTATGTATAATGGTACACTGCAGGTTTTGCAAATGTATCTCATGCCTTTGATTTCATGAATTGTTAACTCATGCAAGTGCATCGTGACAGTCAACAGTGATTAGGCATGAAAACACTAGTTAACTTGTGTCTGGTCAACAATGTGCTAAGAAATGCTACATCTGTTAAGTGTAAAAATTCATGCAAAACATTAAAAGTTACAAAATTTGCTTTATATGAATATAAAATGCATTAATTGAATTCTATGATATTTGTGTTTTCTTAAACTAATATGGTTTTAAAAAATATTGGTTACTGTTACATGTATCTTAAGATTTCAAAATTATTCTTATAAGAGTGTTTTAATTTCTTAATTTTTTTTATTGAAGACTAATATATATGTATTTTGAAACAAGATCAAAATTGTTGAGGAAGTGAAATTATATGAGTTTTTTTGCTTTTCATTAGAAGCATTTATGTTTTCAACCTGTTATTGGTAGTTATACTGATTTCAGAGTTTTTATTTTGTTTCCTTTTGTTATTTATTCACACCCTACCTTGTATATATGACATTATCTCAGTTCTAGATACTTGATATCTATATATGAATAAAGACATCACTATGTAATTACATTGTCTGAAGTGCATTATGTAAATCATTTTGTGCGCAATTGGATGTTAAGAGAATATAGGAATGTTTTCATAATTGATTGCAGACTTACTAAGGTTTGTAAAATTGTATATATATGTAAAAAAGTTATTAAGTTTTAAGAATGATATATGTATAATAACTTTGTAAATTTTTATCAAACGTATGTTAGACAAATTATAAATACAAATATATTTAACATAACTATATATATATATATCATAATAAATTTGTTTTCCTGGTTATTTTTGTGTCCTTAGTATTTTCATTCTTCACTTTTAAGTGTCTTGTTATATTTAAAGTAAAATAAATGTAATAAGGAAGTAGAAAAATCACAGTAGGTAACACTTGGAAGGGGGGAAAAAAGATGACACTTATTTATATATACATAAACTTAAAAAGTAATTTTGGAGTTTTTATTCTGTTTGAATAGTTTTGTTCAAAATTAAAGCCATTATGGTAATTCTTGTTTGGTAATGTTAGTTAATTGAACTAGATAAAGAAGCTAAACTACCTTACACATAAGTCTACTATTGATGTACTTCACTCTCAAACAAGTATTAGTCGCATTTCAGTTTGCTCGATGTAGTGTAGGGATGGCTGTTTAAGTGCAAATCTTGAGTGTAAGTTAAGCTGAGGTATGACTGTTGGGTGGTCTATTTAGTTATTAAATATTTTTCCTATATTCATTTTCCCCTGAAAGTTATGAAAGCAAATTATCCTTGTTAAGAAGCTAAAAATGTAAGTATTTCTGTTCCATTTAATGTTTTATAATTATTATAATTAATTTTGATGTATGGTAGAGCTAACTAATTGAATTAGTTATTCATTTATCTTATATTTAATGCATGGGGTTCTATGTAGGTTCATTTACTTAATTACATTACCATGATATGAATTCAAGCTAAATGTTAAACAGTTTTGGTTAAAAGTAGTATGAAAGAGATGAATAAAAAAATTTTTGAAAGATAGAATTTTTTTTTGTTGTCAATATAATAAGAGTTGACTCACTTAATGAATAAGATCAAAGCAACTGTCTCATGTTGTCTTGCTGAAAGCAGAGTGAATAATACTAGGAACATTTCTTTATTAACTAAACAATAATTAAACATGAAAATTACATTGTATCACATCTGTACAGAATAAAAACAAATATTGTGGTTAAATCTATGATTGTAAATATTTCTATTTTATCGTTTAAAATAAATACATAAACATAATTTTATTTTTCATCAACTACAAATATGAAGGCTAAAAATTATAATTTTTTTTTCTTAAGGGACATTTTTTTCCTGATTTTCTACGTTTTAATTTCACTGTTTCAGTTCAAAGTCTGTGAAATTTAAATAAAATACGATTTTACACAGTATTAAACATCTTTGATTCTGTTCCAATGAAAGATAAAACTTTTTATTTTTTCATTTTAAAAATGAGATTTAAGGAGTATTTGGGGATTGTTAGGCGTTTGATTGTGCGCCATTACCTTATACATTTGATAACGATCAAAATTGTTAATAATACCGTATGCATATTTACATTTAACTGTGTCAGATTTTTTTTACTCAAATGATTTGCAGGTAAAGCTTATTGCAACTTCAATATTAATGAAATCAATTAGTTAAACGACTTAAATGCAGGAAATAAAAAGAAAGAAAAACCCTATGCTATGTTCTAAGACGAGTATTACTGAATCATGTGGCATGTATAGTTTTAATAATCTCCTTTAAACTAATTACTTTTATTTTTAGAGCTAAATCAATTGTTTACTCTTTAAAAATGATTAATTATTTCTTGGGATATATATGTCTACACATGGATAGTGAATGATGAGCTAAACTGACAAAATACACGTAAAAAACTATGGCATAATGTGCGCCTTATTGTCACTAATTCTGGGTCAATAGACCTCAGATGTCGACTTTTAAAAGGTTGCTCCAACGCTGTAAAACCATATTTTCAAATATTTTATCTGGTAATTTCTTACAAATGAGCTTACTAAATTTACATAGCTTTTTGAACATTTTAGTCGTTAAGCTAAAAATACAATGAGGATTTATGATACATTCAGCAACATAAATTTGAACTATGTAACAACAAAATGCATTTGCTTTTGATGCATGCATTTGAGGTTCCAATAGAGAAGTAAATTTTAAATCTGTTTAAAATTTGAAAGATAATACATAAAGTACAAAGCTAAATAGAGCATATATATATATTAGAGTTTGATAATTTTATTGAGTTGCTTGGCTAAGTTCGAATTTCTTATTAGCCAAAGTTTCTTATTTCCTAGGCAACATTGAACATTTTACTTTAGCATTAAGTCTGCATTAAATATTTGCTGGTTAACATTAAGAACTAAATTGGCTACAGAGAAAAAATGAAATTTTGTCAAGATTTCAGTAATAAGGACATATAAAACAATCTTAAGACAATTTCTGACAGCAAATACTCAAAAAATTGTCTTTGAACAGAATTGTTAATTCCGCCAATCGTTGGAGCAACCTGTAAACAGCCGACTGTGGGCAAGTTTAAATACATGATTTAGTACTTGAGGGCATCTCTAAGAAAAGCACTCTTCTCCTTTTCATATTTAAGACATTTGCCCCACCATGATCTTTTGGCACACTTCTTGACATGCTTGAAGAGGAAACATTTCGTTTGAACCACATTGAAGAATAACTTTCCCACCATGTTACCTGCAGCAGTGCTTGAAAGTTTCAGGCAAGCTCGAAATCTGCGAACATAAGACAAATATTGATCATTTCGTTGCTGAAGAAAAAATTATTGATGTTTTTCTGACAATTAGAATTATTACATTAAACGGTACTTACGTATTATCGCAACCTATTGGCGACACTATATGAAATGAAGCGCATGGTTGCCAATTCAGTGCATACGACAGATGCTAAATCGGGGTTACCAACTTGGCGAGTTATCTTGAACGTTGGCATTGTTGCGATATTACTTAAGTACCCTTTCAATACAGTGAGTAGTTGTTCAAACAAAAATTTTTTATCGGAATCTTTCAGTCTAACACAATGTAGAAAAAAGCAGTTATGAACAATTTATGATACTTATGTGTTATACCATGGATCAATTTCTTCAAATCAAAAAACGTCGCCAAATGCCAGGATTTACAGCCAACAGTGGGAAATCGTTCTCGCACTGGTTAGAACACCATAATAATGACAGCATTTGATGAAATGTTTTGAACTGGCACCATCTTTCGATTTGGTGAAATTGGTCGACGGTATAATACGTAAGAGTACTTAATTTACTATCCTTTTATATTGAGATAATATTTAATCATGCAAATAAGCATAGGATTCCCTTAAGGCTGTTTTCGGTCAATGTTAAAGGATAGGGATAAAACGGCAAAGACATTTGTGGGCAGGAAAAAGCTCCAATAATAATAAAACATTTTATGGATATAAAGAAAATAATTGTTTAAAGGATAGTGTTTTTTGAATTTTGATTTTTTGGAAAATTACACAGTTTTCAGCATTTTTGCAAAATGAAATTTGACTTTTCTATGTTAAAGTATAGGAGGTGGAAACGCAAAAGACATTTTAACAGAAAAAAACATTTTTTTAGAGTAGAATTAAATAGTATATAAGAAAGCAAGCTTCCCTCTTTGGACTAGTGTAGCCAGAATTAAGTTTTATGTTTTTCTTAATTAACTTTTTTAAATTTTAAGTTCATTCTGAATTATTTTTGGCGTAGTTAGGACTATCTCAAACAGATGGCACCACCATCGTTTGAAAAGCGAATTTATTCTTGGCTACGAATACTTATTTTTGGCGATATCTTTCTGAAATATAGTCGCCAGCTGAAATTATGGTAACTTGCAAATTGTTACAAATAGTGGACAATGGAAAAGATTTATGATGTACAGAGATTTAACATCTCAAATCTGACGAACTTTCCGATTTAGGAAAGTTTTAAATATTTTCTGCATGTGTGCTTTAAAAAAAATCGTTTATAATTATACAGCTTAGATTTTTTTTTTGTCTGTAAGAATATTTAAATTGTGCGAAACGAAGAATGAAAGTATACTTAACTTTATACTTGATCGAACTCTAAAGAACACAAATTACTACTCCTTGCTCACAAATTAAAATTTTAATCTAATTATTGTAATGCAATTATTATTATTTTCTTTTTAACTAACAAAAATTTTTTTCCCATCGATTTTATATTTGACGTAAAACTTTACCATAAACCATTGGAACAATTATTCACACAAAATATTGTTTTCTAATTTAATTAACAGAAACTTATTTTTTCAATTAATTATGTTCAGATTCTAAGCCGCACCCCAAATTCTCAGCACATTTTTGTGAAAAAAATAGTGTAAAATATATTATCGATATATGATATATTTACGGAATGAAAAGTGGCTGCGATACCTAGTGGTCAAGGTAACGTACTCGTGGCTGGCGTGTCATGAGTTCGAGCCTAGTACCGCTGAAGTTCTGTCGTGTAGGGGAGCAATGAACGTTAAATCTGAGAGCTAAAACGTCCTCTCATTGGTGTGGTAGTTAGGAGATGGGAGGTGCAAGCTCAGTGTCGTCCTCGTCACTTGACTATGATTCAAAGTTACGAGGTCCGTCACCAAAAGCCCTCGTGTAGCTGATCAATATGACATTTATATTCAATCACTAACTAAACGAAATAAAAAAAATAAAAAAGGTGAATTAATAAAAAGTGAATAATTAATTTACTTTACCAGCATTAAAAACTTTTTCAGTCTTCGAATCTAAGCTGCACCAGAATTTTTGTAGCCTAAGTATCGGGAAAAAAGTGCGGCTTAGATTCGAATAAATTCGAAGAAAAATTCAGTGTAATGAATGTTCGCTACATGTCTAAAGACATGTGCCAGTACAGATATACGATAATTTAATGGAAAACCATCTTTCAAAATTAAAAGTACAAAATATCTATGATTTAGAGAGCGAAACTAGGGGGCAAGCATCTTCTGAACGATGGAGATATGAGAGATCGTTGAGACTCTCATCTTCTTTTTTCAAAGAAATTGCTTGCAGGAAAAATTCTACTCCGTGTTCGAAGCTTGTGATGCGCATTGTGTATGGTAGAGACTTATGCAATGCAGCAATGAAATATGGATTGGCAAACGAGGAGATCGCAAGGAAGCAGTATGAGAGGGAATATTCAACTGAAGTAAAAATATGTGGCTTATTTGTGGACAAAGATAAACCCTTTTGTGTGCTTCACCCGATGGATTGGTTGGTGATGATGTGGACTCATAGAAATTAAAAATGCCCTTATTCTGCGAGATTTGAATCAAATCTGCTGGAATTTTTAATTACAAAAAAAAAAAAAATAGTCTAGGTTTCAAATTTTCCAATGAAAGGGGAATCTATTTACCATTAAATCATAAATTTTACTTTCAAATACAAGGTCAGTTATTTATTACACAACGGAAATGGTGTGATCTGTATTTATGGTGCAAAAAGGATTCGTTAACTCTGCGTATAGAGGCAAACGAAGAGTTTTGGAAAGGAATTATTCAAAACTATAGACAAGTTTTACTTTAAATGTGTTCTTCCTGAAATTCTTGATGTAAGAGCACCACCAAATATGCCTTCGAGGGAGCCGTTATATGTAGAGGAATCTAGTAGAAGCAAAAACAGAAAATGATTGATATAGGTTAGGAAATGAAACCTATATATTATCGAATGATTATTTGATTAACGTCAAGCTTTGAAGCTTCACTGGGACTATCGCCGACCTCGTCATTTCGATCAAGTGACGAGGACGAAATCAGAGCTGGAACCGCTATCTCCCAAAATTTCCACCATTAGCAACATATAGTATCATCTACTTCAAACATCTGCTTTGAGGTTCAGCCTTCTACATAGCGGACGGCCGCGGTAGCCGCGTGGTATAGGTATCGGACCGTGGCTTGCCTTGCCACGAGCTCGAGCCCAATACCATTAAAGACCCGCCGTATAGGGCAGCGATGCACGTTAAATCTGTCGAGAGCTGAAACGTCCTCCCGTTGGTGTGGTGTGGGAGTTAGGAGAGGGGGGTGCCAGCTCAGGTGTCGTCCACGTCACTTGACCATGGTTCAAAATTACGTGGTCCGTCGCCAAAAGCCCTCGTGTGGCTGAACAGTGCGACGTTAATATTCAATCAATCAATTCTACATAGCGGATCTTCAGCAGGGACACCAGAATTCAAACCGACGATGCGACACCACGTCGATCACGAGTTCGTAACCATGAACTCTTGCCTACTGTGACCTCCTATATCTTCTCGAACAGGATACCGTAAAAGCTGTCCGTGATATATATTTTTATAATTAAGTATATTACTTAGCCATTTATTTGGATGCCTACATAGAATGAAACTATTATTTTGTTACCAAATATGCCCAAAAATTAAACAATAATGCAATTTTCTTTGATTTAAATATAATGTTAACTTCCAAATTGAAAAATTGTTATTGACATATATATTCATTAAATAAACATAAATTTCTTAGAAAAAATAAAAGCAATGTTTATATATTATATGCTTGATTAATTGTGCTTGATAATTAATTGTGCCAGCCTATTTTCTCTCTCCCTTATAATGATATTTTAATCATTCTCTGAAGTTACAAAAGTAATTTTAATTTCAAAATATCTTTCTTTCTTTCTTCTTCCTTTTTTTTTTTTTTTTTTTTTTGCTGAACATGAAATAATTTTGTAATGCTTATTTTCATTTACGTACCATTTCTTATAAAAATATTTTTTGAATTTAAAAATTATTTTACAAACATACGTAAAATAATGGTCAAAACCATAATTAACCAGTTTTTTAATGAAATAGCTACACACTATCTTAGAAAAATATCAAAATTGATAACCTTTAACCTTTTTAACATTTAAAACTACTTTTTTAAAGAAAACTCTATTCAAAATTATTTCCCTTAAACCTTTAATAATGTAATACAGGTGTAAGTGTATACCTAATTGGAAATTTCTGAAACATTTTTTTTTTTTGTACATAAGAACTTTATTTTGTAATACTTTTTAGAAACATTTATTATTCCATTATAAAAGAATATTAAATCGTTTTTCTTTATATGTAGTGCCTACTAGATTGTGAATATTCCATTGTTTACTGTACCGGGACCAACAAAACAAATTTATTCACGTTAATACATTGTTTTTGCACAACTAAATCGTTTTGTAATAGAAAATGAACTTTTTTTTTTTATTTGTGGATAAAAACACCTATAATCAAGGAGAGCGAACAACTTATTGACATTTTAAAAGACATTTGACGGTAAAATCTATATTAAAACAAGAACAGCTCCTAAAATTTAGATTGCAAAATACATAGGATTTTTTCCATGGTTAGAAACGAATAAAGCATTCATAACAAATTATCAGAATCCATGAGTCGAAAAAGTAAGAAAGCCATTTTAGATCTCTCTCATGGTCAAGAGTCAACACTATTTTACTCCCCCCAAAAAAAAGAGAAAGTATTTCGTTTCACAGTCGTCAAGACTGGCCCTCTTCCCCTGCAGAGAAAGGGGAGGATTCTATTGAAGGAAGTGCGCTACACACACACACAGAGAAATTTTTTTTTTTTTGCCTTTT
Organism: Trichonephila clavipes; assembly: GCA_019973935.1. Taxonomy (NCBI): domain Eukaryota; kingdom Metazoa; phylum Arthropoda; class Arachnida; order Araneae; family Nephilidae; genus Trichonephila; species Trichonephila clavipes. The sequence goes on along the minus strand of BMAU01021230.1, from coordinate 903,675 downwards.
TCAAAATCAACCAAAAGCGGAGAGCAGAGTGCACGCGATCTTCTCTTTTCAAACAATTAAATCTCACCAGCAATGACATCCAATAATTCACAAAATAGCTGTAAATTTATGTTTCGAGATATCTCTTTCCGATTTTTTCGAAATTTCGCAATAGTCCATAATTCTGGAGATCTTCGTATAATAAGGATTATCATAAATTTATCATCTTCCATCCTCTCAAAAATTGACACATTTGTTGAGTAATTCAGAGTACCACTGAGAATTGTATCTCTCGTGAAATAGGTTGCCAACCCCTGTTCTATTGTATAAAAGTAAAATTGTATCATACTGTTTGTTCATTAAAACGTGAAATTTAATTTTTCATTGCTTTAAATCCACCTATTCTTCCTTTAAAATTCATTTGTTCAGGAAAAATTAAACAGTTTCGTTCTGTACATCATTTATCTAGAGAATTGATCGACAAACTGTGTTCCACGAGTCCCAATAAAAAAAATGGGAAAGAAAAATTACAAATATGTATGCAAAATGGATTTATGTTCTCATGAAATTCGTTTAGCCACAATTATCTAAAGATCATAGACTAAAATTAAAAATTTTATTTATACATAATTTGAAATTTTTTTAACTTTTATTGTAATATAATAAATGAATTTTAAAACTTTATTTTATGCAGTAGATTGTGAATATACTATTGTTTGCTATCCCGAGTTCCACGAAGTAATTTTATACTAGTTAGTACAATGTTTTGAAACCTTTTACATTTGTGGGGGAAAAATCACCTATAATGAAGAAGATAAAAAAAATTTATCGACATATGAACAAATTCGATGCTAAAATTTAAATTTAAGCTAGAAGACCTACATTTTAGGTTACCAATTCATGCCATATACGCAGAATTTCTCACACAGCTATGAACATTTTCATGCCATTCACAAAAATGTATTTAGAAAGTGAAAAATATTTTTAACGCGATTGGCAACAAAAACAAAATACAAAAACGAATTGAACACGGAATATGAAATGCTACTGCAGATAATTTCAAAAAGCTTATACGTCGATAGTTTGTGTAAAAAATTGTGAACACATATCTCAGTTACTAAGTATAATGCATGCGTAGGTGACATTTGGATCACAAATTTATAATATCAATGAGTAAATAACATTAAAATTACATCATAAAAGTTTTTAATAAAAAATAAAATATTTTTTTAAAATTGTCTTTACATATAATATCAAAAATATGTTTATCTATATACTTTAAATATTATTTTAAGATATATTCCCTTCAGCGAGGAAGGGGTTTCCTCGAAAACATGTTACAGTTCTAAGGGGTCCAAGAGTTGAAAAAGTTTGATGATTGACCAATGTCCAGACATGAGAAGTCTTTCATGGTCAAGATTCACTCTGCTGCTTTAACCCCCTCGCCCGAAAAAGAAAAAAAAAAAAGAGCTAACATTTATTTTACCAGTTTGACGACCGTCACCCTCCCTTAGCCCCCCGCGTGTTCCCTTTCGCTGAAGGGGAGAATTTCATTGAAAAGGTTACCCGAGAGAGAAATTTATTGCCCATCTTGGGAATCTTGAGACAAATATTTGTGCCAAAAATTTCGCAAAAGCCAACGCCATCTAGATGTCATGTAAGGTGTTAAACTAATGGCCCGCCATCACCTTAAGTTTTGTAGTTCGTCAGTCAAAAGGAATCTAAAGCGTTGTTGTCCCCATTGGCCACCAGTGCTAGACCAGGTCCATGAATCCGTACACTTTCAAAAAATCCAACACCAGCAAAAGATCGTCTGCTAAATCCTTCTTGGGGAACCCTAGGCATTCGAGGATGTGAGCAGGCGAGGCTGACTCAGAAGAACAGTGCGTGCACATTTCAAAGCTCTTGAATCCTGAAAATTTCATCGTTTTAAGATGACCACTTCGAAAGTGGGCTAGAAGAGTTTGATCCTGTCTTTTAAAATCGTGAGCCAGAGAGTCTCCAGGACGGGAACACTGATACCAATGGTGCACTGGGGAAGGCTCTGGGACCTCACAAGCACTGCCTTGGCCAAAGTGTCCGCAATCTCATTTTCCTCTAGATCAACGAGGGACGGAATCCACTACAGATGAATCTGATGCGATGTGGAAAGTCGTTTTAACTTGCTGAGTATTGACACTCCAACATTATCTCTCACACTTTGAATCTAAGACATTATCTAAGAAAATATGCGCTATGACCTCTAAGTTTACTAAAACGATCTGTAATTAAATAGCATAGGTGCTTACGTATTACCACAACTTATTGGCGACATTATATGAAACGAAGCATCTGGTTGCCAATTCAGCGCGCTGGACACATAGGGTCCAACAATCGGGTTTGCCAACTTGGCGAGTTATTAACAGAATTGGCGGTTGTTGCGGTAATACGTAAGTACCAAATATTCAACAATTGTTAATAAAAAAAGTGGGAGTGATTGAGTGAATATTAACGTCGTACTATTCAGTTGCACGAAGGCTTTTGACGACAGACCTCGTAATTTTGACGAGGATGACACCTGAGCTGGCACCTCCCTCTTCTAACTTCCTCACCACACCAACGGGAGTATGTTTTAGCCTCGACATATGTAGCGTGCATCGGCCCCTCTGCTTGGCAATCACGAGTCCGTGACTTAGACCAATAGGCTACCGCGGCCACGAAAAAGGAGAGAACTCTCACAAGAAAAAGTGCAATTCTGATCTAAAAATTTCATAATTTTCATGCCTTTTTTTACTCTCAAAAACTGTATCTGAAAAATGCAATGTCAAATAAGACTTAAATTTTTGACTTGCTTAGTCCCTGTTGTGAAAATAGCGTTTTACTTATTATAATCAGAAAATCAAAATCAGTGACACATGATCCAATTTAAAGCATCTATTAAAATATTGAATGGCATGAAAATACTTTTAATCAACGCTAGCGAATTCAATGAGAAATGGACAAAAAATAGGAAAGTAAAAGAGAGTCTATCAATGCATTCGTTCAGTGTAAGAAAATTATTTGCAAATTCACATTCCTTATTTTTTTAGCTGATGGACAGCTTTGTTAATTTAATTAACATTATGTTTTCCCCATATATTTCTTTTCTGTCTTACAAAAATAAATTTTTTGGTACATATGCATTATGCCGTCGACCAATTTTGCCATATCAAAAGACATCGTCGAATGTTATCAACCTATGCATAATTAAGATTATTGGGTTTATACAAGTCGAAACCAGTTTTTCACTATTGGGTTTTTCAACGTGATAATTCACAAAAGCTTTTCATCTGAATAATTGGTCGAAGGTATAATATTGAAACACACCTAGTATGTTGTTTTTCCTGCAGTGATACATTATTGGTGAGAAAATGAGTTTTAAAGAGAAACTACTCTTTCCAGCATTGGCGAATAAGATTATGGTAACTCTAGAAGATGTGAACTGGATTATACCAGATTGACAACAGATTTGCCGAACAGTTATATTGGCAAGGAACCTTCTAGAAGTCACTGGCATCGATCCTTCTGGAAATTTCTATTAGTCTATATCAGGGATGGCTAACCTTTATGGATCAACGTGCCATTTTTTCTAAAAAAAGTGTATAATGAGGTGTAGACGTGCTGTCAAATAATTTTGATTTGTAATTATTAGAAAAATACTAAAACTAAATACTAACAATTCAATACTCTTTATTTACAACGAAAAAATACTTTTTGTACTGTATAGTTGTAAATTTTTTAGTGTTATACGTGTAATTCAAATTAAAGTAACATTTGTGTGACTTCTGTTGTTGCAGATTGGATGACAAATAACTTTTATTAGGATTGTAAGATGTTACTTTTAGTATAGATTGCAAGCTGAATTGGAGTCATCTGCCAAATGGTTCTAAGCAATTATTTGTGCTGTGGTTCACTTTTTTGACAAGAGGATTTGTGATATGTTTTAGAATGCCGTTTTACTGACAATGTTCGGCATATCACTGTTCCAAAACATAAAACACACATCGCTTTTGTCGTCTTTACTAATAATGCCATATTTCTAGATTCATCAAGTTTGAAATTCTCTGTTACACTTACTATCATACAATTTTTGTTCTTTTGCTGAACTAGCCATATTAAATAAGTTAAAAATCGTAAATATAACACAAATAAACTTTAAAATACAGTTGTGCGAACGAAATTGACTATTCTATGCGTAGACAAATTTTACATCATAAGCAATTGTAGTCCACGACGTAACTAAGGCAAGTAATAACAAACGAGGGTGCTGACTTCCATGGGACCAATCACTCGCTTTTGTTCGTAATACTTCAAAATGAACGTTGTTATTTTGAAATAAAATGTAAACCATTTTGATCACTGGCGTTCCCAAAATATTATGTCACGTGCCATTGATGGCACGCGTGCTACTGGTTCGCTATCCCTGGTCTATATAAAGGTCGGTGGAATTCATAAATGAGTCAGGATGCGCTTGTTCGTTGTCTAAAGAGTCGTTTTCGGAGTGTTGTAAAGCTGTTTTATAACGAGTGTGTTTTTCCATTACTGTAAATAATCCTTAATATTGCTTTGTGTATATACGTCGATTTGTCTTCTTGTAGTCTTTTGTTTCTCCTCGTCCGTTAATAAATTTGTTATTATTCAATTGATTGGAGTCATAGGCTGTTTATACAACCGACGGAAATTGGCAACAATATGCCATTACCAATATGTTCTCTAAGTTTCATGACCCAATACCAATATAATACAGTTAATAAACAACTTTTCAGTCCTTTTGTAGAAGATGAAATTCTTTGATATGTATTAAATAAGAAGGGGAAAGCATCTATTCATTTTTCAAGGGGAAATAAGTCTGTGTTGCTCCATATCCCCCAAGACTTGTAACGAATACTCTCATTTTAAATCTTCAGTTCACTTACGTGTATTTTTAATATGGTCGCGTCGATTCTAAGATCAGATTATATACAAATCGTTGGGGATTTTCATTCAAGTCATTAAATTCCCCAGATTCTTAATGAGTATGATCACGCATTTCAACATTGCCAAGCAAATGGTAACAAAGGTACTTACGTATTAGCCTATCAACCATTTTTTCCCAAATCAAAAGACGCCGCTAAATGTAGCAAAATTTATTAGCCAATAATAATAGTAATAAAAAGCTTTCCCGCATACACTGAAATATAGTAACCACATACTTCAAAACCTTGATGCCAATTCTTCAAAATTGTCACTAATTTACTGGTAGATGCACTAATACGAAAGTATTCAAAAATATAACACGTGTCTCGATTTCATATGAATGTAAACAACAAACTATATAATTTACGTGTTCATTTGGGCAGATACATTTTTAATCACTTACATCAGATATGTACAATACCACTGATATAGTTTTATACTTATAAATAAATGTCATTGCAGTCAAATTTGAACCACTGAAGTCATGCCATGATATCGTAACAGCAAAAGAGAAAAAGAAAAGATTCTTGCTCACATATTTTACTTGAAAAGAAAAACAACCAGTGAGATTTTGATGGAAAATAGCACAACTCATTTGGCGCAAGTTTGGCTGAGATAACAATAATACGCAAGCAAGGACGTCTTAAAGCATGGGCCAACTGGGCCTGGGCTCAGGAAATATTATTCCCGTACATATTCTCCTAAAAACAAGAAATTTCAAACTGTATATATGTCTCAGGTAGAGTCTACTTTTGTATAGGGGCCCAAGGCCTAAAAAAATCTCAAGATTTCTCTGGACCCAGGGCCTCAAAGAGTCTTGAGACGTCCATGTTCGTAAGTACCGTAATTTTTGAAATGACAACTTCTTGAGGCGCGTTTTGCCGGAGAGTGAACTTGAATGATGCATTTTAGAAAGCCAAGCATTGTTACACTCGGGTTTGTAACGTTCGTAGCAATGCTAACAATACTATTCGTAACAATACTACTGAATCATTTGGGTTTAATGAATCATGTATCGGAGAAATTTGTGCAACGAAATGTAGGGTAGAAAATGGATCATATAATTCTAATGGTTACTATTCACCAAATCAAAGTGCAGAGAAATTTATCGAATTCATTCATAAAAATTTAGTGGCATACACTGAAGCCGGGTTAGCTCTTCTGAACCAATTGCCTATTATTTTAAGTGGGAATTTTAATGTAGATTTTCAAAAGACAAATCAAAGCCTTTAGTAGATTTTTTAAAATAAAAATTCAATTTAATTATGTCAAATGATCCAAATGAAAGCTCGACAAAGTACGGAACAACGCTTGACGGAGTTCTTTTTAGATATTTAAATAATTTTAAGTCTAAGGTATTTATAACCTATTTCAGCTACCATAAACCCTTACTGTTTTCTTCTTAGAATACAATTAATTCACAAATATGATTGTATATTTCACAAAAAATATTATTTTATGTGAGTACAGACATATGAATAAAAATAATTTATATGACAATACTAATATATCCCCTTGTTTTTATTGTGTGTGTGTCTCACCTAACTAATCCCTGAAATAACATTGCAAAATTTGAAGTTATCACTTCTATCGTGTGGTCATAAGCACACACATTCTTTTTTCTCTCCTTTGATTAAGGATGAATTACTTAGCAAAATTTCAAGTGGGCTTAAATATCAACAATTAGTTATTTATTAGGCTAAATTACTAGCCTTTTAGTAAAAAAAACCTGTATAATATTGAATAAACGACATGAAATTCAAATTTGAAAATACACGTCTTTCACTTATTATACTGAGCCATTGAAGATAATTCTCAACTAGGCTAAATTTTAAACATTTTTTTGTAGAATATTTAAAAAATATTTCTTAATTATGTAGGAATATTAATATTTCCATATTATGATGCAATGTCTGAGACACACTAACATAAGGTTGACTAATTATATACATAGCTCAAACATATTTTCTTAAAAAGATCTTTTTTTTAAATGGTATATAAAAGAAGTATGCGATCGAAATAGACATTTTTTGATCACATAATCGAAAAAAAAATGACGAGTCGAATATATGTATTTATATATGTTTATTTTTCTTGTTAGTTAATTAAATAATAAGATGCATTAAATATATATATTTCAATCATTTTTCTAATGTAAGCTGTTCGAATCAAATTCAGAGTTTTATTTTGTTTATTTGTTTATATTTTTGTTAAATTGATGAAATTATATTGTTGGGCCTATATTGTATACTTCAACAACAAGGCCATAAGATATCAGTCAAATGTACTCTCACGTCCAAAATTAAGATCACAAATATAAAATCTGTGAAAACTGAAGGACTATTAACTGTGTTGCCACGAAATTTGACACAGAAACATATTACAATGTTTTAAAAAATATAGCAACATAACACACTAAGGAAAATATTTTAATTGTGAATTAAGATACAAGTGTGAAATCACGAATCAGAACTAAAGCCTTCATCTCGAAAAAAGTTTTTAGAATATGGAATGTGAATACTGTGAACTGCTATTCAAGCCTTGCAACGAGCTGCTATACTGTTTAAAATGGGTGTCAGTATATTTTTGTGGCAGCGAAGTCCATTTTTCCAAATCGGACTTTTTAATTCCTAGGGCTCTCGGAAGTGGAGTTACACTAAGAACTGGCTTTTCCTAGACCATCTCAAAGATATTCAATAGAATTGTGATCTGGAAACCTCGAGGGTCAATCCCTATGGAGAATATCCGTTCCTTCATGAAATTCATTAACAATTTAGTTCTGTGTAGCCACGCATTATCGTCCATAGAGAAATGTAGTCCGTGCCCATAGCACCCAGAAAAACTTCACATAAGTTTCCAGGATCTCATTCCAACAGAGCTGTGAGTTGACAGTATCCGCACAGAAAACGTGCAGTGGTGGACGACTACTCAACATAATGTCACCACACACAAGAATTATTTTGCCATCAAATCTGTTGATTTTTGTTACGTAGGAGGGATAAAAGTGAGTTCCCCTTTTCTTTACAGGTGAAGACTCAACGAGAATCACTTTGCTTGGTACATTTCGCCTCATCACTGAAAAGAATACGCCTCCATTCTTGTCCCGAATGATGTTTTCAGCTCCACAATATCTGGTCTTTCCTGCTGGATGTAGTCAAGGTACACACAAGACTGGACGCTGGGCGTAGAAGCCAGTCTCTGCAAGACGGTTGTAGACTGCTTGCTTTGAAATTCTTCTTCCAGACACAGCAGCAAGGTCACGAGCAAGCTGAGAAGTCGTGTCTGCCTATGTCGACGTGCGTTTAATGCCAAGTAGCGATTATGTGCAGATATCGATGTTCTATGGTGACCTTCCTGGTGATAGTTTCACTTGTTTAGAGTTGATTCCATAACTAGGAGACCACTTTAGGGCCACTTGTAACCATCGAGTCACCTCCACTTGAGACTGGCCAGCTTGAAGCTTGCCATTGGCTCTCCATCTCAATAAATCATCCAAGCGATTAGTAGAAATTCTTCTAATTGAAAACAGACTATAACTTGTTTGTTTTAATGCAATATTCCCAAAACTGGAGGCAAAATTCCTATATGCTTTAACGGTTTCAATGCAGTAGTTCCACAAAAACGAACTCTAAACAACATCTTTTCTTAAACTGAAGGTTGATATTGATCTACCTGTTTTTCAAAATATATAAAATACTGGTTTTCTCAGTTTTACTGGAGGTATTTTAAAAGTATGACGAAAAACATGTTTGTAGCCTTAACTTTGGATATGAATGTAGATAGAAAAGATAGAGGGATAGGGGAAGGTTACTCAAAATGTAGAGGTGAAATTTTTGATAATAGTCTCCTGTGAGGAGAGAAAAAGGATGAAATCAGTATTGAGTACTGCCGTCGGGGTTGGTACATATTCAAAGAAAGAGATTATTTTGCAAAATGGCAGCCCATACTACTTTTACACATTGCCAAAATTGATCTGATATGGCAGTGGATGATGCATTCTGACCAGTCTTTCTCCAATGTTATAACAAATGGGTTTGATAAGTGATAGATCAATACAGCCATCAGGCCATAGCAGCAATGCAATCTGGTGGGTGAAACAAAAGTTATGAACATTGCATGGCACATGTGATGGGACATTGTCTTGTTGGAATGAGACCGCGGGAAAGCTCTGATGGTAAAGAACAGCAGGTTCAAAATTCTCAGAGGTATAGAGTTGATTGATCAATTAGCTAGTAATATATACTAAGAAGGGGGGGGCGGAAGTTGAATCCACTATCTATCGAAACCCTAATAATGCGCACAAATATGACGACGCAGACAACGGTTAAATAGCTTCTGTCCACACACACTATCTCTATTCGATCATTATTGCGTTGTTAGCAGAAATGAGATTTGTCTATAAAGACAGTGCCATGTCCTTCGTTTAATGCACCATTGCAGATGCAAATATCTGTGATCTTGAGACAAAGGTAATTACAGTAATAGATGCCTTGCCAACGTTTTCACTGTGCTGCATTGAATGTGGCCCGTGAGCACTTCGTTTTACTGTGGAGTAGATTTTCGTGATATGGTGATAACTGTTTTCCTTTTATGCAGCGTTTGTTTGGGAGCTACAGGTAGCTATGATGAATGTTAACGTTGAAATATTACTCGTTCAAATATCCCATCGCAATATACACATAGTAAAAATTTCTTGTGATTTGGATTCTTCCTTCATGGTGTTGGATTTTGAGTTGAAAGAAGTGTATTTTTACACTATGAAAAAAGCTGTAAATTCTCGGAAAACGTATTAAACATGCCTTCTCAAAAGAGGAACCTTAATTTTTATCACGCAGTTAAACTGAACTCTTTCGGTATAATGGCATGTTATGTTGTTGTTTCTTATCTTCGAACGATCTAACATGTGTCAGATCAGTTCTAGAAGTTGTTGACCACCAAAAAATCTATAATAATAAGGGGATCGAATGTTAAGTCCCTCTTAAAAAGTTCGATGCATCTCAGAATGTGATTCAGTGAAGCTGGATGCTCATGGCGTTTCTTACAAGTGTGGGGTGGATTTTTCTGTCACTTTCAAAGGAAAGACATTTCAAGTGGCCATTTGTTAGTCTAGAAGAACAGTCTGAGAGCGATTGTCACATTTGATTTTTAGCAGAGAGCCAGGGGATGTTCCTGTGTACCATTGATGCATAGGTGGAATACGCCATATTAAATTTAATTTAGATCTTGCATTAGAAAACAGTTCTTGATAAGTGAACGAAGTGCCAGTAGCCGTTTCCTTCTCATTACTCTCTTTGGCCAGTCTATCAGCGATCTCATTACCTCTAACGTTAACGTGTGATGGTATCTATTGTGGAGGTTGATATCGAGGATCTGAGAGATTTTTCTCAGTTTGACCAGAATAAAACGCTCGTTTCATCGTTTGCGGAGGACCAGCCACTAAGATGTTGTAGAGATGGCATGTCATGCACATCATTAGTTCACGTTTCTAGAGATTAATTATTTATAGCTCAAGACGCGATAATGACGAAAAATTGAATAGATGTTTTTATGATTTAATGAACTAATACATGTAAATTTTCTTGAAGCAATTTTGAATTAATTTGGTGCATAAATTTAAATTATAGGATTTTTATCAATAAAAGAAATTGGAATATATTAAAAAAGAAAATAGTACTGATTGTTAAGAATTGGTGAAACTCATGATGGTCCCATGATGAATGCAATCACGTGTTCTATAATGAATTCAAAACTGACATTAGACTTGTATCTGTTCTATTTGCAAAATTTAGACAAAAAAAATTTTGAATTTGATAATTGGGTAACAATGTTTAAGTATTAAGATTCTTCTCAAAAAGTATTTTTTTAAATTAAAAAAATATATATCTTGCATTACATGTATACTTTTAAATCAAATGTAATTTGCTTACCTATTCGCGTTATTACTATAGAAAAATATGTCTTCTTTTAGAGATAGTTTCTGTAAGAAGCTACAGTGAAGCGCGTGAACTGATTGGTTAAAAACATATCATTGTTGTTATGACTCTGATGCCACATGAATTTAGCTCATTGGTAACTAGTATCAAGTGATTTTTATTTATAATGTAATTAATTTTTTTGAGTATGTCATTTTAATATATTTTTTGTTTATTTTATGCTAAATCGTTTGGCAACCACATTAGATTTTGTGATCTCGAAAAATATCTAGTTGGATGTTCGATAGCGAAATGAACTTTGTAGTGAGATGCTGTTATAAAAATAGTATTCTAAGGTCGAGAGGTGCCTATTTATTTGATTTATTATTAGAAATTGCTTAAGCGAATCCATCGATGTTATATAATCATTTACATTTCAACTAACAATTCAATTTATTTATAAATGAACAAAATATGCTTTTTGCTAAAGTTATCAAGAAGAAAGAGAAAACAGGTAAATATGTACTCTTTTTTTTTCCCCTCAAAAATTTCTTAAGACATACAAAGAGCTAATCTTATAAAATTTTGTATTTTTATGAAAATCCCCATGATCAATCAAAATTTTATATTTATATACGTTATTAGAAATAACTATGAAATGAGAAACGCAACTTTATTTCTGACCAAATTTTTCCTCAAAATCATCAGTGTAAAATAATATGAAATTTTCTTTGGGCATCTTAAGATATTTTATGGATATAACATTTCAATATTACTTCAGGTTGATTTATAAAAATTGATATTAAAAAGAGAGTATAAAATATTCAGAATTTTATAGAATTTTGAAGTATGCGTGCATTGGATATTTAAAAAAAAATTTAATTTACATGAATCCAAACTGATTTTTTTTTGTTGTATATAATTTTGTTTGAAATTCGGAGGTAATATTCTAAATGCAATTAACTAAACAATGCTTAATTTATACTGTGAATAGAGTTTTATTAGTAATTTTATTCCATTAAGTCATGGAAAGTAACTGAGGGATATTTTAAAATGTTACATTTTGAAACTTTAGATATCAATTAAGATTTAAAATTAGAATTGATACACTTTTTAATTAATGGAATTAGAACCACGATTGTATTAAAAACATAAGTTTTATATATTAATTTATATAAATTTCAATCAAAATTCAGAGAAAATCTAACTTATAACGTTGTTTATTTAAATTTGAAAATATTCCAAAACAATTATTAAATCAAATGTTAGTTTATAACACTGTTAGAATGAGGTAAGATTTATGAATAACTATATTTTTAAAAGTTGCAGAATATTTTTAAAGTAATCAGTTGAATTATTTTGAGAGATAATAGTTTCTAAATCCTAGTAAATTAGGAGAGAAAGTGGAATTTTTGCCAAGTATTACTGATCAGTAAAAATTAAAAAAAATATTTTAAAAGAGCCAAAAATTGTTTCTTAAGCAACTTTTGTTGATATTCGAATGAAATTCGCAAACCAAATGATAGTTTCAAGGTTAATTATAATGAAGTGAACTCTGGTAAAATACGAAAACTAATATCGTTTGGGAAGAAGAAAACAAGTTACTTATGCTTGTATTCTAAAACGTCAGTAATAAATCCATACAAATAATATAAAACATGCAAAAAATTTCGATCTTCGATACTTTATTATATTATTAAAAAATGCTGAGTTTATTTTGTTAAAAATTTTGAATATTAAGCTCCTTGTTTTCTAAAAGCATTATATAGATGTATTTTAATGAATCATAAAAAAATACTATGAAATGTATTCACGTAACAAAATATATTTCTGGACGTCCTAAAAAAAGTTCTACAATCAGGCTGCATAGACAGTTCTCTCCAAGTTTAAAATTTGCAACTCATCATTATGTCTGCAACAGCTTTACCGGCACAATACAATTAATCGAGCGGAAACTGCATATTTAATAAATAGACCCATTTGGTATTGTAGGATTGGAACCTGTTTTTGACAATGGGGGTGATCTCTGACCTTTTTTACGTCACCCCTCGAAAGTAGGGTTGCCCTGTGCTATAAATATAACATGAAGCAAGTTGTCCGTATATGAGAGCATTATTCAACTGAGTATACTATAATGTAGTATGTAGCTACTTTGAACGATTTGTGCATGAATATCATGCTATTGACCAAAGCGGTGGTGCAAAACATAGATGTATATTTTCCCTATCTTACCGAAGGAACGATTTTAGAATAAATATAATCATTCTAATATATAATTATTTTAAAGTATTTTAAAAAAGCATGCTTGATTGCACGTTTTTTGTATAACGGATCTTGTATATTTTGTCGTATAACAAATAATTTAGATATCGTAAAAAAACTAAATCTTTAATTGTTGGTTTGTTACCTCATACAGTTTTCAAAATAAATATTTAAAACTCATGCTTTTTAATTCGTAATCACATCGTTGTCAAATTTAGATAAATTTTCTAAAACGCATTTAAACATTTATAATTTCAAAAGGAAAAAAAATCAAACAATGTAAAATAATTATAATGAATCTATACATGTATAAATTCCATTTTAAATTCTATAGTATTTTTGATTTGATAAAGAAAGACATATATTCTCCAAATTTGAAAAAATAAATAAATAAAAGGGAACGGCATGTATTTAAATTAAAGCCAAATATCAAATAATTCTAAATTAGTTCACTTGATGTCAGGTAAAATTTGTTCTTACCTTATTCAGAAATAAATCAGATGAAAAAGTACCAAACGATCTTGATATCCAATTTTTGAATGACTATTTTTCTAATAGGGCTTTATTAGCTGGCTAATTAGAATCTAAAATCTAATTTATACACACACAAAAAAAAATAAAAACCCGGTGAGGGATTTAATTTTTTACTGTAACTGTCTGCTATATGTTAGGAATTCTTTTTATTACATTCAATCAATATTTTTTATTGACAAAATTCTGCATCTAATGGACAATATGATATATTGTGAATTTTAATGAATTTAATATATAATTTTTACCGGAAGAATTTCATTTTATTTGAAGGAGTATTCTGTACAGAATTTATGTATTTTTATTCACAAATATCGTCTTTTTTTTTAATTGTAGTGTTTCGATTTGGTAAACTAAGTACCTAATTACGAAAAACTGTGAAAAATTAGCAATAGTCATTTTTTTAAATACGTTAAACGCAATGCACAAGCAGATTTTGTTTAGAATTTTTTTTTCTTTTTATAGTTTTACTTAGCTAGACCAAAGGCATTTTTTATAGGGTATAGTAATCAAAAAATAAAAGGGAATTTTTTTTTCTAAATTTGAATGTGTTATTCTTTTTTTTTAAAAAATTTATTTTCGTTTCTAATTACGAATTCAAAAAATAGTTACAAGTGATATAATTCTTGAGAAATGCATGTTATATATACTCTAAGCGAAAACTTAGAAAAATATTAAGAATTTTTTACAAATTAATTACCATTCGTATTATAGTTATAGAAGAATGTGCGTAGTTTTACTCTTAATGTACTGTGCATAAAATTTATCATTGCAGAAGTAATGTTCTTTGAATGCAAAGGAATTTTCATAGAAGTATATTCATTTTCAGATGTTAAGATATCAATAAGATATTGATTTTTAAAGTATTATCCTTCTAAAAAAACAAAACTTTCTTTAATGAAATATACATTAAAAAATTTACAATGAACAAGTAATTTAAATTTACACCACTCTTAGCACTTTTTAAAAATAAGAATGAAGCAGCAATCATTTGGTGGGATACTATGAACTTTTGGGATTTAAAAATTTAAGTGTTAGTATGCTTCGAAGTTATAGCAACTTCTTTACCACTTCATCATTAAATCCCCTTAAATCAGTAGCGCACACAGAAATTTTTCAAGGGGGTCCGGGGTCGAAAGTTCACCATTCTTGTATCCTGCTCCTTTTGATTTTGTCGATTTTCGGGAACAAAACACAGTAAAAAACTAATTACTGAATAAATAATTAGCATTAATTAATCAAATTAATCATTAATAACAAATAATTAAATTTTACGTACTATGTACTTAGAATTATAATCAATCGGAAAAAAAGGCTTTGGGGGTTTGGACCTCCAGGACCCCCCCTTGTGTGCGCGCCACTGCCTTAAATATATACTTTCAAGAAATCAATGGAATCTTAATAATAACATTTATTTCATTTACTTATTTTAGATATCTCAATTTAAATATTTGAACAGCACATCAAGTAATTTTAAGTGTTTACTGGCAATCATTTACCATAAATAATATGCGTACATAGTATTAAATTGTATTTTTATTTGAAGTTAGAGTAAACATGCTTTCACATCTATATATATTTTTAAATAAATCAAATAGCCATTTTCGATCTGAGATTTTCTTACACGTTGTATATGCTGAAGAATTTCCATGGGAGAATTTCATTGTTTATATTCAATCAGTGCTTTAAAGAAACAAACTTATCATTGCGCAACATTCAATGCTTTGCAGCGAATATTTAAGGATTACGGCAACCTGAGAGTAGCATATAATATAGCTCCACCAAGTGTGCTGGATTAGTTCGCGAAGAGTGGTCTTGGTGCTCGGCAGGACAGTGCCATAAAAAGGCGCCTGACTCACCCCCGGCCGATGAAGCATAGCAGGGGATGCATCCCCAGTGGAGGGAGAAAGCTAGTCAATAGTGTTTTTCTTATGTGCAGTCATTTTTCAGGATAAAAAATATATATAAAAATATAAATTATGTTATCCTGTAAGTAATTATATTTATGTCCATACATTGACATAAACTAGTTCACACATTAATGTAAATTACACAACGAAATGTAAATAATGACAGGAAAGTCCAAATTGTTACTACACGAATAAATTTTTGCTGATTTTTTTTATTAATATCTACACGTAGTGAGGTTTTGATAGGGAGCGTATAAAAACGTTCTAGAATGGTATTTTTTTTTCATAAGATTCTTTTTCTATCTTGCTATATTTCAACACTCAAGAGATATTCTACAAGAAAAGTTTAATGGCCTTTGTTCTTACGATTAGACGAAGGAACAAGAGAAAGAAATCATATTTTAAAAAAATACTTATTTTTTTAAAAAAAAATAAATCATGCAAAGACATGTGAAAGGAAACATTAGGTAAAAATAACGATCATGAATCTTCAGAAAGAAATATGATGCATATTTTGTGATTAATAATGGAAAGTTTTTCTTAGAGTTTGATATCGGTATATATATATATATATATATATATATATATATATATATATATATATATTGTGACATAGTCTATAGTCGTGAATTCCCATCTTTCGATAAATGTTATGGTTTTACCAGCTGGTCAAGGACAAGTGCCTCACCCATCGATTGTCCCTGAATGTTTTACGATCAACCAGCTGTGGAATGACCGTGGCCATGGGGCCATTGTTTATTGTCTGAACTCAGGGAGTGGAGATTGCAGACGGGTCGGCATAATAGACTTAAGAGTTCGGCGCCCCATTGACAATAGGCGAAGCCTATCTTAAAAATAACCATATTGTCTTTTTTCTAGTGTTGTTTGAAGGGGATGCTAGAAACAGGTGGCGTGATGGGCCAGTGTGTCCAGCTGTGGACAAGGAACTATGGCGCCTTGGACCAGACGGCTCGGGTGTGTTTTGGCGTGTTATGCGCCAATAGGACGAGGGAGGTCAAGAGAGACTTTGTTGACCTGCGAATAAGAAGGAGCGAGGGGCGTGTTGTGAACACACCCCTGTTGTTTAAAAAGGGTTGTTTTTGAGGACACGAAAAAAGAAAAAGACCGGAAAAAAACCTGGAGAGAGTAAGAAAGAAGAGACCCGGAGAGAGAGAAAGAGAAAAAGACCGGAGAAAAAAAATCCCCGAGAGAGAGTGAAAAAGACGATGAACGCCGGTGGCGTTGAGCATGAGTATATGAACTGACCACACCGGCTTGGCATTTAATCTGGATTTATATTACTTCATTTACAAATTGTTAGCAAATAAAGTTTGCTTTTATTTGTATTTTAAGCTGTAAAGATTTGTTTATTGATGGATAGCTACTCACGACGTTACAATATATATATATATATATATAAAAGAAATTTGTATAATATAACAAAAACAAGAAATAATAGATAATGAACATAACAAGAAATAACGTAATAAAAATATAAAAGCTAAACATGAAGATCGAATTCATAGAAAAATTCAAAAAAGGAACTACAAAAAAGAAAGCAATTTCGGACTTAGGATCGAATAAGTGGGGCTAAACTAGTTTGAAGGCACCAGCCTTCCCCCATTGCAACTCGGTAGGAAAAACCAAATAAAATAAACAAAAATTCAAAGTATGTAAAAACTCACAGAGAGTATGATAAAACCACTGATTACTATTCTGCAACAAATTCTCCCAAAATCTTAAAGCAGAAAAATCCCAAGACAATTGCGTAAGAAAAGTAGAAAAATCCTACAACAATTACGTAAGAAAAGTACTTTTCAATATATATATATATATATGTACTTTGACAATAAAGCTATATATAATCGGACTTTAATTATAAGCCGTACAAATTATTATGATGATATTAAATTTTGTATATAATTTTGTACATGACAAGTCCATGGGAGTCGCTAGTAATTGTTAAACTTGCTTTTAATTTGATATTGATAAATTACTCGTAATTATCAAATAAATTGTGCAGTACTGATACATTTAAAATTATATCAGTATAAATGTACATTTAATTTTTAATTATGGGAGAATATATTTTAGCTCGATTCCTTTCAATAAATAAATAACTATTTTAAATCTTTTATTTTCGACTTTTCAATATGCTCCCCCCCCCCGTAGGCGGCGCATCCCACAGTTTGAGAAACGCTGCTCTAAGTCTTATTGTTTTTAGTGTTAAAATGATATTGTTAAAAGACGCTGACATGTTTTCAGTTTTAGCATAAAACTGTGTTTCTTTTAACTAGGTATTGAAAGTATTTTTTCGTAAATAAACATGATTAAACCAGCTTAACCATAAGCTTTTAAACAACTATGTTACTGACAGGGCAATTAGATCTACTGAACATATGTTTTTATGAAGAAAAAAAAGTTTTTAGAAATATTCTATATATATAGTAAATAACAGTTGTAATCACGTGGAAAAAATTATGAAAAACTTAAATATACGCTTGATACATTAAGCGTATACCCTTTGTTGATTTGGAAGAATTAATAAACCAAAAAAGAAAGAAAGAATATAAAATCATTTCTAACAGCTGGAATTTTCTAGAGTACAACGTTCGTTATTTATATAGCGATGCAAACATATTCGAAAATACTTTCTTTATTACCGATTTTTTTCCTGAAATCAGAATACTGAAAGATAAAAAGAGTAAAAGGACCATTTCACAAGAGCCAATGGATTCTTATAACTGTTTTGAGTTATCTAAATGTTCCTTCTCCAGTTCCTTCGTATCTTTGAAATTGCTTCCAGTACTCATGATTTTTTCCCCGTAATTATTCTTACAATTTAATGTGCCATTGAAAACAAGATTTTTTCCCCCTGTATATTTTCCCATACTCTCAGGAATCGCTACCTTTTGTCCCTCTTTGCAAAAAAAAAAAAAAAAAAAAAGAATAAGGTAATGCCGTCTTTGAGAAATTATTCGATTCAAAATAAAGGTGAGTCGACGATCCGCAGGAAGCTCGGTTAAATACTTCATTTAACAAGTTTTCCTGTTGACCTTCTCATTGCTTTCTATCGATTCGATATAACTTTTTCAACTCTCTTCTCATGAGTCATCCATATGCAATGCAAACAAAACACAACGTCTAATTTTCAATGTCGCTATCAGCAAGCGTCGGCCTGCAGAGGATTAGCAAAGTTTTAAGCTTCATTAGAGAGATAAGGAGCCCTAGCTATTTGCAAGGATGACTGGAGCCCCAAATGAATTCCCATTTTTGCCTTCTTGTCTTCAACTTTTGCTTACGAATGGTTTGAAAAATGACAGCAATACTTATCGAGATGAAACAGACAGTTCTTCATTTTTGTAAAAGTAAGAGTCCGCTTCCTTATCCTTACAAATGTAGCCGCGCTTTATCGCTCCCAATTGTTTGCTCGCTAAAGAGGGACGATTCTTCACTGGATCGTTAACAAGACAACTGTGTACGAATTTTTTCCCTTTTCCTTTCTTTCAAAAAATTAATTATGAGAAACATAAACTGATAAGTCGGTATAGTTTCACAGACAAATTCTGACTAATGCTCGTCGTAAAGATTTTCCCATCCCGAAATGTGTTTGTACTATAGGTCGATAGAAAGAACAAACTAATCAAACGCAAAAGGAACGATTATTATTTTTAGAATACCTCAACGAAGCAGAAACTAATCGGTTATCAAGCAGAAATAATATTAATGGTTAATTAAAGACCATAATTTATACAAAGTCCGACATTAGCGTTTTTGATACTTAAAAACTGTTAATTTTCGTCACTAATACTTCATCAATGAAAGCGTAAGAGCATGTAAAGAATGACTGTTAATTTGTTAAAACACTTTAATAAAGTTTCAAGAGTTTTTGTTTGTTTGTTTTTGTAATGATTAAAAACTATAAAATTATTTTCGTTTTATGTGTTAGAACTGGTTTTCTTTTTTAAAAAAAATAAAGAAAAAGGAAGAAAGTTGTACAAAGGTTTTAACGAAATTTTTCGTTAATCTGTGGGATTGAATATTAGTGGCGAAGTTCTGAGCCACAATTACTGAGTTCAGAAGGTCGTTCGCACTTTATGAGAAACGATTTTATAGTTTATTTTCTTGTTTGAAGTTTGAGGTAAAACTTTGGCAACATCAAAATAATTGTCTGCTTTTGTTTCCTTTTGATTGGAATGTAAAATATAAGATTCATTTTGAAAATGGCTTCTAAAATTGACAGAAGGCTCGAAGGTAATGTAACCGCGCTTTCTGAGGAGAAATATTTATATCAAGAAATTGTCACATCACCAAACAGCCTGTGTAAAAATCACAATTATTGCATTTCAGAAAAAGGTATTTTTAATATATTCAATTTGAAAGGGAAAAAAAGTCTAGTAGAAAGGAAAAATGAAACCATGACCACGAAACCTCATCCTAAGACTGTTCGAACGCAAGCAACTATCAAGAAAATGAAGTCTCTGATCCTAAAAGTACATACACCGACTCAAAGATTCATTGCATCGAAATTAGAAATGTGTC
Source organism: Trichonephila clavipes (assembly GCA_019973935.1). Classification (NCBI taxonomy): domain Eukaryota; kingdom Metazoa; phylum Arthropoda; class Arachnida; order Araneae; family Nephilidae; genus Trichonephila; species Trichonephila clavipes. The sequence continues at coordinate 883,565 of BMAU01021230.1, read as the reverse complement.
TTCCGGCACTATAAGTTAAATCATTCATTGATGTTAAAAAAGAAGTTTAGACCTAAAGCTCTTATCCGTTTTTGCCAAAATATTGCTGAAAACAAAAACAAATTATAGAAAATTATATGAAAGACACCTTGCTGCTGAAAAATGGAAATTTGCGGTAACACTCGATGAGGCATGGATATATTTAAGTGACTAAAATAAAAGAAGATACATTTTCTATTCCTCAATTGACGGGAATGACCGTGCGAAATCGCTTTGTCAATGTACAGAAAGGTTTCCAAAGGGATTCATGTTATTTGTAGGATTTCGTTACAACGACAAATTAAAAATCACAAAAGTCTCAAGTAAAGTCAAAATTAATTCTCTCTACTATCAGCAGAATATTTTAGAACCAATTTTTGAAGAAGAAATTCTACCCTTATATGAAAAGGACATTCATTTAGTTGAGTTTCGTATGGACAAAGCCTCTAGTTACATGTCTAAATCAATTCAAACAAAGAAATCAATCAATTTATCATAAAAACAATCAGAAGCAGGAATAAAGTGTATTCCATTTGATGAAATACCTGAAAAATCTCCTAAGACTTCTCCAATGGACATATGTACTCACAGTTTATTAAAACGAGCCTTAAGAAAACGGCATTCAAGAACCCTGAACAGACTTCTAGAAATAGTTCAAGAGGAATTGAGTAAAATTGGTATGACAGAATAAAGAAAAAGTTTACTTTCATGGAAAATTCAAGCTAGAGCTATTGTTAGAAATCATGGCTATCAGACAGAAGCAAATCACCACAAAAAATTTGGCATTTATAGATAAAAATTAATATCAAAGTCGTTTCCATAAAGTGCGAACAACCTTTTGTAATATTGTTGGCGTTGTTGTAGAATCAAGAATGAGGTGCCAAATTTTCTATCTGATCGTAGTTCAGAGCTAAAAGGCTTTTGTTTCTGTCAATTGAATCCATTAATTGAGCAGAAATAGTGGAAATGCTCAATAATTAAAATGACTTTCATGTATTTGATCAGTGGCGTAACGTACATCCCCGCATCGGGGGGAGGGCAGGACTCCAGGGGCCCAAAGCCTGACTGAGGCCAAGTACGCATTTAACCAATTTTTAAGATATTAAAGGCAAAAACCTAACTGCAGGGAGGCCCTAATGTTCTGTGTTACGCCACTGTATTTTTGATATGTATGACACGGACATATATATCAAATATTTAATTAATAAACGATAAAAAAACCCAACTTTCTTCAGTTTTGCAAGATGAAGAGATTAAAAACCGTAATGAACTAAATTTGATTTAAAAAATTGAGCCTGCAATAAATGGATTTGTTGAACACTTACATGAATAAAACGTTTCACCCTCAAATTCATCACTTTAAAAAACTCATTCTGTGATTTCTCAGTTATTAATAGAGACAAATCGCAGCAAGTGTACTGGGACACTGTTTGTGACAGGAGGTGGGGAGATGATGCGTAATGGGTGTACCGAGTCACACCCATAATGGATACATCTGAATACCGCAAATATCCATCTTCTTCGAGCGTGCTAATTCGCTTATCCACAACCGTATCTTGTCCGATGAGTAGCCGATTCATTGGACCACGCATACGATAGAGCAGTGTACAAAAGACGAGAGGGGATGTATCGCTTTTCATCTAACAATAGATGATTGGACGGAGAATAGGGGGAACCAAACTCTTAACGCTTGATAGATTGCGTTTGCAAAGGATGATTTTGCTTGCAAGAATCAAGGTTGCTGCATTTTTTGTGCACTGCATCGCCAAGTGATAGGCGGCTGAGAGAGAGAGATAGCTTAGGAATCCATATCCGCGAATGTAGTCTGATCGGCTCCGCTTTTGTGATTAATCTGAAACAAAATGCTTTATACGAAGTTGTTGAGAACGATTTTTGTGCATCAATTAATTGACTGTTGCTTTATATCATTGAAACTTTTTATTAAAATTATAAAATCTACCGATAGTAAAGAAGTGAATCCGTTATTGTCTAAATATTGTATATTTAAAATTAATTATTTCAGTATTTATTTGAATATTATCTTTCATTTTTTTTCCATAATATTATGAAAAGGAAATTTTAATTTATATAGTTTGTATTTATTGGGTACGTTGTACGAACAGTAATTTCAATAAAAAAGCACAGCTTTTTACATATAACTTTGAAATAATTCAACTGTAAAATTAAAGGCATTAAAATTATTTTGAATTCGTATAGGATATTCTGGGGAGAATAACAATACGCGTTAATGGGAGAAGCAACCGAAGGAAGAGACATATTAAAATTAAACAAGATTTTTCTCAATTAATTCCAAATATAATAAGGTTGCAAATAGCTAATCGGAGCGAGATTATGAATATATGAAGAAATGCAAACGCAATGTTATCTTCGCTGTACTCTAATAATAAGACTCCAAGTCCTACGCTTTAGATACATTGATAATTCAAAATAAAATTTTCTCTCATGTAACTCGAACAAGCACCGAAACACCTTACTGCTATCTTCTTCCTCGAACTTAATTCACTTAAAATTTTTAACAGCAGCTATTGTTTTTTTTACACGAGCCATGGTTGATGTACAGAAAAAAGTTCTAAAATCAAACAATCCGTTTAAAGTATTTATCTTTTAGAATTAGTAGAAGCACCTTAAGATGAACCGTTACAGTTTGACGAATATATTTTTATCCTGTTGTGAAGCTGTTATAGTCAAATTTAATCAGTACAGGTATTCCGTGTTATTTCAGTCGGTTTTTTACTAACTGTATTTCTGCATAACATTGCAGTTATAAGCGTGATTATACTAACAATTTTTAATAAATTATTTTAATTGAGTTAAAACAGATTAAAAGCACATGGTGGTGAGATGGAAGTGAAGTAATTAGTCATGAACGATTTTACTGTATTTTAAGAAACGTTTGTGTTTCTGGCAACTAAAACATAGAAATATATAATCCCCATGAAATGCCAAGAAATTAATAAGACAGCTAATTTAGATCTCTCCTTACATCTTTTTTGCTCCTTCAAAATTTTTTTTAACTGAGTGGGTTAGTTTCTATTCTTATTTCTACTGCCAAAAGAAATAAATAAAAAAAACCTGACTCTGCAAAGCATTCAGATCATTACAGTTTTAATCGAAGTGTAATTATTGTAGACAGATTTACTTCTTATTTTATTTAAGGAAAAAAGATAAAAGAAAACAAGGAATTCAAAAACGAAGTGACTGAAAAAAAGGGCGCAGTTCGACTGACGGAAAGTGTAATCAGAATAGGAGCACTTTTTCTTTATAAGTCAGGTACTGAGGTAGCGAGAGGCCCCTTTAGTGAACCTTTAAAGGGAGGAAGTACTACAGTGATAAAAACACCACTCTTAGATATAAAATGCGAATAAGTTAAGGAGAGGAAATAATAAATGTTGTTTATTGCTAGTTTCCCAGCATACCATCACTTGTATGAAAATTCAGTTTCATTTCGATACGAAACTTTGCTGTTGATTATATAGTACAGACCCATTTATAAGAATTCATTTGCAGTTAATGCAGATCAGAAGTTTATCGTTTTTTTTTAAATAATAGATCTAAGAATAATTCCCGCTGTGCAGAAAATAGAATATGTATTATAAACACGATTAGATGAAATAATAAAGAATAGTTTATGATATGAGGATAAAAAGCAAAGCTCAGCCGACAGAATAGGAATTGATCTTGAATTATAAAGAAAAGTTCTGAATACTTTGAAATAAATAGCCACGCCTTTTATTTCAGAATGCTTTTGTAGATGTACCGCTGTTGATAAGTGTTTTGAATATAAATCGTATGCAAATTAATAGCGTCAACTCCCCCCAAACCAATAGATTTTTAATTTTTACCATAGATTACTCCTCGGCGCTTTCGTCTTCGTGTTTTTTGGGGAATGTAACTCCTCCCCCGTAAGAGGGGTCATAGTCACCGATGCAAATACAAAAAAGTTATATAAATAACAAGATAAAGTAATATTATTTTTTGTTATTTATGTTACTTTTTTGTATTATAATATATTTATTTATTTTATTTATAATACATTTGTGTAAATAACCTTTATTTAATTTTTGTTTAAATTCAAATATTAAAACTAAATTTTTAATTTTGATTAGAATTGCGAACTGTCTCTAATACCATCCTTTTCACTGTGTTACGTCATCGATGTTAGAAGAATAATTAAATTATTCTTTGTTAAAATTAATGAAAGAGGAATTTTTTTGATACATATACATGTACTAGCATTTATTGAAAACTAGTGCAATAAAATTTATTTTAAGAGTTTGTAAATATAGCCTGAAATAAATTTAATTCGGCGAAATATCATAGATGATAAAAGGTCTTCAATGAATATACCATCAAATTCTTTTATTATTAATATTATTTATTTAAATTATCATATAGTAGTGATGAGAAGTGCGAGGAGTCAAGAATGCGATTTATTTATATAATTAATCATGGAGAAGACCCCTTATAGTTTTGGGGATTGCTTCCTACAGAAACACAACAGAAAATGAGCAAATTTCCTTAGTCTGTCTTCAATTCTGAAAAATGGCAAGGGAAAATCCCAGAATTTTTAAAAGAAAAGAGAATGAGTTTAATTTATAATTTTCACCAAATTTTATTGCCCTGTTTTAATTTTGATATCAGAAATTTGAGCCAGATTGTGTGAATATGAATAGCAATCACACGATTACCAGACATCAGATAAATTCTAGCAATATGCACATACAATCTGTTGGAAAGATGTATAAATTTTCTTTTATTTTCCTTCTTTCTCATTCCTTATTTCATCTCATTCCAGGGTAGTGAATATTTTTTATACAATAATAACTTTAATCACACAAGATATTGATAAATTTGAAATAATCTTAAGTTTTTTAAATTTACAGTAAACAATGTGCAATCCGCTATTTTTTATTTAATCATAGGATTTAGTACTCAAGTTTCCATAGGAGTAGTGACCTTCAGTTGGAGAGTGGGGTACCAGTTCAAGTGATGATTTAAAATGAAGAGCTCCGTCGCCAAAAGCCTTCGTATTGTTTTTAAGTGCAGTTTTAATTAACAAAACTATTGGCTGACTATACAAATTGATGCAACTTTCTTGAAAAACAGGTAATATAAAAAAATTAGGTCTACCATGAAATTTTTTATTTCAGTTACTTTTTATTAAATAGTTACAATTAATATAACTATGTATATACATATGACAGAATCACAATATTAAGTGACAAAATAGAAAGCGATTTTACTTGCAATTTTCCATTTTCCTTTCTATATAGGGTGTTGAATTCTTTTCTTTTATTTGTTACCATTTATTTTTATACCATTTATTTTGTTACCTTTTTTTACTATACTATTTTATTAATTATTCTAATAAAATAGTATAGTAAAAAAAGAAATCACATTCTCAGAAATTAGATAATTCCAGGGGGGACTTGAACCCTTTTGATTAGAAGGTCTTGATTGACTTTTGGATTAGGAGTCCTACACGCTATCCATTGCGCTACAGGGACACAACGAATGATTTTCTTTTCTATACATGCTGTTGGACTATTATTTTTGTTTGGTACTATTTATTCATTTATTAACTTAATGAATGAATTATTATTTGAAAAAACAAGATTAACATCAAGTGTTATCCACTACAAGTTTAAGAAAATGTTTTTGAGCTGGAATGGATGAATAGAAAGTATTTTATTAACATTGAAAATTTGAGCAAAGATTTAAATATATATATATATATATATATATAATATATATATATATATATATATATATATATATATATATATATATATATATATATATACACAGGGAGAGTGAACTAATAGTAGGAATTGAGAAAAAAGTTGTCAATCTAGTTTGAAAATTCTATGTTATCAGTACATGGAAATTTTTTTATTTCATTAAAATGTATTGTGGTTATGAATAAACAAATTCAAAATGAAAAGGAAATTTTTAATGGAAACAAAAAGAAAGGGTTTACTAATGAATGAAACAGAAAATTCATTGATAGAAACTTTTCGTCTCAAAAACTATTATTATTATGATTTGTATTAATTAAAAGCTAAGGAAAATTTGTAGAATTTGATTCATTATTAAAAAATAATAATTATTTTTAGAATATCTTGTTTTCTTTTCCCCTTTTTATCTTGTTTAATTTAGACAAAAATCAAATCAATCTCTTAAAATTATATAAATTACTTTCTTTATCAAGAATAATAACATATATTTGTAGCACAATATTCAAGGGCAATAAAAAAAAATTTAAAAAATTAAAAACAAGACACATTTTTGTTAATAACCTTTTTTTCGATATTACCTTTAATGCAAACGATAAAATATATTAAAAAATACATTCACATTTATATTTATCAGGCTGAAGGAATTTACTTTAAACAAAGTAAAAAAAAAATGTTGATGAGAGTCACTATGATAAAGCGTCATCTCTTACGGAATGTGTTTAATGAAGATATTGCGATTAATACTAGTAGAGAGAAGAATGTTTTAGAGCAGATAGAAGTTAATAGGTTGTACTTTTATTAAAAAAAATAATAAATTAAAATAAATTAAATTAAAAATAAATTAAACAGATTTGCGAAATAAAAAGACAATTTTTTTAAAAAAAATATTTGGCAAATTTGAGTGTGCATAGGAATTATAATATCCATTAATGCATAGAGAATTAGTGCAACATTGAAATTTCATTAAATTATAAATTTTCTGCATGTATTTAATTTGAAAGCATCAAAGTAAATTTTATTAGTAATCTACTGATCTATCAAATGAGAAAAAATGAAACTTACAAAAAACGAAGTTTATTTTAGAAATATTCCTCTCGTGAGGTTGGTGAGAGCGGAAGAGAAGTGGGAGGCCTCTGACCACCCCCAGGGTGTTCTCCCTCAAAATTGGGGTGGAACTGAGCAAAATCGTACAGTCACCTGCATGGTGCTTAAAGTTAAGACTAGCAGGCGTAAAAATCTAGCCCTTAGCAACGATGAATTTCATGGGCTTTGATCTGATGTTACTGTCGATCGATCAGGTGGTATAAGTAACAACAACAAACATTCTAAATTATTGCCTATATTCCTTATATTAAAGCTAAGTTCTTATATAAGCTGATAATGAACGAAGAGTTATACAGGTCTAAAACTAAAAAAAAACTGCTTGGGATTTTTTTACTTTTTTATATAGATTTTTACTTAACTGAAACCGGAAAAAATAGTCCAAAAATTACATCACGTCAACTTTTTTTTGTGGTGAAACTCAAGTTTTAGTTTTCTGTAAAACGAAGTTTCTATTTAAATGAAAATCTAGCATTCGTTTTATGATTTTAAAAATATTTGTTAAAGCAGGACTTCTCACGTTAATTATATTTGGAATCAATAATAAATGAAAAAAAGAAAAGAAAGAAAGCAGAGAGGAGAAGGAGAGGTTAATTTGGTTTCACGTTTGGATGAATTTTACAGTACAGAATTTTTAGGAATATTACTGGCTCAGTTGAAGATGTTTTGATTGTTCTTTGGGATACTAGGAATAAGGATAAACATGAAATAAATGTAAACAAAACTTCAATCAAATTCGATCATGTTTCAATGGGTAAAATAAATTCAGTGCCTCGCTTAGACACTCAGTTTAAATCCACCGTTCAAAATACAACTGTTTTCGTGTTTTTATTTCTGAACTATGGTTTAAAGAGGTTGTTTCCGGAAAACTCCTGTTTTACTTGTGGTGTGAATAGCGATAAAAAGCCAAAAAAAAAAAAAAAAAAAAAAAAAAAAAAAGAAACATGTGGTTTTGTGAAGAAGTTTAATTTTGTTTTCTTCAAATTGAAACTTGGGGGCGAGAAAACACACGGGAGGACGAACCATGAGGATTTCCTATATGAATGATATCTAGAGTGAATCGGTATAGGTGGAGACATATTACCTCTTATATACAAATCTAGCCCACAGTTTTCTGTTGACCAGGAACCTCAGATTTTTTTCTCGGAATGAGCTTATAGTTAACTCTCATAGTTAGTTAGAGATTTGGACTTTCTTAAAAGTGCATTTTAATTGTTAGGATCGTGGCTGAAAAGTGAAAACCTGCTAACACCGTGGTACAGGCATCGAGGGAAAGACTTTACTCAATCTTTCACCAAAATGAAAATCTAGTTTTTTTTTTAATGCTTAAGGGCGCAAGAAGTGTTTATGAGTGGAATATGTTTCAGCTGTTAGGAGTCTATTCATTGATTAATCCAAAACTAACTTGAAAGCGACCTTGTTGAATAATGGAAAAGTATTTGCATATCTTTCTATGGGACACTTGATGCATATGGAAGAAAACTACAATTAGCAATGACTCTTCAGAAAATCAAAGACCAAGACCATTATTCGATGGTTTGTGAAGACTACAAATTATTAATCATGTTAGTTGCCAGCAGGTAAGTTATCCAAAATATCCCTGCTTTCTCTGCTTGTGAAACAATAGTGCTAGAGAACGCCATAGGAAAAAATACCTGACTACCCTCATCAAGATGCCTTGACCTCCCGCGAAAAATGAGCAATCAATACGGCCTTGATTCTATGAGAAAACACCGTTTTACCATCTCTTCACATTAAATTTTGGTTTATGAAGCCGTTTGTTAAATCACTGTCAACAGATGGAGTCAAATCTATGTGTGTTCCAAGATCCTGAAACTTTTTGAAGCCAAACTGAGATGGAGTTTTTACAAGTCTCCACATACGAATATTTTTATCTGATCACCTCTTTTTTTAAAACAATGGGAAAAAAGGAAAAAAAAAAGAGTCGTGGAACTCTTTCAAAAATGTAATGTAAAAGTTTTGTAGAACACTAAAGCTCTTGACAACAAGCCTTTTGTACAACGTATGTTGGATGCGCATAAAGCTGAAGGACACAAGACGAGCTTAAAAGTCATTTCCTATACACCCATACTGACTATTTACCGGAAAATTTGGGGATCTACAATGAATATCAGAGTTAAAGATTTCTCAAGGATATCCGAGTGTGTGTGTGTGATATAGTGAGACATTACTAAGGAGATAGGACACCAATATGTGATCTGCTGTTGGATGCTCAAGCAAAGGGAAAACAACAACAACAATCAAAGTTGGAAAATTAAAACGAGTTCGGAGAAGTATCAAAGAGAAGAAAGTAAAGTTTCATCAGAAAAAAAAGAGTGAATATAAGATTGTGTGTAAATATCACAAAGAAATAGTTTGATTAATTATATGTTTAGTCATTGTAACAAAATTGTGCATATTTTCTTTTCAAAACAACTGTTCGCGATGGAGCTGGAAATGGTGATTATCTTTTGTTTCAACGCATTTTGAAAATATAATCCAGCAAATGTGACTCATAATGCAAATTTTTTTTCAGACCTGTGTTAATGGCTATTAAAAAATAGAAATTTAGATTGGAATTTTTTTTGAAATGTAAATGAAATTTAAAAAAAAAATACCTGTTATTTTCAATATAACAAACAATTAGCTATTTTGTGTTACTTTGTCTAAATAATTATCCGATATCATTACACTCTATTTCATATTATTATTAGCATCAGAAATACAGCAATGCGCACACACCGATAAAATGAATTACAAAACATATGTTACTTCGTTTTTATTTCGTGTGTGCTAAATAAATAAAAAAAAGTTTTTCCCAAATTATTTTGCTTTAAAAGCTATATATATTTTTGAACAAAATAACATTACTTTCATATTCCTCTTTCGTATTTTTTTTAAACCAATCAACTCTTATTATTTTCCCAAAGCCTCTGTGGAATATTGGAGCAACTTCTAAATTTCCTTCACCATTATCCCAATACAAACCAACAATACTGCTTCACTGAATAGGTCTGGATTGAGATATACGAGATTCTGAAGAATGTGCTTTCAAAGGTATGCATTTAAAAAAGTTGAAAAGAAGAATATTAGCAGGAGTGCGACACAGAAGTATCCCCCTTTTTGCGGGTGACCGTCACCACCTCTCGAACGGTGATGACTTCACTGACAGCAAGGGAGGATCGCTTTTCCTTCCCCCACTTAAACTGCAATCGTATCTTGCTCTTTTTTTGTATCCCCCACCTTCCTATCTGGATCTTCTGATCCCATGAACGAGAGAGTATTGCACAGCTCGTCGTTCATTTCGCGACAAAAAGAGTGCCACAATTGGCGATTTATGCTATCAAAATAACCTTTTTCTGCGTATAAAAATTAATTTCAGTTCATCCAATAGAGGAGAAGAGTATTGGTAAACATAAATGGGAATTTTATTGAAAAATGGGCTATTGACATTCAAATAGGATTCAGTTAACTAGAAAATTATTTAATTAAAAAGTTTATTAAAATTTATAAAAAAAATCTATCTTACAAATCAAATCAATCTATACGCTTTTTTTAAATTTTGGAATTTATTTATTCATAAATGTTATTAAGGTCGGAGACATTTGAACTTATTCGGGTTTTCATTCGGTTATTACAAAGTATACTGTTTAACATTTCCACTTTCAAATGCATAATAAAAATTTGATATTTTTCATCGACACAATTATTGCTTCATGGCATATGAAATGACTGCAGTTTATTGATTTGTTGAGTTATCAATATATATATATATATATTGGAGTTCTTTATAAAAAAATAATAAAAATCTGCTTAGATTTAAATTTATTTTAAATTTACTTCACTATTTATATGATCTTTTAATTGCTCCTTTCATAAAAACTGTAACTGAGTGTCCAAGCAGCAGAAACGACCTCTATAGCGACCCTATATCTTCAATAGAGGCCATGTGAGGAAAGAATGTGGTCGTTATGAAAAACCGCCCATGCTCTTATTTCCATGTCGCATTATTTCTGTTAATAATGTGTATTATTTTTCTGTAATTTAACTTCTTTTCGTAAATAATTGTTGCACTAAAGATAGATTTTTATTCAACTCAATCCCAAATTTATCGTTTTAAGTTTAAACTTTAGCATCAAATACTGTACAATCTTAATTTTTTTCAAGCGGCAAAAATTGAAAATGTTTATAAAAATAGTTGCTACATATACCTTTAATAAATTTTACAAAGGTGTCTTTCTCTAATATCTCGGCAGATAGAAAATTTATAACGCAATTTAATAGAAGAAAAAGTATCTCAACTTTAAAATATAAGTTCGTATGATTTATAAAAAATATACTTTTTAATTTTCCATATTGCATTTTTAATATCTTGATAAATACGAGGTAAGATTCAAAAGTTACTGGACTGTCTATAACTTAACAAATATTACTAATGAAATTGCTGAGCCCTTAAACCCTTGAGCAACAACACACTTTTGCTATCACTCGAAGCATTTCTGGAATCCATATTTAGCCATGTACTTTAATTCAGCCTACAATGCACTTTTAATTTCATCTGCAGATTGAAATTGAAGACACTACAAGTGACGTTCCGGTTTAGGAAATAGGCTGAAGTGGCCGAGGGCGAGATCAGGAGAGTAAGGAGGAAGGGGTAAAACAGTTGTTTTCGGTTTTGGGAGGGGACGAGGAGGAATCAGTGTGCCAGAGCGTTATCATGTAAAGCATCCATGACTGCTCAGCCCACAATTTTAGTCTTTTCTTTCAGATCGACGCACGCAAACGACACAGAATGCCTACATAGAGTTCTTTGTTTGCAGTGCGTCCATCAGGGATAAATTCCAGATGCACGCACTGTGTATCGAAGAACACCTCTAGCATGACCTTTCATCTAAAGTGGTGGCCACGCTAGCCTAGTGGCCAAGGTATCGGATTGTGAATGACTTGTCACGAGATCGAGCCCAGTGCCACTAAAGACCCGCAGTGTAGGGGAGCGATGCACGCTAAATCTGTTGAGAGCTCAAACGTCCTCCCGTTGGTGTGATGTAGTTGTAGGAGAGGGGCACCAGTTCAGGTATCGTCCTCGTCACTTGACCATTATTCAAAATTACGAGGTCCGTCGCCAAAAGCTTTCGTCTAGCTGAACAGTGCGACGTTAATATTCACTCACTCCATTTAAAGTGATCTTGAAGGAATTTCTGCTTGCCTGGAGATTGTGGTGATTTCAAGTTGCCGATGCTCTCATGTTTTTTATATGACCCGCAATCTACCATTTTTCGCCTCCAGTAACAATTCTGCCAAGTAGGGAAGGATATTTGACAACAGCGGAGTTTAAGCCTCCCGTCATTTCTATTAAAAATGCCTTTTGGTCTTCGTTTAACATGCGAGGATTGATGTGTTGACACACCCTATGCATGTAAAGATCCTTAGCCAATATCTATCCACATGTAGCCTTGGATATTCTTACTGATTCTACTATTTGCGCTATTGTTTGAAGCCTCTTCTTACGTACCGTCGCAGAAACATTTTCGATGTTTTCCGCGGTGTGGGAAATCTACGAACGTCTAAAGCGTCCGTCGTCCTCGGCACTTTCCCTGCCTTATCTGAAATGTAGATGTCATTCAAAAACTTGTAAGTATCCGTAGTGCTCTTTCCCAGGTGAACACAAAATTGGATATTCATTCTATGCTCAACAAACGTCATTTTTCCCCAATCGGCGGGTACTAAACGCACCCGCCAACAAAACGCCACACCATGGCGAGTCACCGACTCAATTATTTGGGACAAACCACTTTTACAAAAGGGAAAGGATGCAGTAACACAGAAATGTTATCATAGTCACTTTACTGCAAAAATTTTTCGCGTTATAGACTCAGTCTGGGAACTTTTGAATCCTACTACAAATTATAATTATACCATTTTATTTTTAAATTTACAGGGAAAATTAAGCATCGTTTGCCATTACAGTATAGGGCAAAGTTAGGCAAATTTTTTGAGGAGTGGTGAGACAATATATTTAATTACAAAACACAACAAAGGGCTTTAAAAATATAACATATTTTGAAAATTATTCAAGACTATTATTTTACCAAAGTGTTGTTTTTTAAAAATTTCTATAACTTAAAAATAAAACCAAGGTTAGTGTTTTGATAATTGTATGATATTTATTAGAACGGGTTCCATTCATTGTACAGGCACAGAAATTATTAAATCAAGTTCTATACAAATTCTCGCAATTATATTTTGCATATGCAAAATATATTCAAATTTATGTAGAAATTTTTGCAAAAGCAAGATAAAAAATAATAATAAATGGAACACGTCTATATTCTTTTAAGTGTTGAAGACTAAAATGTTTGCACTGTTATTTTAAGACCTGTGTGGTTGATGGTTTGTAGTTTGCCTATCACTAATGTAGAATACGAAATTTGGAACAAGCTTTATTTTTTAAGAAAGGAAAAGGACTAATGCAAGCAGAAATGAGTAAAATAAACAAAATAAAATATGTTTCTCTCGAAAGCATTCAGAAGTCGAAATGTAATATTAAAAATGGAGTATTTTTTTTCTATCTGAAAAAAATGAGCCAACTTAACGTTCGATTCCTTAACATTATGCGAAGATACTTTTTAAATATCCTTTCCCTCAAATTTATCCATCGAAGCATTTTTGCTTCCTCATAAAAACTTATTCATTAACGAAATTTTTCATTTCGGTTTCAGTATAAAAAAGATCGCAGCTAATCTTTCCCACGCATTGTAAATGAGATTGCTCTAGATGTGCTGGGGATTCAAGACGTCATGCAAGGAGAATACATTTACGATCATGTATTAGGCAAAAAAGCTCAAGGGCGAAAGAAAGAGCAACGGTCCATGGAAGGCTCACAATCGAGCCTTTTAACTATTTTTTTCCCCTTCATCTTTCCTTACAACTCCCCGTTTTACACGTATGGCTTCGGCTCGTCTTACGCTTTTTTTTTTTCGCCCCACACGTAAGTGCGGCGACTATCTTGGTAAGTACTTCACAAATTCTAGAGAGCATATTCTTATTTTTTAAAGGGGCTGAAACGGCTGATTACCTTTAGCTTTCAATATCAATAAAAAACTCAGGATAGTTTTATAATAAGAAGTTTGCAAAATTTTCTCTCACGCAATTTAAGAATAATGTGAAAATTTAAAGAATAACACACAAAATTATAAAGATTAAAAAAGATTACGAAAAAATGTATGATAAAAGAAAATTTATAATCGAATTTTTTCACTTTCAATAATTGCGTATTATGATTATATCTATTCTAAAAGGGTTACAAAGGTGAATATTGTTTCAACATAGGCTTCAGATATTTTTGTATACTTGTCTATAAGGTGACCTGCCTATTTGACGGGGGAAAATTACACATTTTATTTCTTCCTTCCTTTTTTTTAAAGAATTATCACAAGCAAACAGTAACAAAAATAATAGAAAAAATCCGAGAAATTACGGCATCCGTAAACCCAGGGTTAAAAAATAAGAAGTTAAAAAAGAATGTAAATATAGAACAAGATCAAATAAGTAGCAAACAGTACAATATAGCTCTAGCAATCAATTAATTTACAGGGATTGCATTAATAAAATGAACAGTGATGTGAATCATTGAGCCCCGCATTCTCCAATAAAATATACGGAAAGACGCACGTATCGATCAAATCTTAGAAGTCTATTTTAATTCAAATATTAAATTTTTTATTGTGAAAATAATGTCATAAACTTTCTTAAAAATGAAATTTTTTTTAACGTATAACGTGAACGAAAATTCAGAATTAAACAACATGATAATGGAAATTTCATGTGAACCTCTAAAGTTAATTTCAACGAAATTATTTGCAGTGGTAAAAGTAGTCGAGTTGAACAAAAAGGAAAAACAAATTTAGTTTGCTAGAATTAATAGTATGGGCAATTTAATTTGCTTAGAATTAATAGTAGATGAAACTCAGCAAACTTCAATGACCGATGACGATGTGACCAAATATAAAATCTTGAACAAGCCGAGGGAATTTATAATGACATACATGAGAGGTAATAAGATTATATTCAAGATTCACAATAGTCTGGGCGTGAGGCGAAAACATTTAAATATTTACATCCAGAGTCTATCTTTTGCATTTTGGCCAAGTAAAAACTTCTAAGAATGTAATTTTTTCATCTGTGTTCAAAACGCAAGAAATAATATAAGATCATTGTTAATAAAATAGACATATTCCAAACTTTAATGTCTTTTTTAAGACTTATGAAGAACAATTGGTGTGTCTGTGTGTCCATTTCAAGGCAAGAACATGCAGTCTTCTGAGTGGAAGTTAGATAAAAACACAGAAATTAGTTTTAGATATACGAGATAAAAGTAAAATTTTTTGAAAGAGTTACAGTTTAAAAAAGATAAATAAAATTGTAGAGAGAGAGAATGTCTTACTTTTTTTTTTAATATTCATGAGTATCACACCTTTTATACTAGAATTATTCAATTGTTTCTAACTTTAATAGTATCTCAATAATTTATCTTTATACTATTGCCTTACAGCTATTTATATTAGATTTATATTAATAATATCTCCTTTTTATTGTAATAATATAGAGAGCTATAAACATAGCTAAGAAAAGTATTTGACTCAAATTCATGATTGGTACAAAATTTCACAATGAGAAAAAGATAAAAGATTTAATTTATATCATCAACCACACACGGATAAAAGTTGTTTGAAAAAATTATCTATGGTTTTTTTTGTACGAAAAAAAAAGCTGATAAAAATTTAAGCATTAAAATGAGAAAAAGAATATCGACTAATTGCTGTTTAATAGATCTTCCAGCGTTTCAGTAAATTGTTTCCTTTTATTCGGCATTTTTTGGTTTTGTAAATGCATAACTTATTCTTCCATTAGGCAAGATTGGAACTTTGTTCCTGAATCACTGTGTATATCATTTGAATACATGAAAAAATAAATTAGAAAAAAGAAAGAAAAAAGAAAGAAAATAGATGAATAAACTCTCAAAATTTTAAGTAAAGAAATATTGAAACGCACATATTTTTATTAATTACATGGGTTGAATTTAGTTTTTCCTTTATTAAGTTGGAAAGAATCCAGTATTCTTTCCAACAAGATGCTCCTGAATATGTGAATATGTATGAATAATAATTTTGATTAAAAAGACTAAAAATATTATTTAATAGTTCCACTTTCTCAAGCGGGTATATTAACGGAGCATGTTTATACTAAACAAATGTATAATTTCCAGTTATTTATAACGTATAGTTAAAGATAGATATCCATTCATCGCGGTCTATGAAACAAAAAAAAATACATCTTTCAATATTATAAACAAACACAGAGCAATATATTTTTTAAATTACGAATACTTCTGCAAAATTTGCTGTGAATAAATAAAAAAAAAAGAAGAAAATCTTAGTAATTGTATAGAAAAACGAAAATGAAGTCGAATGTTTGTTTCATAGAATGTTTGTTAGAAAATGTCTTATATTATTTGATGTTACTCCTTATTTGGATATATAACAGCAAAAAAGTTCTCAAAATTATGAAAACGTCACTTTAAGCCAATTTAAATTCCTCTCTAAGTATTTTAAGCTTTGCTTATAATTGAACCATTTGTTCAAATTGCTTTTTTTTAAAAAAAATATTTCAGAATTATTGTTGAAATTCCCAATTTCACGCACGCATTAAAATTTCCATATTGCTATAAAAATTTATGCGTTTATGACCTATTTTATTGCTTGAAATAATTTATTTATTTAAGAAACTTATTTGGGCTTTTTGCTATTTAAACTTAAATGGAAAATATAGTATATAAGAATTAAAAAAAATTTTTGTGATGCAGCTGTGATTGACTGCGTACGGAATCGTGATTTTGAAAAAGCATATAAATGAATTACTTTTTGTATGTGTGATATTTAGCCAGTTTAATTAGAATATACATATAAAACTGTTTTCAGAATATTATTTCAAGAAAAATTTATGTAAATGCAATTTTTTTGTAAAAAATGAAGAAGGAATAACATGTTTTCTAAACAGTATCTTTTCATGAAAAGGATTCTATAATAATAATATTTTGCCTATATATAGCTGGGATCTCTGTATAGAGCTTGAACTAGGATTTTTGAAATATAAGAATTAAAGGTGGATTTATTCATATTTTAACACAATAGAGTAGAAAAATTTTAATAAAAAAGATTGGGGGTAATATTTTAATTGATTGTAACTCTGAAAATAATGTAAATTTCTCAAAAATCCTTGTTCAAACTCCGCATAGAATTTCTAGCTATATATATAGGTAAAATATTATTATTATAAAATTATTCTACATTAAAGGAAAATGTTTCGAAAATGTGTCATTCTTTCTTCATTTTTTGACAAAAAAAATTAGATTTAAATAGTTTTTTTGTTATAATATTTTTAAAATATCTTAATATGCGTCGGATGACACTAAATATAAAAAGAATATTAATTTATAAGATTTTTATTATTTACGGCGTACAACTTAGTCACTTGAAATGGAAACTGTAGTGCATAAGAATTTAAGCTTTTTTGATGTAGCTAAAATTTAAAAACAAATAAATAAATTCAGAATTTAAAAAAAGAAGAAAAAAGTAAGTGAAAAATAGTACCTTTCGTCGCAGTCACAGTGACTAATTGTGTGAAACCTGAAGTTGAAGAAGTTGAACTTTCTTGTGAACCCTTCTATGGTGTATGGGCAGTGATCGTGATCCCTGCAACAACGGTCAGCAGCAGCATTGTAGCCCAACTCATTGAATTTCCGTGCATTGCTTCCAGATCCGCACCAGTTGGTACCAGGGTACAAGAAAAGGTCCCTCTTCAAACGCTGCAGACCATGATGGTTATTGTGAACAGCCATTTCTCGAATCTTTTTGTGCAGGATCCGGCATTCCCTCCTTAGGGCATCGTAGTCCGTGACGTCTGGTCTCGAATCGGCAAGGTTATTTTCGACATCCATGGCAGACCGAGTCCCGTTCAAGTATTGTTTCTGCTGAGGGCAGTTGACATCTGCTGCGAATGCTTCGAAAAACTCATCCACTGACTTTGACGATTTCAGATATTCGCAATCTCTCAGCTCCCAGCCTGAATCATAAATTAACTGAATGAAATGCCGGCCGTCTGTGACCTGCAGTAATGTAAGGATTTGTGATTCACGAGATTGACTTGATGTCGAGAAGAAAGGGGAATCTGTTGAGTCTGGAACAAGCTCGACAGTTGTCTCAATCGCGGAGATTCGTCCTTTCTGAATTCGTCTCTCTACTTCGCCATCTGGAAGGACACGTGTGCAGACAAAATCATTCCCGGCAGTTCGCAGCCAGGGAGGTCGTCGGGAGTCGCTAGAAGTTGCTGCCGTGAGCAGAAGTAGGGTCACCCACTGTCGTATTCGGCTAGGTGTCATGCTCGCATACCTAAACAATGAATAAATCGTGTATTCAAAAATTAGTTCCAATATATATATATATATATAAACTAATAATTATCATACATGAACAATATAATGTAGACGTGAACTCAACATATCCTCTGTGTTTAATTTTTTAACTTTAAACAGTTAAAGAAGTGGAAACACGGTTAATAATAATAGAAGAGGTACGTGCGTCCTGTGGGAGAATTCCACTTGAATTTAAGTAGCATGTAATAAGGAAATGAAATACATCTATTCCAGCGACTTATGCATTTGAAACTTCTTGTGAGTACTTAATTAAAATAAAAGAAAAGAAAAACCCTAAAAAATAAAAGGAAGGAATTTTGAGAATTAGTTAAATACTATACAATTCTTGTACATTAAAAGAGGAAATATATGAATAGTTTTTTTTTTGTACTACACTTAATCTCACGTCAAAGTTTTCGTTAACAGTAAAAATAGAAAGCGAGGCAATATTTTTAATAATAACTTTCTACTAAATGTAATATAACTTATTTAAAAATAATTGAATTTAACTGGAATTGATAAGTGATTACGAGAAATGCCATTATATCCAATTGATAAAAGGTCTGAAAAACTAGATTTAACTTTAATTAGCAACGTAGCAATTTTATTTATACATATATTGGTATATTTACTTACTTATACTGAGTTTAATTTTAATTGAAAATATCAGCACCCCTTGTTGATAAGGACTTCATAGTTTTCAGCCATTGCCAAATGATGAGAATGACACCTATTAACAGGTTAACTCTAATCTCGGAACTAGGACAGTAGTAGCTTAGTGATTATGGCTACGAACTCGAGGCCACAACCTCTAGGCTACCACTTAACGTGTCCTACGTTCGAGTTCTAGTGCCATTGAAGACTCGCCGTTTAGAGAGGCTGATGCACATTAAATCTGTTGAAGCTGAAAGTCCTTCAGTTGGCGTGGTGTGGTAGTTTGGAGAAGGGTGTGCCAACTCAGATGTCGCCTTCATGCTTTGACACAGGCTCAAAAAATTACGAGGTCATTCGATAATAGGCTTCGTGTTGTTTTAAAGTTCTGCGTTAATAAAAACTCATTCACTTAGAATTAGGTCAAGTTTAGCATGACATTGTTCTAGTTATTTAATATTCTGAAAATTAGTGGAATTTAATTCCAGCAAAGGATATTTTAAAATTTGGTTATTACAGGTTTGTTTCTGTGTAGATTAAAAATCTAAAATGATTACGCGCCTATGCAAACTATACAGATAATAGTTATGTAAAAGGGTACATAATTCATGAAATTTTAAGCAAATTAGGAAAATCAATTTAAAATAATAAAATATATCGAATAAAGTACCATAAAATCCGGTGTATAATGCGCACCACCGTAAACGCGCACCTGTATTTTCAAGCTGCATTTTTTAATTTTGAGGTATATTCATCGTATAACGCGCACCCTTTTTCTTGCGAAGAAATCTAAAATATATGTGCGCAATGCTCTTATATATGTCTTTTGAATTCATTTATTCGAGGTATTATTCTAAGCTTTTGAAACAAACAGTGTATTTTTAGAACTAGAGTCCTTTAAGTTCATAAGAGAAATGTTTTTTCTTTTAAACAAACAGCATGTAGAGTCTAATTTTTTTTCTGTGTGCTCATCTTTTTTCTTTATTTTTAAAGCTCTCGTTTTTGTACCCAGCGTACAAACATTTCGATCTTATTTTTTGGGTTAAAAGTGCGCGTTATACGCCGGATTTTACGGTATCAATACTAAAACTTTTATACCGCACGGGCGACATTTATTATCCTGTTGTAGAGCTTGCGTTTGAAAAACTGTGAGAATATAGGAATATAAGCACACTTGTGTGCTATTCTATTGCCGTTCTGAAACCCGCTACGTAGAGAGGAGAACGTCCGCTAAATCATTCCAATTTTCAATTCTCCCATTGGCGCGGGGTGAAAGTTGGAAGACTGGGGTTCCAGCAAGGGTTCAAAATCAAGAGGTCCATCGCCAATTGCAGCTGTGTAGACTTATAATGAGACATTAATAATAGTAACGAGAATTGAGGAATTTATTATAACATTTTTTAATTTATGCGTAAGGTAATTGCTAACGATAAACAGTTTATAGCCGTGGTACGAAACCTTTACGTAGCTCAACTGATTAATTAATTGTTTTTTAACCCTGCACTTAGAAGGAAAACGAAGGCTTTTAGTGACCATAACATACATACCATAATTTTGTTCGTCGGTCAAATGACGAGGATGATACTTCAGTTGGAACACAGCTCTCCAAACTGCCATACTATGCCATTGTGCGGAAATTGGGGCGTAATAGATTTAACGTGCATCATCCCTTTTTTACAGAGGTGTTTTAATGACTTTCTATGAGTAGAACGTCACAGAAAGAACGCTGGTCACAAATTCATGATCATGACTACTTGGCTACAATGGACATTTTTTTAAAAACTGCATTAATAATTCGTAATATAAAGAGATAGTTCTAATTTATTCGCAACGAAATTAAAATTTAAGAGTTTTTAGTTGCTAAAATTAATTCTCGATTAACTAAGATGAAAAAAATTAGTAACATAATTAAAAGAAGAAATACTGCAAGGCAAAATCTCGGGCTAAATTTAAATTAATTTAAAAGATTGCTGTTGAAGATCAAAGTTGTGCCGCAAAGAAGAGATGTTTATAATGAATGATTTGGCAGTGAAAAAAAATATTTCTGTATAAAAAATATGAATATGAAAGTTATATTAACGTCGAACTATAAAACACCACAAGGGCTATTGGCGACGACCGTAATTTTGAACCTTGGCTAAAGGGCGAGGATGATACCTGAACTAGCACACCCTTCTCCAGACTACTACACCACGTCAAAGGAAGGACTTTGAGCCTTGAGAAATTTAATGTGCATTACCCCCCCCTATAAGTCTGGTCTTCAGTGGAACAAAGTCTCGGGCCATGGGTCCAAGACCATGACACTAGGCTACCGCGAACATTTATATACCATTGTTAATATCAATATTACCAATAGTAAAACTTTCTATTTAAAATCAACTAGTTGTACGTATTTTAATCCACTCTTAGCATTATTTTAATTAGTTATTTTGGATCCCAAGTAACTAATTAAAAAACTTTATAAAATTGTTAAAATAAATACCTTTAATTTAATATAATATGATGTGTTAACCTTAAAATGCCGATAATAGTGAATACCATTCAGTATTACCAGTTATAACTAATTAGCGTTACAAGCATAGATAATATTGATTTTTGTCTAAAAATAGCATCTGTTTTAAATAGTTGGCCATCAACAACGTTTACAAATTTGAGAAATGTCAATATCATTTTTCAGGTTCTTGGAAGTAATTCACTTTACCACGTAAAAAAATTGAAACCTGATATGTAATCAATATATAGAATTTTAATTGGAATCAATATAGTAGTGAGTACAAATGCATTCTTTCGCATGTTGGAGATTAAGAAATTTAATTTCTTGCTAATTGTAGCGAGACTAATTTTTCCAACAGTTTTACGAAAATCTGCATCATTAATTGCTTTTTAGGATATTTAAATAAGAATTAACAGCAATATAATAGTGATTTTCCAATTCATTCAAACCAGACGAAACTGTCACGGATTCGTTTTAAAGTGAATGCTTCAAATGAAACTAAAGAACCATGATATGTCCCGCAATAATTCTTCTAACATGCAAATTTTAGGGTTCTCATTCATTGTTTAATAGTTTTTTAGCCAAATAAGTGTTCAATAGTTTTGTTATAAAATCACCTCTTTCCCATTACTGTTTCTTGTAATTTCGCCCACTGTAGTCAAGTGGTCAGTGTCAAGGACTTGTGGCCGGCGTGTCATGAGTTTGAATCTAGTGCCGCTGAAGACTCGCCGTATGGAGGGGCTGCTGCACATTTAATTTGTGGAGGCTCAAAGTTCTCCCGTTGGCTTGGTGTAGATGTTCGGAGAGGAGGTGCCAGCTCAGGTGTCGTCCTCGCCATTTAACCATGGCTCAAAATTACGAGGTCCGTCGCCAATACTCCTCGTGTAGCTTTATATAGCGCGCCGTTAATAAGCACTCACTCATTCTTGTAATTTCTTCTTTCTAATTTGTATCTTATTTCTTTCTTTTAACATCAGTGATTTTTTGTTGTAAAACCATTCAAACAAGTTACTTTTTCTTTTTATATGTTTATTACAAAATACTATTTTCTTTTCGGATCCTTCTTGATTACTCACGCTTAATCATTAATCAAGAATAGTTTCTATTCTTTTAGAAGTCTTTTTCATCTTGTTCAAATATGTATATTCTTTCTTCGTTTATACATTTTCACGTTTATATTTAAATATTATCCTGTAACAAGTGATAATTTTATCTTCAGAAGTATGTTTCAGTATGCGTAGGATGAACCATTATTTTTCTTAAAATTGAAGTTGTTCGGGATAACAATATTTTAACATAATATTCCGTACAATGCTTTCTACCAATTTAAAATTTTAACTCTTCATCTATAAAATTTTTACTTTAACCAATGTAAATGGTGACTATTCCAGAGAGACTTCATTATCTAATTTATTTGAGATAAATTATTTCCATCATAGAGTTACACTTTTCTTATTGATTTATTTTATTTTATAAATTTTTGCTTCCTTTCTCAAAATGGTAATAATTTGTACACATTAAAAATTTGTATCTCTCTGTAAATTATTATTTGTTCATATGGTAATTATTTTATACATTCTCTCTCAAGATTGAAACAAATATATAAGATCAATTGAGATTGATTTTTCATTTTAGAAAGTTTACCTATCTAATGAGAACTGACCAAAAAATTAAACTATACAATTAATTATAAATAAATTTACCTTATAAAACAGTCAAAAAATTTGTTGTATGACTTAATATTTTTAATTGGAATAAATTTGTATAATATATTTTGATTCTTTATCGATTTAAGGGGTTGATGTATATATAAGTACATAGAGCAATGTATTTTGATTAAGTAATACATTTGATAGATTTGACTGAGCAATATGAAAAAATGAAATTTAATGTTAATTTACATGCATTTTACCAATTCTTGTAGTATGATTAAACTTTGTTGCTAAGTATTTACCAAGATGTTAAATATTCTTTCCTTTTTGAAAATGTTTTACTGTTCATTATTATTCAAAAACATCTGAAAATACAATTTAACACCAGGCTCTACTTTTACGCAGTCCAACTGTGATTCAAATTGATTATAAATTCAGTTTCTGAGTCATTATCACTTTTTGCACTTTAAGAGTATAATTAGCTGATCATGTTCTGTCGAACTTAATTATTTTTATCATAATACTTTTATACAATTATATATTAATATCTAAAAATAATTGACCTAGATCACTAGATAAAAACTGTGTGAGCATAACTTCTACCTTCATATATTTTTCTTACATATATGAAGGAAAGTTAATCTTACAATATTTAATTAGTCACATTTGTTTAATATTTTTTCCAGTGATAAAATACATTTAATTAGTATTCAAAGAAAATTAACGTATATGATTTCAAATTGTTTCAGCCGAAATAAATAAATAAATTTTATAATGTAATTTTTTTTATTTCGAGAATTTATAGATGTCTAAATAAACGCACGCGTTAAAAGAAGTGTCTACATAATTAATATTTCTCTCACATTCACAAATTAATAGCACACTTTAAATAAGTTATTTTAAAATATTCTATTTTGATTTTTATAAGTAATAGAAAAAGAATTTATTAAAATATCACAATTCTCTTAACTGAGTCTATCTTTTAAATAAAATATTCTAATAACATGCTAAAAAATTGAAAACATCCATGATGCCGAAAAAAGACTTTTTCTATTTAAATTCTACTTAAAAATTTAAATTGTTTGAGCCGGATTTAGTCCGTACCTTTTCCCGCTCTTGTCTTTTTCAATGATGCTTCGATATCAGAGAGCGGTCCTTTCTCTGCCTTTGAAATAACGGTAACTTTTTAATTTTTTTAAACGGCTGTTTTTATAAGCTTCCGTGTTATGTCTGTCTCTCGCTCTCTCTTTTCACATTTTTTTCCAAATACCTAGTTTTTGTTAGATATCGCAGACAATTTTTATTTTTTATTTTTCTAAAAGTCTTTATCGATAAATGTTTTAGAAGTTCTTTTCTTTCGAACTTTTCTCTTCTAAATAGTAATGTTTCTTGACTCGTAAAGATCAATTTAAATCTGTTAAAGTGACGTGTTATACTTTAATAAGTGGGACTCCTTCCATATCACTTCTAAAAGCAGCATAACTTTTTTATAGTATTCCTTAAGCAATTTTTTGATAATTTGAATTATTATTTCCGTTTTAATTTTTTTATTATGTCTTTTTTGCATTCGTATCAACAACTAAGTTTTTAAGGGGGCAAAAAGATTCACAAAAAGAAAAACTCGACTGTTTTTTTATTATTTCTATAAAGATTTGCTTTCCGTACTGTAAGCTTCGGAATTTCCTTTCAATTATAACATAATCTAATTGGCTTAAGTTTTCGTTGTTTAAAATACGAAATGAATTCTAAAATACATTTTGCAATTCTAAACATTATCCAACGCGTGTTTAATTTAAAAATTCTAAATCAAAGCAATAATGGCAACAATAATGCTTTAGGGAAGTAAAATAAGAGAAATAGAAAGCATATTATTTCTAATACATTTTTAAAGTACAGTTTTTATTTTGTCAGGAATATTTTTTATATAAATTTATTCAATAATAATGTAAAGAGAAATTCAATATAAAGAACATAAATAATTTTTAAAAAATCAAACAATAATTTAAAATGATTCAACAGTAGTTTTGGCATTCTTCTTTTCTTTGCTTTATATTGTTTTATCAATGAAACATGCATTATTTTTTTTATATAATTCCTTTTTAAATGACTCTCATTATATGCTTTTTTCACTCAGCATAAATTTAAAAAAAAAAAAAAATTGAAGTCGAATTTTAATAAAAACACATACATGATTATTACTTTTTAGTTTTCAACAATATATATATATATATATATATATATATATATATATATATATATATATATATATATAATATCGAAGAGTATGAGTTATGTAATTTGTTACCAACTGATTTAAATTTTATTCGATATCGTACTCATGATAAAATAATAATAAACAAAACAAAATTCTAGCAAATAATTTTATTTTCTGATATAATTTTCAAAAATCTAGGTAAACAGTTAAATATAGCACCCCTGAATATTTATTTTAGGTACGAGAAGAGTTAATTTTCTCTGTGTGTATTATAACTTCTTTTAAAATAGATATTCCGGAACAACAAAAGACTTCATAACGGTTGTCAATAAACTTCCTCTATTGAAACTTTTTTTACCTGAGTAGGAAAAGTTATTGTTGTTGAAAACTTTTACCACAAATAAACTTTTTAATTGTATTGGAATCGGAAATATCCATTGACGTAAAATTGTAAAATATTATCATGACATTGAAAATGATACTTTAAGATAAAATTAAAATCCTATAAAAAAGTAATCATGGCAATAAAAACTTACTTATCCCCCGTATTTTCGTCGGTGGGTCTCTTCTGTGTAGAGATGCAGGCAGGCCACGTGATCCTCGCAGTCGAAAGCGTGCGGGAGGGTCCCAGCCAATCCTGAAGAACGATTGTGGAAGAACTGAGATCGTCTGCTGGCGACCACCCTCTCTGATCTCAGGGGGTAAGAGGGGGCAGGATGGGTTAGGCTAATCATTTTCATGTTCGAGAATTCTTCACCCATCTCGAAATGTATCCATCGCCAGGAAGTCATCTAGTTGTCGCCAAGAGGGGAAGAGTTTGGCGAAGGTGTAGTTTTCTCACTGAAAAAATACATAAAAAGAAGGAAAAAAGAATCACAGAGAAAAGTTTTCAAAAGCTTTCTTCCCCCTGTCTGACTTTGATTCTTATTTGAATGGTTATTTTTTGTGATACTTATAATATTCTCATTATTTATATTATTTCTAAATAAAAATTTCTCGTCCATTTCCATATATATATATTTAAAAACCTTTTAAAAGACAGTTTTGTTAATAAACTTGTTTTTTTTCCTTTAGAAATCGCTTAATTGGAAAAAATTTGAAGAAAAATAACAGAGAACTTTATGGTCAATAAAAGGAATTACACATATTTTAAGTCATTTTCTATTACATGTGGTACATTATTCTTTGTATACACATTTAATGAATAATAGTCGTGAATTAAAATTCTACTGGGGTTTTTATAAATCAGTGGATTATACTACCCTGTTACATAAATTACACTACTGCATAGGTATTTACCTTGGCACTGGTAATAATTTCGCTTAACCATAGTTCAAAATTACGAGGTCCGTCACCAATAGTCCATGATTACTTCAGACTGCGAGACATTATAATCAAATCAAATACAGTAATAATTTGCACTATTCTCCATTCATCAACCTAAGACTTTATGCAAAAAAGTCAATTATTGCAAAAATGTTCATAATTTTGAAGAAAATTTTAAAACAGTTTGGAAAAATACAGTGAAATGTAAAAAAATTCATTTATATAGCATTCATTATTCGACTTGCTATGTTTAATGTGCAGTCATCCATTTTTACTTTTTGTAGTGTTTTGCTTCTTATATATTTCCTAGCATATTATATCAGAAATTATTTTTTATTTACTTAAGAGTAATCCTCCCCTCCCCCGTTTGCTTAATCATTCTTATATATATATAGTAAGAAAACCACGCAATGAAGGAGACATGAGCAATCGAAATTTAAAAAGAAATGGATGCTGCAGCATTATTAACATTGCTGACTTAGGACAGATTATATATAAAATAATTTATATAAAAAAGGGGTTGAATATGTTTTGTGTTCAGCCAACTGTACCCTTTATGTTAATAATACTGAGCAAAAACCTATTGAAAATAATGGATGGGAATGTCTAGATCCATTACAAGATAGAGGTAACTTACATAAAAATTGCACTTAGAAATGCAGAGCCCGTGCTAAATCTGAGTGCGATAAATAAATTGTTGCCAGATTCTGGACCCAAATGCAGATTCAAAGCATATGAATGGCTGAATTATAGCACTTAACAAAAGTATGAAAAGAATAGAAATAAAAAAAGTAAAAAAAGAAAGTTTACAAACTATCATAATTTTAGTGACACTAGAGTTACATATGAATTAAATAATAATAAGTAATTTCATCTAATATTAGAATATGGAGGTAACTATAACTAGGAAAAATGATAAATTTATAGTAATAAACTATTATTATTCTAAGGAATTTTATTCCTTACTATTTAGAATTGCTTTATTCGAATAACTCTTAGTAAAATTAATTAGGTAGTTTTCATTTAAGCAATATTTAGTAAAATGTTTATAGTTATTTATTATTTCTAATTTTTATGAAACTAGAAATTGATTGCGTTGTATATAATTAATAACAATATTTCTGAATATATAGAAACATGTACATTACTCTCCCAATGAGGAGCTTTCATATAATATTGAAATTAAATTCTTCTCTTTTACCATAAACATTAGTAATTATAACATTATCTTTTAAGTTGATATGCATATCAAGAAAATTTGCTTTATTGTTGTTACTATTAGTCTGTATTAAATTAAGATATTGTGGATAAAAATTAGTGTTAGGTTTAAAATTGTCTTGCTTGCCAAAATGATCATGGCATCTATTTAACGAAAAATGTTATATTCAGAATTATTAATGAAACTATTTTCAAAATAATGTAAATATAAATTTGGCAAGGTAGTTGCTAGCAGGACCACCTTATATATCCTCTCTCATTTGAATATATTTATGCACATGCATATGCATATATCAGGGAAAATGTGACAACAGCCTCACTATCCACATGATGGCCTAGGATGGCATCAGGACTCGAACTTGCTATTCAACATGTAATATTTCCTTACTGGGTTACCATGGCTCATGGAAGATATTGAACAAACTAACATTTGCTTATAATAGAGTCTATAAGTAATTTTATTTTATTAACATCGCACTATACAGCAACAAGAGGGCTATTGGCGACGGACTTCGTAGTTTTGAGCTTAAGTCAAACGACGAGGATGACACCTGAGCTGATACCTCCCTCTCCAAACTACCACACATGCAAACTAGATGACTTTCAGCTTAGATTTGCGTGCATCAGCTCTTCTACGCAGCAGGTCTTCATTGGCACTAGGCCTCGAGGTTATGACACACCGGCCCCGAGTTCGGGATCATAACCACTATGTTACCTCGAACATTATTTATATTTAGAAAGTTTAATATTTAGCTCTCGAATGACGTTAAAAATGTCAAAATTCATTAAGTAGTCTTGTATTCATTTAATCGCAGATCAATCTTATATTTTTGTGCTTAATTCTTTTTTGAGTGGAGCCTAAATGAGTGAGTGTTTGATTAGCGTCGCCCTTTAAGCAACACCAAGGCTACTGGCATCGGACCACGAAATTTTGAACCTAGGTCAAATGACGAGGACGATACTACTGGCACCTCCCTATCCGAACTTCCACACCACACCATTGGCAAGACTTTGAGCCACGACAGATTTAACGCGCATAAGCCCCTCTGTACAACAGGTCTTTAGTGGCACAAAAACTCGAAAACATGACACACCGGCAAGAAGTTCGGGACCATGACCAGTAAGCTACCGCGGCTATGGTGTATAAATGATTGCTTTACGGATGTATTGCTTTTAATATATTCCATATTATCATTAATATTAACTACTCTCTCTATGTTTATATTAATAATAATTCACAATAGATAATTTTTTTTTTGCTGTCATTCATTTTGTTTTAGTCTTTATTTATGCATGATATAACATACGTAAGTTTTGGACCCGCAATAATCTTGATTGAAAACTATTTGAAGCATAACTATAATTTATAAAAATAGCGAGTGGACTTTTTTAGTCCTATTATATTTTACAAGTGGAATAAACATATCAAAACGACATTTAATATTTAAGCTGCTTTTTTATTGATTGATTAAAGCTCCATTTATTTACTTAATAAAACTTCTGAACGACTCGAAGGTCCAGTAAATACAATGATTAATTATCGTAACTTTAAGCCATGATAAGGTTTCGGTGATGACACTTGAGCTGGCGCCCACTCTCCGATCCTATCAAAACATGAGAACTTTAAGTTTCGACGCAATTAACATGCATCTTTCCTATTACACAAGCAGATTTTGGAAAGAGATTTGTGTATCCGTATCCCAAAGTTGAATACTTTTTCTAATTGTCGTGAAGTTCTTAAATTTTGCAGCCATATTTCCATTTCCCTATAAGCACCAAGAATAATCTCCTCAGGACTTGATTGAAGTGCAACTACTCTCTGCACCCCATCTATGATAAATATTGCAGAACGTTTCCCTTCCCATATAAATCAAAAAGAAGCTGATATAGGTGAGCAATATGGTTGAAACGCCCAGCCCCTCAAAATGCATTTTCTTTTATCTATTCGTTCATACATCCTCTTAAAAGAGATACCCTTAGAAAGTCGAGGTGTGGTAAGAACTTTCTAGTTGCTAAGTGAACTGGAATAAGCTGTGAAAGTGCAGAAGGTAAGTTTAGAGGGAAATGGGTGACTCTCAAATAAAACTTATAAATTTATTCAATGAAATATGTAGCAATTACACAAATAGATATAAAAATGACAAGTTTTAATGCAGTTCTAAAATATCAAAAGCATTATATTGAAATTTATTAAGAAACATCTTTTGATATCCGAAGTACTTTAAATCAACTTTTCCCGAATCATGAATTTCTGATACCAGGGACGACTTAAAGCACAAGCCAGATGGACCGAGGCACAGGGCCTCGTCTCGTTCTCGACTCGGCCTCTATAAGATCATGATTTGACCAATTTTGACATTCAAATATTATTTTCAGGCATATTCTCTGAAAAACTGGGAATTTCGTACTATATGGTCAACTGACTTCAGTGACAATACTGTCGTATTATGCCACGCTCATACTCTATGTCTAGACCTAGCATTACCACCATACACCATCATTATTCATTTAGTTGAAAGGCGTCAGTCGGTTTGTGAGACTGTGATACACACATTTATTTGTTATGGGCTAACATTAGTACGAGTGTTTGTCAACGTGTATGCTATGTACTGTCTACCTAAAAGAGGTCTACTTTTATATAGAAGCCCAGGACCTCAAAAAGTCTTAAGATGTCCCTGTCTAATACTTCAGTTTTTCCAGAAAGATATGTTTCTTCTTTTTTGGATTTTGAAATAGTTTAATTTCTGTTAACTCATTGAATTGTAAATGATGCATGAACTAATATATTAGGAAAGAGTATGGAACATTTAAGTGGAGTCAATCGTAACATATGATACATTTTCTTATGGAGATTAAAACATGTTACGAAAAGGGACGCAAAATGATCTAGAAAGACAACTTCATAAAAAAAAATATATACATTTTTTTTTCTCAAACAAAATTATTTTAAGGAGATTTCGAAGATGCATATGATTCATATTTTAGAAAATTAAATTTTGCTTTCATATTTTAGAAAATTAAATTTTGCTTCGCATTTGTTTATTCCGAATTCACTTATAGTACAAAGAAACTCTACTAATTTTACATAATAATTTTAGAACTTTAAGTTAAGTTTGTAAAATCATTGAAAAAAAGGGTTTCATCTTTAAAGAGTTTCATAAATATTTGCATTTACAATGTAGGTTGAGTGATGTCTCAAGGCAAGCAGTCACATGTTTCCTTTCCTTTTTGGCATCAAACACAATCGATTTTAAATTAATTATGAAACTTTTAAGCTATCTTTTTTATTAAATTTCAGTTTTAATGTATTGATAAATTAAATACTAAGTTTAAATACTATTTATCAACTCTACTTCCTAAGTTACTGAGAAATTCAATTATCGAAGAAGGAATTTTTTTTGCATTTTCAAATGACTTCAGTTGAATAAGAATATTTTACTTCTAAGAAACAGGCTAATGAACTATTTACAGTTTATACTTAAAATGCACATACATTTGTATATTTCTCTCATTTAACCTTTATTTTTGTTGTTATTTATGAATGAATTACCCGATTGGTGGGAATTACTTTGTTCTTGTAGATTATTTTTAAAAAGTTTTATAGAAACCTATTTATTCTATTGAAGGTCCAGTGGCTGAGTGGTAGTGTATCGCGCTTCCACGCCACAGGTCCGGGTTCTATTCCCGGGCTTGGAAAGGTAGACTCAACCTTTCATCCCTAATGCATTGGGTCGATAAATGAGTACCAAGCTTGCTTGTGGACCTAAACACTGGGGTCTCGCTTCAGACTGACCACCTGATCAAGACATCTGATCATGCACCTTAGCGTCCAATGGTCACGCATACTGGGATGGGAACAGTAGGCTCTGGCCCTCATGGTCTGTTTGAGTTTATTATTTTTCTACTTCTGTTATTTGGAATTTAGCGATTATAGCTTCTTGACGATGTAGGAATAATGTATATATGTTCAACCGAATATCTCAAAATGCTTCATCAACAATTTATTTGAAAACCCAAGATTGATTTTAATGGCAATAAATGCTGTAGAAGAACCTGAATATTTGTTTGATAGCAATTTTGTGATTTGTTCTCTTACAAGCAAATTGGAATGTTATGTCAAATCTTGGTATGATCATACGATTGATTTCATGAATTTCGAAGTTTCCATGCCTTTATTGTTCTTCACAGAGCTAACATGCATTCAATTATGGAGTATAGCTGCATTGAGGGGGTTACTTTTATGAAATTCACTCCTCCGTCACCGATATAAGATCCAAAACGGATATTCGAGATTTTTTTTTATTTGAAAAAATTCTAATTTTGAAGGGTCCTATATAAAAAATATAATTGAAAAATTTAATATATACTTTAAAATTCGAGATTTTGTTTAATTGAAATTTTAGTTTCTATTACTTTTTCATCAAAATTTTAATTAAAGAATTTGATTCGTATAGGTTTCAGAAGATAAATCGTCTTGATAATCTAGACAATTTAAAACGTCTTATAAATGGCTTTTCCATTAACTTCTACCAGATATGTACGACTACAGAAATTATCCATCTCATAAGTTGCAAGTAGAAACAAAAAGGTTATTGTGGCATTTTTGTTTCTAATTTGGTTACTTAGAAAATTATATTACATTTGTTAAGTATTTAAATAAATTTCTTACGTTTATTTTTTGTGACTGTCCTTGTTTTCAATTTTATTATTTATTATTTTATTTTATATTTTATTCCCTTTTCAATAAATTAGATTTTGTATTTTAAATATTTGTGCTGTTTCCTTGAATGATTTTTTCTTTCTTTTGGAAAAGTTTTGTAAAAAGTCTAGAGTTTGCAATGCTATTTTTAAGAAAAACGGGCAAATTTCTTTATACTATTTGTAATAATAGTTATGGTTTTACTTGTAAGTTATTTAATTTTAAAACATTCTGTTGTATTTTTACTCTACCATCGTAATACTGTATAAAAAGTATTACACACTGTGATAAATGAATTATTATTCTCTGATACATAAATCACCAAGATATATGACAAGTCTGAAAATGAATAAATTATATAAATAGAAGGAAAAAAATCTTTCCTGTATTATCAGTTAATAGTATTCAGAAAATTAAAAATTCAATGCTAAAAATATTTTCATTAAAGCTCTTAAACTTGTTTTAAAAGATTTTCTTTGTTTCTTAAAAATTAGTTACAAAATGAACAGTAAATTTAAAATATAATAAGCAGATTATATTAATTAATAACACAGGGAGAAACATCGAAGATAAATTTAATTACAGATAATACATTTATAAAAAAAAAAGAAAATTATATTAAAAAATATCTTAAAGTCTTATTTTTTATAATTTTTTTAATTTTTAGTTTTTATATAGTGTTTGAATTTTGGTCAATAGTCCAAATAATTTTTTTTAAAATTTGGTAAATTATTTGTATTAATAATTCAAAGAGTAAAATGCAAATACCTTTCATAAATATCGAGAAAACATATTTAACATAAACTTACTACTGTTGCTGTGTATGGATAATTTTACATTTTGAAAGAATTTTTTTTTTTTTTGTGTTTTAGAAAGCCTAAAAACTTAAAATTATCATTGGAAAACTAATTAAAATGGGAAATAATCCAGTTAACTATAAATTTACTATTAAAATTCAGTAAAAATTCACTCTAAAACATATATATAACAAGTGCTATGGTTATTAATTAGCATATTTAAAAAAGGAATAACATATTTTCTAAATTAAATTAAATGTTTTTTAAAAGAGATGAAGTATCGTGACGTGTGTGTTTGTTTCATTTTATAATGATGTGATACCAAAAAATTAGTACCATTAATTAATATTTGAATAATTTACAGCTGTCTTGATTCATTTGAATTTTTATACAATAGATAAAAAAGTTATCTTAAGAGAATTATTTTATAACCGTATAAAAATGCATTGTATCTCCCTTGTAACAATTCCGAAAACTTCTTCTTTATCTACTTTTGAATTTTAGCATTCTTTTTCTTGCGTTAATTATTTTTTTCTCATAATCATTTCACATATGACTTGAGAGATATTGAAAAAAATATATTAAGGGGGTCTGGCACATAAATTTTTGAAAAATTATCGATTTTGACTTTATTACATTTTTTAAAAGTTTAAATATTTCTACTTAAAATAATATATGATGTATAGAAACACAATAAGTAAAAGTACTTTTTTTAAATTTATTTTTTAAAAGGAAGCTACTCTCATTGACAAATTACAAATTCTTACTTTAAAGCCTGTTTTCCCAAAATGCAATATTTTCCCCTTTATGTACCTTTTTCTCAAAAACTAATTAATGTAGAATTCTCAAACTTTCAGTGAGAATACTTTCAATATGTTTACACATTTTAATGGGGGGAATAAGATATATCTAGAGAACTGTTTTAGATAATGTATTTTTAAACTAAATTTTAAAGAAAAAATTTGGCATTTTTTAAAAAACTCATAATTAATTAATTTTTAACAAAAAGACAAAACCCTCCATTAAATTCTTATTGATAGTACACAGTAGCACATACAGGAATTTTTCAAGGGGGGGGGTCCGGGGTTAAAAGTTCACCATTCTTGTATCATGCTTCTTTTGATTTTGTTGATTTTCGGGAACAAAACACAGTAAAAACTAATTATTGAATAAATAATTAGCATTAATTAATAAAATTAATCATTAATAACAAATACTTAATTAGATTTTACGTACTATATACTTAGAATTATAATCAATCGGAAAAAATATCAAGGACTTTGGGGGGGTCTGGACCCCCAGGACCCTCCCCCCCTTGTGTGCGCCACTGATAGTACCATATAACCTACTGTGAAAATTTCATCTATTAGTAGCAAGAAGTTTCTGAGAAAAAGGTACATAAACTTACATAATTTAACATGGGCTCCTATGGAAGTGCCGGACCCCCTTAAATAGCTATTGAGTAACTCTGACAAGAAGTTCTGTAGTAAGAGAATTAAACGTTAAAGTGAACTAAATTTCAATTAAATTTTTTTAATTACATCTTTTAATTAATACGCAAGATAGTGAATAAATTAAATGACTTAAGGCACATTTATTTTTCCTAATGAATCCTTTTTTTTTAATGCTTCAAAAATTGGAATTCATATAAGTAAAATTCATGAAATTTGCGCATAAAGATAACGAAAGATCAACGTCATATAAATTTTCAACCGGGATTTTATTCTTATTAATTTTATGATATATCAAGATGCTAGTTTTAATTTTCTCCCCCAGCCCTTCGTAATTTTTAATGAAGAATAGTCATAAGTGTCAAGAACAAAATATAAAAAATTTATCAAAAATAGGAAATAATTTTTTGAATGAAGAAAATAGTCATTTATTCTTTTTTAGTATTATGAAAAGTTCGTTTTAAAGTACATTATAAAGAATATAAGCACTATTATATCCTTTTCTACAAAGCTACAAAATAAGAAATAATTAGAAAGAACAGAATTGATTAAAACTCTAAGGCACAGAAGAAAGACCGAAATTTGGAATTTCTACCAAAGAATGCGTTCCTTTAGTCCTTGCATTTTCACCAGATAAAGTTTTAAGATTTGTATGACCATTAATTAAAAAACAAGGAAGACGGGAATGCAAAGAAGCTTAGTTTTGAGCGAGCTCCTCGTGTTTTTAAGGATAAAAATAAATAAATAAATAATACAGCAAAGAGTAGATCAGAAAAAGTAGACACGACTAAGTATAATTACAAAAATTTCTTTGAAAAGTAATTAAATACATTTATTTTGTTCAGTCTATGTTCTTGCTATTTCTATACTCTATACTCCATTTCTTGAATCTTTTCAATATAATAATGAAAAATTATTGAAAAGCAAAAGATAATTAAAAATTATATATAAAAAAATTTTAATAGTTACATACTCTAAGATTGCAAGCTATTTCTTTTTCTTTTAAATAAATAAATAATGTTTGATTTATTTGAAAAATATGACAAAAGTTTGCAAGAATCTCTAAAACATTTCGAAAATGAAGTGCTCTTTTACAGGTTTTAAAGCAATTGGGATACACCCATTTATAACCCAGTTATTCTCAAACCATTTTTCTCAAAATTAGTCTTCATTTTTAAATGCCAATAGGGAATAACGTATAAAATTTTTTTTAATTTTTAAATTATTCACATATTACTATATTTTTTGAAGGTTAATCTTACTTCTTTTTAAAGATTTATTTTAAAAAAAGTCAGAACATATATTTTTTAAAATTATAGCAGGAAGATTTTAAAAGTTTAAAAAATTATTTTAAATTTCTTTTTTGAAACATTCTGTTCGCGTTGTTTTGTGTCATGAAAAAAATTGTATTTGTAAAATTGTAAATTTTGTATCTAAAATTTCTTTATTTAAAATTAATATATATATATATATATATATATATATATATATATATATATATATATAATGAATTTTTATTTTTACTTAAATAGCTAATTAAATATTAAAGAGCTATTTCTAGCAGGATTACAGGAATTTGTTTTATGCTATATTCTTTACATTTATCAAAGACTTCATTGAATATATGTAGATATTTAATGAATTAGGTTAAAGAAATTGCCTAATTGTTTTTGGCAATTATCTGAATTTTTCTAATATTTGAAAATTTTACTAAGGTAACTGTTTTACTACTTTCATTGATGCGTAAAATAGAAATAAAATTCCTTATTGATTAAATACAATTTTAGACGATTTCAGTTTGTTCAATTTCGCTTTAAAAGTTTTAGTTCACAAACATCTAATTTTTTTAAAAACTTTACTAAGATTTCTGAAAAATTGCCTAAAATATTTTTTAAATAAACTGAAATAGAAATTTAAAAAGCATTGTATAATTTCGAAATTTTTGAATGGCTTAGTCAGAAATATTAAGTATTCTTTTTAAAGAAATGAAACCCACAGCTTGCTTTGTGAGTTTAAAAATGAAAAAACGCGATTTTGCTTCTGAAGTGTAACTTACAGTAAAAGGGGGGAAATCCCGTTTTATACATAAAAAATTAATCTAACACAATTACATTATATTTTGCACATTTTTTTGAGAATTATTCACATTATTAAAATTACACATGCAAATTAAAACAATTCCACATCGTAAAAATCTTTTCTTTTTTTTGGGGAGGGTGTTTTTCTTAGAGGAAAAATTTTTTTGATTTGCTTAAATCATCCTTTCTGACTATTATTTTAATATACGTTGAAAATTAACTGACTGAAAAATCGTTCTTTGCAACTTGCGATTTATCAAATTTTTTGTTGTTTATGCTCGTTTCTTTAATTTTACTTAAAATTATAAATTCATGTGATTTTTTTTTATTATTAAGTACCGAGAAAATTTTTATCTCTAATTTTTCATTAAGGAATATTAAGCATTTTTCACCTTCTAAATTTGAATTCAAAAGAAATTTCACCAATTACATTATACTATATTACGATTAAAATTGGATACTTTTGTTAGAATATTTAACTATTCATCGCTGAGTGCTCCAAATCTTGTTGGGGAGTAAGACTCTTGGATAAAATTGGTTTCTAATATATTTGAATGCTATTTTATTTATTGCGAAGCTTCTTTTATTTTATTTTCTTCCTTTGTTTCCAAGGATTGATTTCAAGAGAAACACGTTTGAAAGTATCCTCAGAACATGACATTCAAATTTCAATAAAAAACAATTTAAACTAGCTCTCAATCTTTACGAGTTTCTTAAATATGTAATTGTTGATTAGACAGACCTATGGAACTTATTTTATCCTACGATATCCAGTATGTCAATAACTGCATAGCTTTTGTATTGAAGCGTTTTTGACATGCATATTTTAGAAATCTACCTTTGCATTTTTCAATGAATACATATTGAATTCCATTATTACGTATCTATCTGCTAGAAATAATCGAAACTCTACAGCAAATAATACAGAAATAATTTCTACATTCATTTAAAATTTTGTTGCTCTTTGATCATAAATCTTTGATACTACCTCAAGTTACAAATAGCGCTCAATCGTTGAATTAAACATTAAGGAAATACCCCTGCATTATTACATATATAGTTCATAATAGACTCAAAAATCTATTATTTTCAAAACTGCCTCCATTAAATATCAAATATTTTTAAATCGTTCTTTTTTCAATACGCAAAATGTAACTTTAGAATTCTTTCAAGGTAGACGGGAGGATTTTTTGTTTTGTTTTAAAGTAAGGAACACAAGACGGATTCCTATTAAGAAAGTTAATCTACTGAAAGAACAAAAAAGATTTGAGCATAGCAAAAGATTCGATTTTTCAGTTGCCATTCAACGAACATTTTCGTTTCTGAATCCGGCAACGAGCAGACGGAAGGGTCACGTGATTGATAACTAATAACCAGACGCCGTCTCCCGTGTTCTAATGGAATGACCGTTTGCTATTGACTGGCCGGGTGAATAATGTATTTACTGTGGTCGTCTCAAATTCTGTCATTTATCGTCGATTCCGTTGAATCCGGAGTTTCCGAGTCAGATGGAGATGAACGAATGATTTTGAAAACTTCGTTTTACTAATTCCGCTAGCTCTGCGAATTCGTTCTCTCACGTGTGTTCGATCTGGCAGACCTTCGGAAATAAATTCCATTCGCCCTATTCTTTGTTCAGGTATTTAGAATACATTGGTTTCATTGCGCGGGGACTGTATTTATCCTACCTCTATTAAGGTGTGCATATTTGAAACGAATGTTTACGAATCGTTCAGTCTTCAATTCAATCATGCTTATACCATTTATGAAACATTTGTGTTTGTGAAGCTAGCTACTGTAATAAAGATCAGATGTTAAATCTTTTATTCCTTGTGTATATGAAATATCTGTGCGTATGAAAGTAAGAAAAATGATATATATTCAAAGCATAGCATGGAATTCTGTTAAACATCGCTTAGGAAAAAATTAGATTTTTACGAATATGTTTACTATCCAAATATTTTTATTTCCATTAAAAAAACCCATGAAAATCTGAATACACTGAATCAATTAAAAGTAAAATTTCACTTCGCACAACGAAAGTAACCCCATGAAAGTTATATTATTCTGCTAATTCGTAAATTACTAATGAAACATAAATATAAGTTAATGTTCTGGCTATTATATGTTTTACAATGCTACTCATTAAATCATTTTTTATACATTATATTAGAAAGGGAAAAAATTACATTAGAGAATTATTTATGAATTAAAAGAGTCAAGAGAGAGCGAGAAATAGGTATTTATATTTTTTTTATCAGGTAATCAATATGAAAGTGAAAATCATTCAGGAAATTGAGGTATAAAACATTATATATATATACATACATATACATATATATATATATATATATATATATACATGTATATGTATATATCATTCAGTTCAGTCTCAAATACCCTTTTCTGGTGCAAAAATTGCATTGATGAAAATGGAAAATATAGTCACTTTATGTTTTCTGTGATTCAGCTTTCCTTAGTATAACAAGTCAAAATAGTGGTGATAGTTTTTTTCTAGCAGCATTCGGTCTGTTGGAGTTATGTCGCGGCTCAAAATCCTTCCAATGGAGTGGAATGGAAATTTGGAGGGGAGGATACAAGCTCAAGTGTTATTCTCGTCGCTTGACCGTGGTTCAAAGTTATGACATCCGTGGCTTTCGTACTGCTGCAGAAAAGGGCCGTAAATTAAAGTCAAATCAAATCTGACAGAGTTTAAACTAGAAATCTATTCAAAATATTTTTGATATTCTTAACCAAGATTTTTCTGACAAAGGACTAAAATAATCTATAATAAATTATTTCAATTTGGTTTTTACTCTGAAGACCAAGAAAGACTGAGTACATGTTTTCATAGTCAGATTGTAAAATGACTTTACAAACATTTTTTACTATTTAATAGGGAAATGTAGTATCATAGAGTATTTTTTTAAAATTAAAAACTTGGACGTATTGTAGAGAAATTTAGATGCACTAAACAGGATATTGCATGTATTACCAACAGTTGGACAAGCAAAAAACTGCTTACTGGCAAAAATGCATTCTACTTTCGAATTCAGAATAAAACATGTATTAAATTTTATTAGTAAATAGACTTTTTTTGGAATGGAAATTTAAAAAAATTACAAAAAAGTTTAAAAAGACTAACATTAAAATAATCTCTGGTTTGGGTAAATAAGATTTGCTATAACACGTCTCTTTGTTTGTGTTCGACATCAGGTGAATGGCGTTAGCGATATATAATAAGGAAATTTTTCTGACATTTGTGAATTATTAAACTGAGCTACAAAACATCACGAGGCTGAGCTGTAATTTATCATTAGCCCAAATGTAATTTTTGCTTTTCCATTGAATACCTCAAGAAAAAAAAAGATTTAAAATAATTTTTTCCTATCAAACAAGAATGAACAGATTTGTTATCTCGGTATATGTACGATTTATTCGATGACCCAAACTTTTCTTAAGTCTGACTCCCTAAATTTTCAATATTTTACATTTAAATGAACTCAGGCTATTTCAGATGCAATTCTTTAAAAACATTGTTAAATGAATTCAGCAATGCTCTTTAGTTTTTTAAAGCAGAAAAATTATCTGTGAAAGAAAAATATAATTTTTTTTTCAATTCATATAGCTTTGAAACTTACATTGAGCAATTGAAATATAACTTTGTAGCTAGAAAAAAGATTGCAATTTCTTTATTTTAAATGTGTCTGAAAAAATAATTAATAGAAGATGTATAAAGGCCATTGTAAATAAAGAAAGTGTTGTCACGGGACACTAGATGAGAAAACAATGAAAACTACATTCAGGGTATTTATAAAAACCTGCTTAGGGTTAAAATACACAGCATTTTAATTATTATTATATTATTATTATTTGCTTTATAGAAAACAATGATTTTATAAAAACAAACGTTTTTTCACAGTACTTAAGCTAAAATTATAGATGCACAAATTAAACTTAAGATATTTCAGAGCTACACTTTTTCAAATATAACTGCGCAGAAAATGAAATAAAAGTCTAAAGCTACGAAAAGCGCACACTCAATTATAATTTACAATGACTACCGAGCTTACAAATTTAGACGTACCTTTTAGGCTAAAAGAATGATGTGCACGCGCGTCACAGTAACTTACTAAATATTATGTTTAATTTACTGAATCATTGTTGTTTCCAACTGATCATTAAAACCATTAGAATTTAAAATCAAAGTAATGTTATTAAGAATTTTAATAAGATTTTAAGAAACAACAGAGGATTAAAATTGCTCAATGTTGAGAAGAACTGTAATAATTTTCGAACTTAAATTATACAATTTAGGAGAAAAAAGATATATAAATGTGAATGATAGTATAATACACGAACTTAAACTAAATTTGAATTTAGAAAGATCTCACTGGAAAAACTCTGAACAATATATTTTCGGTTTGAAAGGAATTTTCAGATCTAGCACGAATGGAAGAACAACTTTATAAAGCAGTTGCAAAGCCTCTGAAAAGCTCCTCAGTTTCTCATCCAGACAATGAAAAGTTATTGGGTCTAGGTTTTTCTTTTTGCCACCTAAATTTGCATAGTACTTGGAACTCAAAAGAACATTTAATTTCCCTCTGTCGTTGCAAAAAATAAGTTGTATAATTTATAAAAAAATATAATACATATTTTTCTGTAATTAAATTTAAATAAATGTAAACAGAATAGTAAAACAAATAATCAAACCAATTTTAACCTTAATTAAAATTTTTCTTCTTTTCATCAATTGAAAGTAGTACTACAAATTTTCTAGGAAAGTAGTTGCTTTTGAAAGTAGTACTACAGATAAACGTACCTCAGGACCTCTATATAGTCTCTATCTTTTTACCGATAAACTATAAGCGTATTAAAAAAAGGAAAATTAATCCCATTGAAATTATTTTGCGAATATAGCTTGTAACAATTATCATTTTCCTTTTATTTAATGAAACCCCCTTGCAATACAAAAAATTGTCTTGGTATCCTTCACAATGCCATTTCTTTTTCTTATTTACATTTTTTAAATCTCCTTTTATAGTTGTAGTAGCCTAGTGGTTTGTCACGAGCTCTCAGTAGGTGTGTCATAAGTTTAAACCTTTGTGCCATTGCATACCCATTGTGCTGAGGAGTTGATGCTCGCTAAATCGTTCGAGGCTCAAAGTCGGCGTGGTGTGGTAGTAAGGAGAGGATGGTGCTAGCTCAGATATCATCTTCGTCCCTTAATCGAAGTTCAAAATTACGAGGTCCGTTGCCAACAGCTCCTATGTAGTTTTATAGTGTGCCGTTAGTATTACTCTATACTTCACTAAATCTTTTATTATATATGTCACTTATTTTTTTTAAAAAAATTTCCAATTTTTATTTTATTCCATTAATTATATATATATAACATATTCTTTCATTACAAAACCCCTCTTGTGAATTTAATTAATCTATTTACTTTCAAACCTAGTGTCTTGTTATTTTAATCGTTTGCTTAAAAAAACTTTCTTGTTTTTGAATATGATTGAATTGCGTGTAAAACTAATATCAGATTTCAAATTCATCAAAAGTACGTCAATACTTCATACAATTGAATAGAAAAAAAAACCAGTTTAAAATGTTTAAGAAAACATAAGAAATTATAATTTTTTTTAAAAAACATTTATAACTGCTTTCATAAAAATAAATAAGGAATTTGTTTTTATGAAAGCGACATTATACACACACATATAATTACGCGATACATTCTGA
Source organism: Trichonephila clavipes (assembly GCA_019973935.1). Classification (NCBI taxonomy): domain Eukaryota; kingdom Metazoa; phylum Arthropoda; class Arachnida; order Araneae; family Nephilidae; genus Trichonephila; species Trichonephila clavipes. The sequence continues at coordinate 840,897 of BMAU01021230.1, read as the reverse complement.
TTTCTTTTAAATGCCATTTGTGTATCTTAAGTGATACACATATTGACTGAATACTTCTGCCTAATTTAATTAATGATCAGCGGAAAGACCCTATGACTAAGAGTCATACTTGGTGAGATGTACTTATCTACAACTCTGTACGTATACTAATACCCGTTTGATGCAATTACGACTGGAAACCAAAGAGTCAAAAGCGGAAGTCCCCAGGAAGTGGAATAGAACCCCCTCGTAGAGACAACATCTCCAAGGAAATGGATTCCGTTAGCCCTTGAGAGTTCGCTTAATGGCCCATTTAGTTTCATCTACGAGATTAAAAAAATATAACGATGAGTTGTCACTAGATACTTGTTTTGAGTGTTTATATAGAATTTTCTTGTTGCTTGTGAATATTCTGTATTACGAGTCTATATTGAATAAAAGAAAAAAGAATCTATGGGAATCAAGAACATAGCATTGTAAAATTCTCATTAAAATTGTAAAGAAAGAAGATGTAAAAGAACGAATTGAAGAATTTTTTTTTTAAATTCTAGAGGAAAATTTTGAAAAATATTGGTTACTTATCCACGGAACAAATATTACACAGTGTACAAAGGTATAGCAATAATGAACATATTTTTTATAATAAATGCAAATTCTACAATCTATAATAAGTACGCATATCAACACCAAATATTAATAAGTGTAACACAAGCTATACTAAATAGACAATTTTCAAGAAATTTGACACTTTCCATCGGATATGATAGGTTAAATGAATGAAAATAATAATAATAATGGTATGGAATAGGGGTGACGAACCTATACGGATCAATGGGCCATTTCTTCCCATTACAACATTTCACAAGATCAATTTTCAAGAAATTTGACACTTTCCATCGGATATGATAGGTTAAATGAATGAAAATAATAATAATAATGGTATGGAATAGGGGTGACGAACCTATACGGATCAATGGGCCATTTCTTCCTAAGACGTGTTTAATGAGATATAGACGTGCCGTCAAATAATTTTGACTCGTGATTATTGGGAAAATAATAAAACTAAATATTAACAACTCAGAACTAATTATTTACTACAAAAAAAAAATACTTTTTGCTATGTATAGTTATAAATGTTTTAGTTATTCTGTAATTCAAATTAAAATAACATTAGTGTGACTTCTGTTGTTGTAGATAGGATGACAAATAACTTATATTGGAATTGTAAGATGTTACTTTTTTGTAGAATACATGCTGAATTTGAGTCATCTCCCAAAAGATTTCTTAGCAATTAATTATTTTTACTGTGGTTCAATTTTTTTGGCAAGAGGGTTTGTGATTTGTTTCAAAATACCGTTTCACAAACGATGTTCTGCATAACACTATTCCAGAACATAAAACACATACCGCTTTGTCGCCTTTACTAATATATATAGCACCATGTCTCTCGGTCCACCAAATTTGAAATTCTCTGTTACACTTACTAACTTGCCCTTTTGGCTATTTTGCTGAACTAGCCATGTTAAACAACAGTTAAAAATCGTAAATATAACACAGGCTAACTTTAAAATACAGTTGTGTCTATGAAATTGACTGTGCTATGCGTAGACAAACTTTAGATCATAAACAATTGCAGTCTACGACGTAACTAAGGCAAGACAATAACAAACGAATGTTTATTCGTAATACTTTATAGTGAACTTTGAAATTTTGAAAAATAAAATGCAAATCATTTTGATCACTGACATGCCAAAAATGTTGCGTCGCGTGCCATCGATGGCCCGCATGCCACTGGTTCGCCATCCCTGGACGCTATGCTATGCGGAGATAAACTTTGACATGAAAGACAATAACAAACGAGTGTGCGTCGCGCGAGACTGGTCACTCGCGTTTGTTCGTAATACTTCAAAGTGAACTTTCTTATTTGAACTAAAAATCAAACTGTTTTGTTCGGTGGCGTGCCCAAAATATTTGTGATGTCGCCCCTCTCGGGTGACCATCTCTTTGATTATCAGCGTGAGCTAGAGGTGTAGGAATAAAGGAGGAACTAGGAGCCGTCATGATCTTAATATGACTTTAATACGATCTTTAACTTAATCGTCTAACAAATTAGTTTATAATAATATAAGTGAGAGAATATACGGTGGCAAAACACACACAATATATATAATATCGAAATTACTTAACTCGGACCACTATCAATAACTGACTCGCCTAAACTCAATTCCAATACTATCACAGATCCTAATATTAAATAGTCAATTCTACCTTGATGTAGTCTGAAGTAGCGATCACAATAATCATAGATGAAGTTGCGTATTTACTCGAGTGCAATGGTATGCACCTTTACTTAAAGGTTCTATATATCACGTATAACTTCCGATAGCTGTCACTTAATGTTTTCCAAAACCTCTTTACGCTTGAACCACGGATTATCTTTACATTCCTCAAATTGCTACCCCACTTACTCTAACTTCTGATATTTAAAAGCTTCCTAATTTGCATCTTTCCTTCACGCTTCACTTCTTGGATTTGGTTGGAAAAGAGTTGGCATTAATTCTAGCCCCAAAGAACCCAAAGGACATGCTAAAAAAAAGACGCGTGAGCCCGTCTCATATTGTGTCGCGTGCCAGTGGTTCGCCATCCCTAACGTAGACAGTCTTGGACAACTCATGCTGTACACGACAAAGCATTATCTTGCTGAAACAAAGCACTAGGATGGCCATGGCAGGGAATGATTGCCCACGTTGTTGAATATCATCCTTCAAAACTGCTAGAATTTCATAATGTGTCGAACTTTGTGACGAATCTGTACGGAACCTTTCCACTAATCTTCTCAGGCGTCTTTTTGGGGAATATAAATTCACATTTATTTCCAATCAACTCCAAAAAGATGTACGGGATATTTAAATTAAATAAGGTATTTAAGTCGAGCGTTGTCAGATAGCAAGAGAGATGATGGAAGTCTATTGAGCTAGTAACTTTAAACGCATTACTAGAAGATTCTAGGGGATTAGATTCGTGAAGACGTCGTGCTGCGAGACGTACCAGAAAGCTGATATAAGCCAGCGGTAAATATAATTTACGTACGCTTAAAATAAACGTCAGTTTAAGCGACTTAGTTAAAGTTAATGAAAGCTAAGAATTCGAATACGTGTATTTCTCGGATCTCCTATTTCGGTAGACCTTACTTGATTTTGAGCTTAATTATTAATTAATTGCATTATTAGTAATTTAATTTAATATAAAGGCAAATCCCTTTAAGTGACGTAACATAATATATTTATATGTTATCAGAGATTTTTTTGAGAAAATTATAATAATAAATAAATATTATTATTATTCAAAATGGCTCTTAGTGGTTCTTTGCCTCAAATTAATCTTGGTGTTCAAGGTTAGACCCAGGGGGTCCACCACAACTACTATTACAAAAGACCAAATATCAAAGAATATTACTTTCCAATGAGTGCGAGGCAGTTTATAGACGTCACCCTAAGTAACACGAGGACTATTGGCGATGGATTTCGTAATTTTGAAGCACAGTCAAGGGACGAAGACGATGTCTGGGCTGGCACCTCCTTCTCCATACTACCATGAAAATGGGAGAACTTTAAGCCAAAACAAATTAAACGTTCATCAGCTAAATGGTGAGTCTTCAGTGGCATTAAGGCTGAAACTCTTAATGCGCCGGTTATGAGTTCGTGAGCATAATCATCAGGCTACCTCTGCCACATAACTTCTAGGATCAGAATGCTTACAATTTGGTTCTACGTGAGGGTCAGCTGATACTAAAAAGAAACTTGCTGAAGACCGCGGAATGCTATTCCCTAATTCACTACGTTAGTGAATTTTGGAACGATTGTAAGCGGAATCCTCAATGTTTTGGTGTTTTAATTCGAGGTTTTAAGCAAATATATTAACTATTAAATTTACCAGAAAATTAAAATGCATGAGGGTGTCATTTGCCAAGATATCAAGAAATTAAGAAAATGAATGAATCTGCGTTTCGGAAGATTGGGAAAGATAAAGAGAAATATAACGAATATAAAATGGATGCAAATACATATAATTTTGCTTTTAAGAAAATAGTAAGATAAAGAAATCTGTTGATGTTAAATATGAAAATTCTTCTTTTACTTTGGACCAAAAAGACATAGTTCAAAAATAGAATCCTTTAATTCATCTAGAAATTCAAGAAAAAATCTTATTGTTATAAGATAATACGTGCCATGTCCTCTTATTGAACTTTCTAATCTTTGTAATAATGTCAGAATTCCTTTTCTTTCCCCAAATATCACCTTAATTCTGTAATCCATGGATCAATAGGTTATTTCAATTTTTAAAACCTTTTTTTGAAGCGTGCGCTTTCACAAGCAATCCAAACAATCTCTGATGAAAACGATCCATGTTTGATCAAATTTGAAAAAATAGTTAGATTTGAAATGCTATTGAGATTATCGGAAGTGATTGGAATAAGCGAGTGATTATATGAAAACCGTGAAAAAATATGTTTTGCCTCATCGTGTTAATGATTTCTGTGGCTTTGATCCTCAAATGGGTACAATTTCATCAGACGTTATTTAAGTTGAACACAATTTAGGTTTCAACTCATTGGACGCTACTGATGTCACGAAGTGTATTTAAATGCTTGATGTTTATGCTATTCAGCTGCTCGATGACAAATATCGCATCAACATGAAAGAAAGACAAGCTTATGAAGGAGAAATCAAAGCTGAAGGAAATGTGCAAATACATTGAATAATCTTGTAGAATTATTCAATGTCATTGGAAGAGTATATGAATTAATTGAAGAAATTGATCCAAATGAAAAAAGGAGCGTTTAGACAAGGTGAATATTCAAAAGTTATACATAAAGCTTAAAAATTCGCTTGATTCACAAAGAAAAAAAAAGGGACGGGGGGTTCCGTAAAAGTGTTAAAAACATAAGTAAGCTATGCCTCTGTAGCTTCTCATAAAAATGTAAGCATAAGTTAGCTAAACTGTTGATGGAAAATTTGTCTCCCAATAAACACACATATATATGATCAATAATAATATTCTAAAGAGCTCTAAATCCAACTTAAAGCTAAATGATAAATAGAAGCATAATTAGGGAATATAGGTCAAAGTTAAATGACCTCAGTAATATATTAGAAAACCTTTATCCTCATAGTTTTAAGATGCCAATCTTCTCATAAATTTGCTTATATCATTCGATTGAAAAGAAAAGAAAATAGTGCCTGAATTGAATTAGATTTTTAAAAAATACAAAACACAAATAATAACAAAAGCTTCTAAAAAGTATTATAAGGGAAAAAAAGACAAACAAAAATTCATATAAAAATATTATGAAACAAAATCTTAACAGCAGAATATTAAGGGAATTTTTCAACCAGAACCCCCCTTAATACACTCGTAATAGGATATCACGTGAGAAAATAATTGTTCAAAAATACTTTTAAAGATGTCATAAACATAACTAAAAATCAAAGATAAAAACATGCAAAAAATTAGGGAATATTTTATTGCAAAGGTAAACACTTTTATAATTAAAACAGTGCTTCTCAAAGTTTTAATACTTGCGACCTAACTTCCAATCATAATTTTCATCGCGCCCCCTTCACATAAATATAATGTATTGAATTCAAAAATACTATACTTTGAAGCTAAGGCTACAATACGACTTTAACCTCTTAAGTGCCACCGGTGTATATAAACGTCTCACTAAGCCAAAACGTTAACTATCCCGGACGTATACATACGTCTTTCCGAGAAGTGCGATCTTTTCTCTGTACTACTATCCATAAAATTATTCCGAAGATTTTGAAATGCAATAATAGGACCTTGACAGTGTTTGCGAAGGATTCACTTATTTCACACAAAGGATTTGATTATTTCTTACTTTTCTCTCCACCAATACACCCCTTGCACTCGCCTACGTGTTAAAAAACGGTTGCTTTGGGGAGCGAATCACGTAACTTTTAATCGGCAGTTAAGGGATAAATTATGAACCGTACAAATTATCAAGGTAAGTGTTAATTTTTGTATATAATTTTATGTATGACAAGCCCATACTCGTAATTATTGAACTTGTTCTTGACTTAGTATCGTCAAATTAACTATGAATATATCAGTACTGCACAATGTATTTTATACATCAGTATAAATTTGTATTTCATTTTTTATTATGTTAGAATGTATTTCGTTTGCTAACTTTCTGTAAATTAATAATTTATTTTAAAATAATCTCTTGTTTTGGACTTTTCAATATGCTCGCGCCCCCTCCTAGAGTTATCACGCCCCTAGGGAGGCGCGCCCCCCAGTTTGAGGAACGCTGAATTAAAAAATAAGGGTCTTATTGTGAATTTCAAAATTACCTAGTAAAATGATCGTTATCACCCTCTAGTGAAAGCAAAACCAAAAGAGTGTATGGAGAATTATTAAATAAAAATTAATAAAAAACAAATAGAAAAAAAAATAAATCTTACATCAATCAATAATATTAAACTTATAATGCAAACATATGCTTGAATACTATTAATCGGATAATCAGAAACTAAAAATACACTACTGGCTATTAAAATTGCTACACCAGGAAGAAATGGAGATAAAAAACAAAACGATATTCATTGGACAAACATATTATACTAGAAATAACAAGTTATTAAATTTTCAAGAAATTGGGGTTCATAGATCCTGAGAAATAAGTTCCCGGAACAGCCACCTCTGGCAATAATAACAGCACTCATACGCCTGGGCATTGAGTCAAACAAAGATTGAACGGCATATACAGGTACAGATGACCATGCAGCTTCAACACGATGCAACAGCTCATCAACCGTAGTGACTGAAGTATGGTGACGAGTCAGTCGTTCGGCAACCACGGACTAGACATTTTCTATTGGTGAGAGATCTGGTGAACGTGCAGGCAAGGGAAACAGCTGAACATTTTCTGTATCAAGGAAGATCCGTACAATACAGATAACATGCTGAATCGTAGGGTTTCGCAGGGCTCGAATAAAGTGTAGCGCTACGGGTCGTAACACACTAGAAATGTAACGTGCACTGTTCAAAGTGCGAACAAGAGGTGACAGAGACGTGTACCCATTAGCATCCCATACCATCACGCCAGCTGATGGGCCAGTATGACGAAGACGAATGCACGCTGCAAATGTGCGTTCACCACGATGCCGCCAAACACAGATGCGATTATCTTGAAGATGTAAATCAGGGGTGGGCAGACTTTTACATGGCACGGTCTACTTTTAATTTTTTCAAGGGGTCGCGGTCCACCATGTGACGTAGTTGTGATAAGCAATATTTGTATTACAACAATAATAAATACAGAATGTGTATACTTACCTACATAACTACAGCAGAAAAACAAAACGTACTCTTTTAAAACTACGTTTTAAGTAAAATACAAACATAATAATTATACCTTTAAATTAAATATCAAATGATGCATTTTCAAACAATTCACAATGCATCACAAATTAAGTAATTTTCCCTTAAAATTAGTTTTTATTGCTATAGTCTCAATAGGCGACTTAGTCTTCGTATTATCTGCCCCAATCTTGAATATCTCGGTATATTATTACTAACTGCTAATCTTACACTGGATTCTAAGTGGTCGTCTGTGAAACGGGAATATGGTGTCTTAATTATATTCTTCGTTGAAAATGTAGATTCTCACAGGTAGGTAGAGCGAAAGAACGATGTTAAATGAATTGCAGCTTTTTCAAAATTGGGATACTTTACTTCGACCAATAGATTCCAAAAGTTATTCTTTACAAATTACGTCCTTTTGAAAGAGAAAAGTTTCATTTTCCTCGAGAGATAAAGAAAACATGTAACGTAAACTTGCTAGAAAAAGTCTGCGTTCACCCATAAGAAATCATATAGCAAAGGTAAAATTTAATAGAAATATAATTTTTTTTCTGACAAAATTTCACGAATTTGTTTACTATTATTTAAATATTGAGCATGCAAGAATTCATTAACTTTGAATTAAAACTACTTAGGACAACGGAAGTTTTGTAGCAAAATACACAAATAGTAGGCAGAAAAAGTATGCGTTCACTATTTGAATATTCTTGTTTTGTATCAACTTGGTTCTTGGAATTTGTATCAACAGGCAACAGAGTTTTTGCATTTAGTTATCAAGTAAAATAGATTACAAAAATTGTGACGAAATAATTGTTACATTTTTGTGAGATACGAAGCAATTCAAGGACATGGGAAGTAAAAAAAAGGAACTTAGTACCAGTGAGCGTAAAATCATTGTGAAAATGCGGAAAGATGGAAAAAGTCGTCGGGATACAGCCAGATCCATTGGACGGCAGTATTCATCTATCCAGCATGTTATTTATAACTTTAAATCTACTAAAGTTTACACATCCAAACCTCTTTTAAGTCGTCCATCTAAACTCACAATCAGAGAAAAACAAAGTATGACATCAATGGTGAAAAAAAATCCGTGTTTGTCTGCAACTTAAATAGCAACAAACATTCATGAGCAGTTTAACAAAAATATTTGGGCGGATACTGCAAGAAAAATCTTGAAAAAGGCCGGATATCATAGTCGAGTGGTTTGCAGAAAGCCTTATATCTATATCAATGACCAATCGGCTTAAGCGGATAGCTTTTGAAAAAGATCATATACATAAGCCTCTTGAGTTCTGGAGGACCGTGATATTCTCTGACGAGGGCAAATTTTGTATCTTCGGCATAAAAGGTTGTAAATTAATCTGGAGAAAACCTTGCACAGCTCTTCAAAAAGAGCATTTAGTACCAACGGTAAAGCACGGCGGTGGTGGAGTCATGGTGTGGGGGTGCATGGAGAGCAATAATGTTGGCAGTTGGAGTATATTGTCACGGAGTTCGAAAGAAGTACACAGTTCAATTAAACAAACAATTAGATTTATTCTAACGCTTGGAGCTCGATACAACACTGGACTGAGAACATGCCCAACTGGCGATGAACTCTGCTTTTATACACTTCGGAATATTCGAGAAATAACCAGTATGCACTCTAAAGAATGATCTGGATTCATCTAGAACCTAGAGAAACAATACATTAAAAACGGAAACAAAATTCCAGTCTTTGGATAAATCTGCCGGGGCCGGGATTCGAACCCGAGACCTGAGGAAGTTCAGTCCAACGCTCTGCCAACTCGGCTATCGGTACTTGTAGCAAATTATGCGTGTGGCATTGCTCCCTCGAAAAAAGAAGACAGCGCCCCGCTGTCATTTTGTTCAAGGGTCTTTATTCTGGAACGAGTGATGGGTCCTTTGTATGATTCTTTGGGAGGAATATCCTCGGTTTCGATTTGCTCGGCGGGATCATGGTACGGTTTCATACGCAGTACATGGACAACTTCTCTTAGTTTTCTTTTTCGTGAAGCAGGATCAAAATCTTGTACTTCGTAAGTCACGGCTGATAAACGGCGTAGCACCTGATACGGTCCGAAATACCTTCTTAAGAGTTTTTCGGAGAGACCGACTTTTCTCACTGGAGTATAAATCCATACGAGATCTCCGGGAGCGTAGGATACCATTTGGTGTTTGGAATCGTAACGTCGACGATCTTTGTCTTGAGCTCTCAGAGTGTGCACTCGGGCTAGCTGTCGTGATTCTTCGGCTCTGGCTGCTATCTTGGTGATGTTATTGTCATCAAAATCGTTAGGACAGAATGGTAGCATTGTATCTAGTGTCGTTTCCGCTTCACGACCATGAAGTAAATAGAACGGTGTAAAACCTGTGGTCTCTTGTTTAGCGGTATTATAAGCGAAGGTTACAAATGGTAGAATTTCATCCCAATTTTTCTGCTCTACATCCACATACATTGACAACATGTCGGCCAAGGTCTTATTGAAGCGCTCCGTCAGTCCATTTGTTTGGGGATGATACGCCGTTGTGAAACGATGATCAATGTTACACAAGTCGACGAGAGAGGAAACAAGTCTGGATCGAAAGACGGCTCCACGATCTGTGATAATTACTCGAGGAGCTCCATGCCTGAGGACAATTTCTTCAAGTAAGAACTTCGCTATTTCGTCGACTTCGGCTGTCGGCAAGGCTTTTGTTATTGCATATCGCGTTGAGTAATCCGTGCAGACTATTATCCATTTGTTTCCATGAGCAGACTTTGGAAATCTCCCAAGGAGATCAATTCCAATGCGATGGAAAGGAGCTATAGCTGGAGGGATGGGAACTAAACGTCCAGGTGGTCGTTGAGGAACGGATTTTCTCCCTTGGCACTCCCGACAATGCATGACATACCGAACGACATTTCGGTACATTCCCGGCCAGTAAAATCTCTTTGCGAATCCTGTCATAAGTTTTCGCGAAACCAAGGTGTCCTGCGGTGGGGGCGTCATGAAAGTGCCTTAGTATGTCTGCTCGTAGATGTTTAGGAATGACTGGTAACCACAACTTTCCATCTGGATCAAAAATTCTTCCTGCAAAGGATACCGTCGATGAATCTGAATTCTTCGTTTTTGGATGAGTTGCTCAAAAGTTTTAATTTCGCAAGGTCTTGATCTTTTTCTGTTCCATCGCAAGGTTCATACTGTCGTGACTGCTAAAAATTTGTCTGGTGTTTCCGTTTCCTCTTCCACTGGATTTCTCGAAAGAGCGTCGGCGTCACTATGCTTCTTACCGGTTTTATATTTTACGTCAAAATCATGCTCTTGAAGTCGGAGGGCCCATCTGGCAAGCCTTCCTGAAGGATCCTTTAAATTCATGAGCCAGCACAAGGAATGATGGTCAGTTACAACAGTAAAGTGTTTTCCGAATATGTACGGCCGGAATTTGTTGGTAGCCCATACGATGGCAAGGCATTCCCTTTCTGTGGTGGAATAATTCTTTTCGGCTTTTGTCAGAGTTCTAGAAGCGTATGCTATAACTTTCGACATTATTCTGAATTTGTACTAGGACAGCTCCGATACCGTACCCGCTTGCATCAGTATGGATTTCTGTAGAAGCTCTTTCGTCGTACATCCCCAATACTGGATCCGAAGTAAGTGCTTTCTTAAGACTGTTAAATGCTTCCACCTCTTCAGGACCCCAATGAAACTCCACGCCACTTTTCAGCAACGACTGCAAAGGTTCGGCGAGATAACAGAAACCTTTAATAAATCTTCTAAAGTATGAACAAAGGCCAAGAAAACTTCGTATGTCATGTATATTCTTTGAGTGGGAAAATTTCTTACGGCTTTTATTTTGTCGGGATCGGGACGAACGCCATTACTAGATACAAGATGGCCCAGAATCTTTACTTCTTGGGCAGCAAAAAGACACTTCTTTGAATTTAATTTAAGACCAGCTTCCTGAAGACATTTTAGAACAAGTCTTAATCGTATAAGATGGTCTTCAAAAGTTTCTGAGAACACTATTATGTCATCTAGGTAACAAAGACACATAGTCCATTTAAAATGGCGTAGCAAATTGTCCATCATTCTCTCGAAGGTCGCAGGTGCATTACAGAGACCAAACGGCATGACTTTAAACTCGTATAAGCCTTCGGGGTAATAAATGCCGTCTTTCACGATCCGCTTCGTCTATTTCTATTTGCCAATAACCAGATCGGAGATCCATGGAAGAAAAGAACATGGCACCTTTCAGACAGTCGAGCGTATCGTCAATACGAGGCAGAGGATAAACGTCTTTTTCGTGACGCTATTCAGCTTGCGATAATCGACGCAAAACGCCAACTACCGTCTTTTTTTCTTACGAGCACAATGGGTGATGACCAAGGACTTTCAGAGGGTTGGACGATACCTTCATCAAGCATTTTCTGAACCTCTTCATGAATGATGCGTCTTTCAGTCGGCGAGACTCTGTAGGCTCGTTGGTTGATTGGAGCATGATCACCAGTAAAATCCTGTGTTTCACATTCGTCTTCGCGGCTGTCGACTTGTCGGTCTTCGTGAAAAGCCCAGAAAATTTCCGGAGTAGTTCGGATAGCTTGTTTCTCTGTTCGTCACTTAACTCGGGTGACATCATTAACGAACAATTCATCTGTGACTCCGAAGTTTCTTGCTGGTCATCCAAGCAACCCGATGTGTCGGAAATAACACATAGATGCCCTTCATTTAGTGGTTCAGCTTGGCCTATGCACATTCCTCTAGGGATGATTTGGTTTCGAACTGCAGGTTGGTAACCCAGACATCACTTTTCCGTTACGATATGTGGATACCATGGACGGTGTAGCAATATTTTTCTCGAAGAGCAAATGTTTGCTGTCGTCTAGAACTACATTTATGTCTCCTCGGGTTTGATATCCTGATACTGTTATTCTAGTTAAAGAATGCGGCTTAAGTGTATAGTCCCTGGTGGCATACAAATTCCAGGCGTCAGGCGCTGTGGAGTCTCGACAGATGTCTTCTAGAACAAGTTCATTTTGTCCACAGTCTATAACGGCTTGAGACGCCTCTAAAAAGTCCCATCCTAGGATGACGTCATGGCTACAATGTGATAAAACAATAAATTCAAAAGGCAGTTCTCGATTGTTTATACGGACACGTAAAACACATTTCCCTATCGGCCGAACAAAATTTCCATCCGCAACTTTCAGCATAACGCTCTTGGCATCAGCAAACAGAACTTTCTTTAAAAATCGGCGATACTTATCGGATATGACAGAAAACGATGCCCCAGAATCTACTAGAGCACGTATCGGCTTTTATCTATTATTACGTCTAGTTGGTTACCAGTCATCTTGGCGGTCGACGGAGGATTTCCAGTACACGCGGCCTCACCTCCTGGAAGGTCGCTCTCCTTAGTTTTCCTCGCTCCTACGGCCTGGCGACTGACTGGATCGGCGATATGGCGACGGGGATCTGTAACGACGTATTGGGGATCGGCCTCTCGTGGGACTTGGCGTAAAACGGCGAGAAGAGTTTGGTCGGCGTATTTCTTCTTCAGTGCCAACGTCGTCGAAGTTCCGTCGGCGGTTTCGAGAGTTGTCAAAGACAGCCTTTCTCTCGGCAGTAGCGCATTACATGTCCAGGACGTCCGCAGTGGAAACAAACAGGTCTGTTGTCAGCCGTTCTCCACACATCTGTTTTTCTTGGTTCAGGTGGGAATTTCTGAACAGGAGCTCTGTATTTCCTGGTTACAGCGGCGTATGTTGGTCGTGGTCTAGTTTCTGTAGGTTTTGTTGACACTGGAGCCAAAACCTTTTCAACTTCGTCTTGAACGATCTCTTCTAAGGATTGGGGATCGGAGTCCAAAGATTCTTGCGTCTGGTTAACTAGTCGATGGACTTCTTCTCGTACGATTGTGCGAATAAGAGAGACCAAATCAGTCTCATCCGTCAGGGATGCAACCGGTACGACGTTTGGAAGCCTTTCAAATCTCGGTCGACCAACTCTCTTCTGCTTCATATCTTCGATATAGTTGCACCATTTGATAAAACTTGCTGTGTCGTTGATTTCTTTCGTCAACAGGGCCTGATAAATATCCTCAGCAACACCTTCATTAGGTGTGACACTTTTTCGTCTTCTTTCATCAGAGGATTTACCTCTTGGCAAAGTCCTAATACACTTTGTATGTAGGACTGTGTACTCTCGCCTGAACGCTGGGCTCGGCATTTTAGTTGTTCTTCTGCCCTTCTGGTATATTTTTGACGGTCACCGAAAAGTCCACTTAGTCCATTTCCCAGGAATCTAAGGCGTCTTCGTTGTTGACATACCACTGTCTCGCAGTTCCGTCAAGAAAGAAATAAACGTTAGCCAGGCACATCATGTCATCCCACTTGTTAAAGTTGGCTACTCGATCGTACTCTTTAAGCCATTTGAGAGGGTCTTCCCCAGGCGCTCGGAAGGTCGATGGGCTCCTCCATTGCTGTAACGAAAGTGTTACTACAGCGGGCTTGGCTTCTTGCTCGGTCGGCATTTTTGTCCTCTTCCTACTATTTTCTTTTAACAGTCCGAATTCGGGGGATAATCCTCTTAACCGGAGGCTCCTGCGAAGGTTGTCACTATTATCCACGTTTGACGTAATTGTACCCCGCGCCTCCACCAAACTTGTCACGGAGTTCGAAAGAAGTACACAGTTCAATTAAACAAACAATTAGATTTATTCTAACGCTTGGAGCTCGATACAACACTGGACTGAGAACATGCCCAACTGGCGATGAACTCTGCTTTTATACACTTCGGAATATTCAAGAAATAACCAGTATGCACTCTAAAGAATGATCTGGATTCATCTAGAACCTAGAGAAACAATACATTAAAAACGGAAACAAAATTCCAGCCTTTGGATAAATCTGCCGGGGCCGGGATTCGAACCCGAGACCTGAGGAAGTTCAGTCCAACGCTCTGCCAACTCGGCTATCGGTACTTGTAGCAAATTATGCGTGTGGCATTATATAATCAAATATGAACAAATATGATTACTTTGATGTCCTAAAAACAATTTAAAGGAAAGTGCCCCCAAACTCGGCTTGGGATAACCGTTTCGTTTTCAACACGACAGCGGTCCTAAGCACACCGCTGAATAATGTCTCAAGTCAACTGCACATGGCCCCACAGTCATCTGATCTGAATCCTACAGAACACCTATGAGATTTGTTGGAACAAAGGATTCGTCAACACAATGTATCTAGCAAGGATATTCTGAAGAGTGTTCTTAAGGACCAATGAGAAAAGATAAGTGCTGAAAAAACCCCAAGATTTGTTAGTTCAATGCCGAAACGACTTCAAGAGGTTCACACATGATGAGATTAACCAACCAGCTACAAGGCTCAAAAGATCTTCGACTCTCCAACTTGATAGTGAAATCAGAAAAGAACTCAATTTGGATCATTCCTCCTTGGAGTTCCTTCAGGAGCCCCTCATTCCAAAAAACCCACCAAAGAACACCTGTTTCGAATTGGAATTGTTGCAGCCATGTTCCAAAAAAGAAGACCCTGTAACTCGCAGACAAAAAGGACTGGAAACGATAGCAATACTTTCTCAAGATAACTTTGCAATCGCCTACACCGATGGTTCCTCGGACAGATCCCTCAGCAATGGAGGTGCCGGAAGCATCTTACTCCTCCCAGATGGTAATAACTACAAACACAAAATTAACACAGGCATAATCGCCTCAAACTTCACAAGTGAACTCGTGGCAATTAGAGAGGCCCTTATATTATATCAACAAGACCCACATGTTATTGATTCTACAGAAGGATTAGTAATCTTCTCAGATTCTCTAAATCAGCTATAGAAGCCATAAGAAACGGAGAAACTAACATCTCCTGTGATATTATTACCCTTCTAGAACAGCTGCACAATAAAAGAAAATCCTGTATCCCGCAATGGATACCCGCACATGTCAACATTGAGGGTAATGAATGTGCAGATATATATATAGCCTCGCCAAAGAAGCTAGAGACATCGAACATAAGTGCACCACCATCACACTTGATGATGCTAACGCAGTAGCCAAACATAGAATTATGAATCACACTTTTAAAATACCCCTAGTTACGGAATTTGACTGTCCCCGAATTATAACATCCACAATTGCCAGATTGAGAACTGAACACCTTAAGGGCATGAAGATTCACCCAGACAAGACAAGATCATATGTTCGATGCAAACACTGCCCAGATCTTCAACAGACGCCCAATCACATCTTGGAATGCCCAACCGTCGCAACAAAGTTACTAAAAATGGGAATGGTCCCTCTGAGGGACTCTTTGCGGGAACTCCTGTACAGCCCTGATGCTCCCAGAATAGCAGAGGCAGTGATCCAGACTTTCGACGGAATTTACTGATATCTACTACATTTATTCATGGACACGAGAACAACAACAACAACCAACCAGCTACTAAATAGCTCATTATTCTCTTTGTAAATAATTTTTATAGTTACTACTAAAGAAGTGAACGCAGACTTTTTCTATTTGATTTTTGTTATTATCGTTACAAATCTGTCTTTATTTTAAAATCTATGAAGGCAAAACAAATTTACTTTTGTTATTCTGAATATATATACTGAAAATGAACTAAATAAAATCCAATTAAAATTAGTTTTTTAAATTCCGGTTTTTAAACTTTTTTTTTCATTGTTCATGTAAGCAATAGTACGTGAACGCAGACTTTTTCTAGCTAGTGTATATTTAGTTATATTTTTCACATCAACATTGCCAAATGAATAACCCGTGAATGCAACTTTTGTGGGATTCTAGTCTAGTAAACTCTTGAAAACGTCTCTCAAATTTGGTTTGGAGTTTTATTTACGGGTGTTTTCATTATCTTGGTAACCACCTGAATTTCTTTTAGTATGCGCGTCTAAGATTTTATGTGAAGGCGGTCACCCCAAAATGTCTTAGTGGTCCACCGGTCGATCACGATCGACTTAATGCCCACCCCGGCTGTAAATAGAACCTGGATTCATCTGAAAAAATGACGTCTTAATATTCGTGCACCCAGGTTCGTTGTTGATTACGCCATTGATGGCACTCTTGTCTGTGATGCAGCGTTAAGAGTAACCGCAGCCATGGTCTCCAAGCTGAGAGTCCATACTGTTGAAAACGTTGTCGAACTGTTCGTGCAGACATTGTTGTCTTGTAAACGACCCTAATTCTTGACTCAGTACTCGTGACGTGGCTACACGACCCATGCGGAGCCATGCGGGTAACATGTTTGTCTTCTCGGCTGCTAGTGATAGGAGGCTGATGAGATCCATCACGGCATTCCGTATTACCGTCCTGAAACCATCGATTCCATATTTTGCTAACAATCATTGAATCTCGACCAACCTGAGCAGCAATACTGTGATACGATGAGCCACAATCTCGGTACGCTACAATTCGACCTTTATCAAAATCAGAAATGTGCTGGGATGCATTTCTGCTTCTTACACGAGACATCACAACAACTTTTCACCAGGCAACATCGTTCAAAAGCAATTTGAAATGAGAAACCGGCTGAACAAGTTCTTCAATTAAACACATTGTAGGTGTCTCTACCGGCGCCTGCTTTGTCTGAATGCGCTGAAAAGCTAATCATTTGCATATTACAGCACCTTTTTCTTGTCATTTAAATTTCACGTCTGTGTGACTCCTTCTTGGTGTAGCAATTTTAATGGCCAGAAGTGTATGTACGTGAAGTCACTTTTTCATAACATATTATACATATCACCATTTTTTAATTAGGTTCAGGTAACAAAAATAAGTATTGGAAATCTATTCGAATCTATTAGAAATCAATTCTGACAAAATGAAAGATGATATCCCCTAACTTTGACTGTCCATAAAAATAAAACTATTGCACACAACCCCAGGCAAGTTTCATTAAGATTTCAAAATGGTACAACACTGGTCTTTTTCTAAGCGTAACAATTATAAAGAATTTTTTATTTGAAGAACATCTCCATTTTAAAAACACCTCTGTTGATACTCTCCTTCACATCGTTAGGTATTGTGACCGCAAATTCTACAACTTCACAGCGATTTTTTCACGAAGGTGACCTTTCGTAGCCTTGATATTAATCACTATCTCTAATGGAGCAAAAACCTTTACTGATTTAGTGGAAATTCTATCATCTATAACTTTGACATTTCATAAAAAGAAAAATATTACATAGCACTTTAAACAAGTTATTTCAATAGGGGACCCATTTAGTGATAATTCCAAAATGATACCACACATTTGCTGCATTTTTATCCATAACACTCATTATCCTTTGGATTTCTTTTACAAAACTTCATTTTAAAAAGAATGAATCTTAAGTGTGTAACTCAAATAAAGAAATAAAATTAAAAATAAAAAGTAACAAATTTTTGTAACACTTTAATAAAGTAAATGTTCGAAGTGTTTACCTTCTACACAAGTGCAGGCTCTACACCTTTATAAAAGTGGCCACACTTGATGAGGTATCAAAATGTGGAAAGTTATCCATATTACTGAGAGTTCTTCATTGTTCACAATGCACACTCGTTAGGACGATTACTTAGTGTTCATAAGTCTGGTGAAAGACCTTAGAAATCTTACGATACTAGATCAGTGTTTCTCAAAGTTTCCATATTCGCGACCCAATATTCCATCACAATTTTCATCCCGCCCCCCTCATACAATGACAAAGTATTGAATTCAATAATAACATACTTTCACGCTAAAACTACGATACGACTTTTTTCTCTTAAGTGCCATCACGTGTATAAACATCTCACTAAACAAACATGTTTATTTTCCCGGACATATATATACGTCTTTCCGAAGAACGATGTTTTCTGCACACTACTAATCATACAATTTTTCCGAAGGCTTTGGAATGGCAATAAAAGGATCTTGACAATGTTTGAGAAAGATTTAATTATTTCAGATTATTTTGTTTCTTTATTCCTTCCCCCACCCCTCAATTCTTTCAATCGTGAACACACTGAAGTTTTGGGAAAGTTTTCCACTTCAGCCGTCATCGTCGAATTTCTGAGGTCTTTCACAGGACGTATGTAAACACTAAACAATCATCCTAACAAGTATCTATTGTGAACGGAGAGGAACACTCGGTAATCTGGATGGCATTCTGCGTTTTGATACCTCAACAAGATGTCACTTTTAAAAAGCTGTAGAGCCTGTATTCGTGAAAATGGTAAACACTTTGAATATTTACTCCATTCAAGTGTTACAAATTTTTTTTACGTTTTGTTTTTAAATTTATTGCTTGATTTGATTCAGTTTTAAGAGGACACAGTACGATTCAAATGACAAAAATCGGTCAAAAAATCAAATGTAATTTTTTTTAGCCTAAGTTATTCTTTATATATTTTTCTATAACCTCCCAAAATTTTAAAGCTCTAAACTTAAAAAACGTAGAATTATGGTAGCTTTTAAGTTCGTTTTTATTCACATTCCTGTGGCGAATTAAAACTTGAAGCTTACTTATCTCAGAAAGATAAAATAACTAGTTTGTCTTCATTTAAAATGCTAAGGCTTTTTTTCTATTGTGCCTAATGCTTTGAATTTTTATTACCTATTGCTAATAATACGTGTAACAAAAGTTGGTATGCGTTTCTAAATCAAAGCAATACTTATTTTTTAAAAAAATAATTGAACTCAGAATTTATACATTGTTTAAGGAATTTTCAATAAGCATTCATAAAAGAAATATTGTACGAATACCAATCATGTTATCGCACAAAACCTAGCGTTTTAAAATCACTTCACAAATTTTAAGTTTTTTCCTTAAAAAATTGAAGGGCTAGAGCATTTTAAGAAATTCTGAACACAAAATCTGCTTTACATAGTATACACACATAGGAGGCAGCAAAAAAAAAATTGAAAATCCTTAAATCAAAATTTTTTGCGCAAATCGTATCATTTCCCCTTTAAGCAGTGTTTCTCAAACTGTCGGGCGCGTCCCCTGGGAGGGGGCGTGAGCATATCGAAAATAAAAGATTTAAACAAAATTTATTTTTACTGGAATGAATAAAAACAAAATACTTTCAGACATAATAAAAAATGCACTTTTACTCTGATATAATTTATATATATCATCTGGCGCGAAGTAACGTCATCAAAAATAAAAACTTCTTCAATACCTAATTAGCTATCTTTAATCCAATAACCAAATAAAAAAACTTTTATTTGATTTGCTGCAATACCATGATGACAGATTTTTAATACGTTTTCTTTTTAAACCTGAAATACTACTCTTTCAGAGAAAAAAACAAATTCCAGACCCAGAATCGAAAAAATTTAGGAAGATAAAAAATTCATCACTGTTATGAAATACAATGTACCATCATGCTCCATAAAGCTGTAGGCAGCAGAATATATTTGCTCAAGATCTGTTTGACCTTCTAAGTTATTGATATAATTAGTTATGACTCCTCTCTTATGTGTTTTTTCCTCATTTAGGGAAGTTGTAAATAATGTATTTCTGTGTGTGGGGGGGAGTTCCATGTAAAAGCGTTTGATATTCGGAAAACCACAGAGAGCACACACACTTTGAAGGATTAATTGGCCAAGATTTATTTTAATGAGTACTCTCAAACATATAAAACATAATGAAAAATGTTTTACACAATTCTTTTAGCAGTAACATCCATATTATAAATTGAACACATTTTTAACCTGGAAGTGGTCACGCGGGGCACACAGACCCTGAAATCGTTAATTCAGGCAAAACTGTTTATTTGTTTCAAAAGAAAAATTGAAAAGTCATTAAAAGTAAGTAAGTATACTTTCTCTAAATTAAATTATTCACTGGAATCACGATTTGTATCGTGTACAATAAAAATAATTATATATATAAAAAAAAGGGTTTGGGGTGACTCAATCACCCCGCGAGACCATTAACGTTAGTATCGAGTGTGTGTCTGCTCCCGAGATAAAACATTTTGAAATCTTCTCGCTTTAAATATTAAAAAGTAACACAATTATTCTTCATCGGAATTTTATACTATTTTTCCTTATTTAATATTAATTCTAAATGATCATTGTGTGAGGCTTAAAATTACAGTTCGCTTAAAACTAATTATAATACGAGCATTCATTTTAAAATATCATTTTACATTTTCGTAAACATTGTCGCGCATTTGGGTTTACTCTCCTGACAATTCAGCTATTATATCAAGAATGTTTTAGTTTTTTTAAAAAAATGAACTCGTACGAAGAGTGGGGACTTCGGACTTTAATTTATCAGTACTGCACAAGGTATTTTGTAACTAATTTATTAAAACTAAATTAAGGCTACACGGTACCCTTTTTCAAAAAAAATTTTTGGAGACAGTTACAGTAAAAATGATTGATGTTTTATATTTAGATTATATTATTAAGCTGATTCTGTAAGCAAAAAGTCAGTTTGACCAGCCATTATTTTACAATTTTAAAAAATTAGGAATTTTTGAAGTTTTTCAAACTTTTTTATAAAATACTCAATTTTTAAATTTTTTAAGTTATTTATGATTCTTAGATTATTACAAACAATATTTAGTATGGATTTGAAAATCTACTCCCTTGTTGATTTCTAATAATTATTTTTCTAGAAAAACCTGGAAAAAACACGAAAATTTTTAAAATATCAGCTTTAGCATTTTTTAGAAAAAAAAACTAGAGTTCTCAGCCCTAAACCCATACTAACTTTTATAGAACATACATTTGGGAGTATATACAAAAAAAATTCAAGGCTCTATCTTGAACAGAAAAAAAGCCTTAGGGATTAGAAAATACTTATACCTTCAAAATTAAAAGTCCGAGAAAAACGCATTTAAAGTTTTTAAAGTCATAAAACAAAAACTTATAACGCCCGAAACACTCTAATTTTTTAATATGTTATTTTCCAATGTATGTTCTACATTAAAACATTATTTTTATTAAATATGACTGAAAATTATACTTTTAATTCAAAATATATTTTTGCATAATATTGATAGCATTTGTTAAGACGTCAGTTTATTCAGCTTTATCTTAACCTAATATTTCACAAAAGTTTTGAAACACGAAGCATTTATGTACAAAATAATAATGATACTAACTTAAGCTAAAAATAGTCAGGTTTGCTCATAAAATTTAATTTTTTTCAGTTTTAAATTGGGGCAGTTTAGGAAGTTTTAGCTCTTGTCGTACGACTTTAAAATACTAAAATATAGTACTACAATATGTTTAGTATAATGTAGTTTGGTACAGCAAGGAAATATATTCAGTTATGTCTGCAGCATTTGAATTCAGAATACTTGTATTCGGAAGTCTAATTGCAGAATCAGCTGAGGACTAATTTTTAGATACATCATTTTCAGTAGTATTCCATCTCTTCGAAATATTGTTTCTCACAGAAACCCAGAACGCATTTGCCATGGCATTTTCTCTACAGGAAAAATTAATGATAAAGCTTTTAAGTTACATAAACCATTTTTAAATCAAAAATTGGCCATGAAATTAATCTTTATTAATCAATTATGAGAACTCAAAAATCTTAAAACATAATCAAGCAGAAATGATTTTAGTAATGAAAATTGGAATTAATAACCATTTCAAACTAAAAGCTCAAAAATGTTTTTAATTAATTCAACTTAAGTGTGAAAAAATGTTTTAAAAGGAAACCGAAATCAAAACCATAGCTCATAAAACTTCAAATATCTTAAAAACTAATTTTCTAACAGATCTGAAATTTCGTGGCAAGCATTTCAATGATATGGGCCACCAAAACATGCAAAAAAAATTTTTTTTGGTAAAAATGAAATTTTTAGGGTTATGTTTAGCCTTAAGAGAAAGTTTAATAAGTATTTGTGACTTCCAAGGGCTTGTCTTACAGAGGAAAGTTTTTCAAAGGAAGGTTTACGATTAGAAATTGACACTCCGAGTACTTTTTTTATGTTTGGCTGAGATCTATATTTTGTCTTCAAAGCAGCCACCGCATTTTGCAATTGTTCCAATTTAAAAATTCGGGAAAGAAAAATAAAATATACATTACTTTAAAGTAACATATATAAAATTTAGTATACTAATCTTATTAATTTATACGGTTTATAATTAAGATTATATTGTAGCTTTAGCGTCAAAGTGCATTATTATTGCATTCAATACATAATTATTGTATAAGGGGGGGGCGACAAAAATTATGATTGAAAAGTGGGTCGCCAGTATTGAAAGTTTAAGAAGCACTGCCCTTATTAGATCTTAAGATTCAGTTTTTCAAAATGGAGTCATTTTGTAAAAGAAAACAGAATGGCAATGGTTGTTTTGGATAGAAATGTATCAAGTGTTCTACCATTTTGGAATTCTCCTTATATGGATCATCTTTTGAAATAACTTGCTTAGAGCAGTATGTAACATTTTTCTTTTTATGATGTGTCAAAGTTAGGTGACATGATTTTCTCAAACCGGTTCAAACTACGTTAATTTTAACTAAACCGGCAAAGATTTTTGCTCCATTTGTGACTGATTAATAGCGCGACTATAAAAGATCAATTTAGTGGAAAAAATCTCTGTGAAATCGTGGACTTTGCGGTCACATTACCTAATGATGTAAAGGAGGGTATTAACAAAGGTTTTTTTAAAATGAAGATGTTCTACAAATAAAAAAATTCTCTATGACTGTTATGCATAGAAAAGAACAAGTATTGTATTATTTTGGAATCGGACTGAATAGACCTACTTTTGAGAAACTTTCCTGGGGTTGTGTGCATACACAATAATTTTCTTTTCATGGAGAGTAAAAATTAGGTGACATCTTTTTTCTCAAACCCCGACTCACACAAACAACGTTAACTTTAATTAAATCAGCAAATTGTTTTTTGTTTGACTTGTGACTGCGATTAACAACGGCTATGTAAGATAATGATAGTGAAAAAAATCATTGTAAAATCGTGAAATTTGTGGTCACAGTAGCTAATGATACGATGGAGAATGTCAATTTTTCACATTTTCACAAAGGTGCTCGTCCTCATTTAACCAAAAGTGCAGGGATTTTTTTTTTACTTTTCCCAGAACAGATATGACCTCGGCTTTCACCTCGTGTCCGCTTATCGCGTTTCGGGACACCCCCCCCTCTCTCTATATATATTACTTTACTTGTTATATAATATTATCGTCATTAGTATTAATACATTTCATCATGTATAATTTTTATAAAAAAATATGATTGAAAAAATATATATCCTTATAATTCCACAAAAATTTAAACCATTTTAAATTTATTAATTTTCTGGCATCTTGCACTTAAACAAGTAAACCGATTAGTTTTCCTACAAAGTCATTATTGATGAAGTCCAATTTTTTGGTCTACTGTGTATTTCCTAATATAGTACAATAACAATCTATAAAAATATAAATACAAATATTTGTATGGGTGAGGAGAGAAGTTCATTTATAATACGGATATTTATTTTTCTCTTTTGTAATCCACCGTGTTAGCATAACCTTCGGGAAATAAGCAGCTGTTGGCTGGGGAAAAGTTTTATTTGATAAATGGCAACACATTTCATATTGTTCTAAAATGTTTTAACCTGATATCTATGTTTGTGTGTAATGAAAAATAAACTGCCTCTTGATAGACCTTAATTAAGTGTTACCCCACACGTAGATCCACGAATAGAGATGCTTGGTACCTACTTTGTGAATCACGATTCCTCAAAGAATTACCTCGAGTGAAGAGAGCTGTGACGGCTTAATTACAGCTCAATTGATTTAAGGCACCTGTCGGAGGGAAAAAAAACTCTTGTCCCAATTTTTAAATCCTTCGATTTTAATGAAGGAAAGTTTTCTGTATAAAATCATTGGTAAAGAGCTTTAAATTTTAAAACATTTTTTTTCAAATTCCTTATTTACAGAATTTAATTTTAATTTAACAGGAGGAGTATTTTTTAGGTAAATGCCATTTTTATATTGAATTTTTTCTACACAATTTTTTTATATTGTTGTTTTAATATAACATCCTGAGCCTTAATTTACTTTTAAACACAATTTCCAACAATATTAAACATTTGTCGGAAAGAAACACCTTCTGAATACTATCCTTAATAGAAGTCTGTCATGAGTGCTAAGTGCAAGAACAAATGATATTCGTTGTCATGTCAGTTCACATAATAAAAAAATCTTCTTTCAAAGTATTCCACGCATCGCGAAACAATTCGGTTTAAAAGCTTATGTTTTTCGACAAGAGAAGTCAAAATCCTGTCTGAATGTGTTTGGTCTTGTGCTGCTCATCCGACACTTGAGCTCAGTTTGAGCACAACTATTCATCACATTAGAGTTCTACCCCCAATTCACGGAAATGTTTCTTGAAGTTTTGGTAAGCGAATTATACAGCTGTGTTTGCTTTTTCGGACGTTTTCCTCAACACATTAGAACACAAAGGTTTACAGAACCCGTCACTACGACGGATTTGTTTTTAAATAGTCGTGTTTTTTTATTTGTTTGTAATTGTTTTTAAATTAATCATTTTTAAAGAAAAACTGTAGTTTCCTGTACTTTTCAATACGAGCGTGTTGGGAAAGATAAGTAGATAAAAATGTTTGTTGACTTAGTGTTAATTATGGCTGGTGAACCAACAAATTCTTTATTGTTCTCGTTTATACAATCACTGGATGCTCTAACATTTTTTCTTATCATTCAAGCTTTTTTTATTTGTTTCAGCATACTTCCCGAATATCCCTATGATTTTCTCCCTATATGCTGTCACATTTTTGTTTTGTTTTGTATTTAAGAATGAATCACTTCACATATTTCGCAATCAGGGGGGACTTTCAGCTGCCTGAAATATTTTAAAGAGGCACAAATCAGCGTCAACATAATCAAATTCCTCTGTATTGGCATTTGAGCCTAACCAAAGGCGAATCCACAACACACACACATACGGCTGAGTTCTACAATGACGGCCTTCAAAAATTTGGAAAACGCTGGGAAAAATAATAGTAATTGTGTAAAGGAGTCTTAACAATAACATATAAAAATTAAAGTTTCCATCACGATAATTTTTAATAATATTTAATATTTTACAATACACCATTCGAAAATTTCATTGGGAAAATTTAAGCAAAAAAAAAAAAAAATAATTAGTGTTGCGAAAAATTGTGTTTTCCTAAAATATATATATTCTGAAGTACTACAAGATAATAATTTTAACTACCCTGTTTAATTAATAGCTTTTCTCAAAAAATTTCAAAGAAATTTTGTAATAAAATAAAACAAAATTTTAATTCAAAAAAATATTTTAAGCATTATACTGATAGTATTTACTAAGAGTTTTTGAACCGAAGGAAATAAAACTAAAATGGAAAAAATTACGGTAAGTACGCGACATATAAATCAGATAATATAGTATAAGTAACACCTGCTAAAATATTACTATTGTTATTAACCAATGAAAATTGAAATAAATTATTCATACGAAAAAACAACTAGGACTTTTTGTAACATTTAACTTAAAAATTATTCTTATATAGAAATAAAGCGGATTCTTTGTTATTGTTCAATCATTTCATTAACATTTTTTGTCAATATCTTGGACAATAAATTTTGGAATTGACTGTAATAAGAAATGAAATAAGTACAAATAATATTGAAAAATTATTATTTCGTTTAAAAACAAATGTGTGCATTACTTTCTACAAATGGATAAGAGATTGTGATCCAAACATATTCAAAATACGTTTAAAAAAAACAGCATATTAAAATACAACCTCTGACAATAAAGTTCGGTGAATGAAGTCAGAACGGCTGATCTGGCAACAATGGCGAAACAAAACGCTTATGCATAGCGGCAGGTGTTGACCATCTGCCCCCACCGTTGTTCAGTTGAGACTCATTTCTGTTCTGTGCAAGATTTGTTTTACAAAATTCTTGCTTAGTACGGTGGTTCTTAACTGATAACAGGAAAATGAACAACCAAAAGATCAATTTAAAGTTTTGTTTTAAGCTTGGAAGGACAAAAAAAAACTTATGCAATGTTGGTACGTGTTTATGAAGACCAAGCACTGTCCATGAAGTGTGTGTACGAGTGGTTCGCCCGTTTTCGAAAAAAAGGGAAGGTGTTTATGACAGTCGCTGTAGCGGAAAACTGGCGACCTCCGTCAGTGACGAAAACATTAAGAAAGTGAGGAAATTAATCACTCAAGATCGTCAATTTACTGTGCGCATGATAGCTGATGCAGATTAACTGTGAATCAGTGCGACAAATCGGTTACCCAGAATTTAGGGATGAGAAAAATGTGATATTATTATTGACAATGTCCCAAACATCAAACAAAACATGACGAGGCTTTTGAGACCCATCCCAAAAGAAGACTTCTTGCAAAGTTTCCAGGACATGTATAGCAGATCTCAGTGGTGCATAATTATGGGAGGTGACTATTTCGAAGGACAGTAAGGTAACTTTCATTAATATTTAAACTTTATTAATGTTACTATTCACCGAACTTTATTGTCAGAGGTTGTATTATAAACTTTCTAGGGATCAATACCGTTATATATTAATAGTTAAATACACACAGCAATATTTGAAATAAATTATCCAAATTCTACTAAAACCACAATTATTAGTGATATTTTAATAATTTTTTTAAAAAAATACTCTAAAGCAGTTAGAGAAAAAATAAATACATAAGTAAGAACATTACTAAAATAAACTTCTTAAATTTATCCAGGGAATGTATTAAAAGTTTGCTGTTTTATAAAAACATAAAATATTTAAAGCTGATCGAATAAACATTATAAAGAATAAGACATGTTCATGGGGCAATAATTGAAATAACAGGTAGTAACTCAAAAAATATTCGAATAAAAAGAATTATTTTATTATATTCCCTAGAAAATAATTTAAATATCTGGCCCAAAAATTTCATAGAAATACATTCATAATATCTTGAGGACTGCGATGGCAAAATACAAGGGAAGTAATGGCTCAATTTTATGTATACCTTGTGTGTGTGTGGTGCTGATTTCAAAAAATGAATGTTCTGTCACGTCACGTTTCTTGAAAATTTAATTTTAATTGGATTTTTATGAGTATTTACCAAAATCTTTTTCAACGTTCAATTTCTTTCCTCCGTGATTGACCTTCATTCAACTGTGTTGAAACATACAAAATACCACTCTATGACACCTTTTCTTCGCAATCTCTCTGTATCAATAGTTTTGCCACAAGTTCAAGGCTCCGATACCGAATGTAAGCTTTCAGGAGCCGATTTACCACATACTTTTATCAAGTTGAATTTAATGATCTGACTACAGATCTGGATCTTTTGAAAGAGGCAGTTGAATCGTTGGGCTCCAGATTGAAAGAAAAAAAATCTAATTGACGAAAGGAACCTTTTTTATTGGTACGGGAATCGAGAAAAAGAATTTGATATGTATTCATTGAAGAAGGCGAGAGCCTGATCTATTATTCAGATGTTCCAGGATTGATGAGCAAATTTAATATCATCTACGATAAAAATAAATTGAGGTAGCTTATAGATTCATCGAAAAAGAGCCTTAAAGCTGTCTTTCTTCATCACGGAAGACAGTAGGCATCTGTACCGGACATTCGGTGCATTTAAAGAAACACTGAAAACCTGACTCTCGTCCTCAACAAAATAAAATATGCCGACCACCGTTGAACCATTTGCGGTGATTTGAAAGTTATCTTCATGCTTTTTTTGGTCAATAAGGACAATATACAAACTTCCGATGCGTCATTTTTGTGAGTGAGATAACTTATAATATTCAATACTGGATCAAAACAGGATGGCCGAAAAGAGAATCTTACAAAAAGAATATGATTACGAATAGCTTAGTTGAGTCGAACAACGTATTGGTAACCTCTCTGTATATAAAATTAGGTGTATTGAAGCAATTTTCCAAGGCTATTCCAGAAGAAGATGATTGTTTCAGATACCTTTGCAAATAGTTTTCTGATTTATCAGAATCCAAGTTGAGGAAGAGGGGATCTTTGTTGGTCCAGATACCTGTGTGTGTGTGCAAGCTTATGTAAGATAACGAATTTGAGACTTCCATTACAACACAAAGAAAACAAAAGCTGAGGTTGGCTGGTTTAAAAGTGCAGTTCCTTCACTTCCCCTGAAAATTTAGGGTAAGTCAGCGAAGAACAGGATGAAAGGTTTCACCAAGATATCAAAGATTTGGAGCACAAAAATAAAAGAAGATGGGATAAAAACACACTCACCGTCTACTGTTGGATGTTAACACGAGATAGTCCGAGATTGATTATAAAAGAAGAGCATCAAAAAGAAGTTTTAAAGGGAAAAAAGAGTACGCGTTTATATGAATACAAACTTTATTCTCTTTTGTTTTTTGCGGAGTTTAAGATTTGTTTCAAACATTCACATGTACGAGGACATAATATTTGCTCTTCTTGGTCAATCATTTATTTTATATAAATTACCTAAATAAAAGCTAATTAAAATAGTATGTTGATGATTTTTTCTAGAAACTGTAATGTAAATGGATATAAAAAGTTTAAAATTCAAAAGGAGAATTCTTGTTTTTCTCTCAACCAGAAGCAACTAGCGAGATCTGGTGACAGTGGTTTTCATCCATTTATTAAAAATCAATTTGTCTCATACAGAATTGATATTTACATAGATTTAACTGGATAAAGACGTCTGTTGCTAGATAATGCACGATAAATTGTTTGAGAGAATTCCTTTTAAAATAGGATTTTAGCAAAATACGAGTTTACAAAAAATCCTGACGTAATTTTAATAAATGAAGGTCATTTTCGAAATTAACACATTAAATTACATAAAAATCAGTGAAAACTTTTTTTATATTTTTCAAAAACTTTAGTCGTGCAGTCCTATGTTATTAGACTCTCCAGACATATTTTGAACAATTTATTGCCCACTTCTGGTAGATTAAAGACGCACACTTTTGGTTTTTCTAATACTATGTAAATTATTGCAACTTGGACTCTAAATAGCGTTGAAACAAAATAATATGTGTTTTGTAAAGCCAAAAGATTTTTATATTTAATGCAATAAAAAGCAATGTGCATTTGATGGAAATTGGTCATTTCAACGTTTACAGAAACTTTAATTTTTTTAGTTATTCAAAATAAATACTGACTAAAAATTTTTTAATTATCGACTACCGAGATGCTGTTGCTACAAAACTTAACTTTATTTAACATAAAATGCGGATTAAAATGTCTCATTAAAAATAAGTAATTTTCGAAAATCACATTTTTTTTCGAGCAATTGAAACAATATCAAAACTATTTACAAACACTATCTCTCTGAGAGAGAAAAACTTTTTTAACTCCTCGCGACATCATACACACACAACCCTATTTCCCCAAATGATATTTTATTTCTTTCTCTCGAAAAATAAACTAAAACACGGCTCAAAACGATTTGTCATACCACCCTTTTTCCCCTCCTCCTTCTCCGAAGTATTTATTAAACGGATATCCTTTTTCTTCGTCTGATTCCCGCAAAAATGCTGGATCAGGGGAAGGTGTCCTCAACCCGATTATGTCTCCTCCAAAAGATATGCCTTCCCCCTCAACACGCTGCTGAAGATGCCACCGCTTAAGACGTCGGCCTCGGGGAAATAAAAGTTTACGAGTTGCTGCGGTTCTGTTGCCGGCATTAAAAGGGAAACAAAACCAATTTCCGGCACATGCGGTCATCGCTTCCTGCTATCAGGCCGATCGCCGGACACCAAACTCCCGGATTTTCTCGAGGAAGCAGCTGACGAGGTTTCCTCCAATGATCTCTTCTTCGGTGTAGTCGATCCATGCAACTTCGACAGATGAGCCAATAGTTTTAGTGGCGAAAGATAGAGTGTTGCCATTGCTCGTAAGCTTAAAAGATAATTATTGTCACATTAATTGAGCCCATAAGGACATTTTTAACGAGGTTTTACTGGGATTTTATACTCTTTAGAGGGTTCAATATTCTAATAAAAGCTTGTCTAGTGTAGTAACACATTGTGATTCGTAATTTTAAACCTTAAAATCGCACGATTAAAAGAATTCGTGAATTTTAGTTAAAAATGTTTCCGGGAGTCAATTGTATTTCATTCAACAAGTGAGAAATATTATTGATACTACTATATATCTTGGAAATATTGTTAATAAAAGTGTTATTACTTATATATATATATATATATATATATATATATATATATATATATATATATATATATATATATATATATATATATATATATATATATATATAGCTAATTTTTTAGATTTCCCTCTAAACAATTCCAAAGAGTTAAAAGTATCAGAATTCTTGATTTTAATTTTTTTTTACAGTTTGTTTTGAGATTGTTTTTTGTAGAATAAACATGTTACTATCTCTCTCTTGAATATAAAAAGTTCTTACGCAGCAATTTTAAGCGAATCTAGTAAAGTTTTTTTTTGTGTAATCAAAAAGTTAACCTTTTATATAAAAAAGCATTATTTCAAAAAAGGGGGGCTCGTATAAAATTTTGAGCGCTTGACCTCTATATACTATGAATGATATAAATTAGGAATTATTCTTCCTTTTAATATAAAGGTATAGATGTATATTTTCTGAGTTTTTTTCTATGAGGAAGTTTAACGTTTAACTGTGCCAAAGTCTGTATGAAAATTAATTTACGAACATATTAAAAACTACAGTATAGTTTATAAGTTTTCATTATACTGTAGAAAATTGTTATTACTGGTGTTGTTTTGATGAATCCTTTCATGGCTAAAGGAAATGTTTCCGCTCATTTTAAAATTGCTGATTGTCATATTTACTTATAATCTTGTAAGCATTTTTCATGAAAAATGTCA
Organism: Trichonephila clavipes; assembly: GCA_019973935.1. Lineage (NCBI taxonomy): Eukaryota > Metazoa > Arthropoda > Arachnida > Araneae > Nephilidae > Trichonephila > Trichonephila clavipes. Next base: position 809,703 of record BMAU01021230.1, on the reverse strand, counting down.
AAATAGAACGTATTCCGAAAGCTATTAAGTAAACGAAAACGCTTAGAAAAAAATACCATCAAATCAATGATAAGAAATTCGCGGGTTGTATTCTTATTCTTATTACTTAGTTCAGAGCTTACTGTGTTTTTTAATAACATATTACTGTGTTTTATCACATGTTTCATATTAATAAGTAAGTATATAATTTTGTGTAAGAATAAAGTGTATTTGTGTGTGTGTGTGTGAACAAATGAAAACACACACAAATGCCTTATAAAATTACGCATTAATACAAACTGAATTGACCTCCAAGAAACTGGTATGCATTTTTCTTATGGTTTATATTTATTTTAAGCCTGAACAAACTAAAAAATAAACAATTTCATACTAAAAATTTACTCTTAGCAACCGTATGGTTATGTAAGAGTTGGAGAAGCTGAAATTTTTTTGTGCAAATTTGTAGTGCTTATATATTAATAAGAAATAAAAAAAAGCAAATTTAAAAGTTAATCTAAATAAGATCAAACTGTGAACTTTTAATTCGTAACTTTGCCGTACTTTAAAAATAAGGTGCGTGTCATAAGGCTAAAACAATATGCGGATTATCTGAAAACATAATAATTTCGTATTTGTTAAAATGAGCAATTTTCCTGTTTTTAGTTGTGTACTTAATTGCTAAAGTAAAATAACATGACAAACAAACAAACAATTAATAGCATATTATTTAAATACACCAAATCTCAAATTCAAATGCCTTTTAGACCTGCAAGTTTAAAAAAATTACAAATTTATTTCGATTATCCGTAATGAGATACGAAATGAAAAAAAAAAGATCATTTTGTGAAGCCGATCATCATGTTTTAAAATCCAAAGCACTCTTGCTTAATGCTTCGGAAATGTGTGTGGGAGTAAAAATAACATATTCTGATATATTTTTATTTTTGAGTCAACCCTCTTTTTTTTTTAAGTTATGTTTCATATTTTGACTTCTGCAGGCTAAATAGATTTTTCACCTTACGAAGGTGAAAATTGGGACTACATACGTAAGGTTACATTAAAATCAAACATTTTAATATTTGAGAATGCATTTAAAGTTTGTCTTTAACATTATAAGCATCGACAGGACTTTATGATTTATAAGATGTCGATTAAACATTCAAAAAAGATTGTGGGGAACATTTCTTGGGCCGTACTGCTCTAAATTCCCTTCTTTACATTTCAGATAGCTGCAAAAGATTCCCCATTGCTGAGTGTTAATTAAAATCTGTAAAAATAGAATCTTTTAAAAATTTGGGAATTACTTGCTTTTTTTTTTAAAAAAATTTAAGTTAAAATTTAAAGATTTATAATATAGAAAAAGATGAAATATAAAATGACCAGGGCTGTTGACGGGATAAGCCTGTTCAATTCGGGCGCAGCAAAAAAGTCCCGAAAGATGGATGAAATAATAATTTTAAAATTATATTTGTGCTAGTAAAATGATATTGAGTGGCTGTGAAATGGTGATATGAAAATATGCGTTTAAAATTTTGTTAAAATACGAAAAAAATTTGAATGTTCAGAAAATTTAGAGATCAATAAATAGTACTACAAAGATGTGGAATTAAAAAAGGGTTACTCTTAAAAAAATGGTAATTGTTAATCTAATAATCGATTAGAATTGGTCTTGGCCCACGAGAATTTTATTGTGGGAGTGTATTTTTCAATTTTGTTAATAAATGTTTATCGAGTCATCAATTTGGTTGAAGAATTCTAATACTTGTTTCTTAATGACTTGACTAAGAACTTTACGTTTTAACCTAAGTTCAAAGTCTCACATAAATTATTTGACGTTAAGGTTCTACGTATTTATTGTATTTAGAACTCTCTCTAAATTATTTGAATGTGTTCACTGCATGTCCTCAAATGGGGAGGGGGGTGGATCAAAACTGATTTGAGCATCAGAGTATAGAATTTAACGTTCACGAATTTTCGTTTGGATTCTTTTTCGTAGTAGTGGAACGGGACAAAAAAGAAAACGAAAAACGATAAAATAATGATTTAGATTTCAAATCAGGAAACTGTTGCAATCAAAGACTATAGACAGATAAATAGAATGAGATTGTAACTGAGATAATATCATTATTTAATACATCAGTAGTGAAAAAAAAAGAAAAAAGCTCTACTTTATGGTATGAGCTATTGCACAGTTTACAAACAAAATAATAATTCAGTATTTTCCACAGTGTATTCTCCAATTAAATGTCTTTATGAAAGGAAATAAACGTGGGAGATCTCTAGAATGTCATTCAAAAGGTAGAGAGGCAAGACAAGGAGATATGTAATCCCTGGAAGAGTGGTCCGTGCTAATTATTTTGTTGGACAGAGCCTTTCCTCTGCTACATTTCGATGTGTCAGGCTTTCTGGGGAACACGCAATTAGATCTGTCAAAAATATCCTTCTTATGACCGGACCTTTTCTTGTCTTTCGTAATCCACACTTTCCTTCACCTTAATAGGCAGTGTTCTCGCTGTGGAGGTTTCTTGTGTTGTTTTATTTATGGATACAGGTACTTGATTCCTTGTAATTATACATTGATATTGAAGTCGTTTTTTCTTCTACAAAAATGATTTTAGCAATTAGCTTCCAAAGATATTAAAATTTTATATTTTTCTCTACGTGTCTTCTTGATGTGAGTTTTAGAATGTTAGATCTGATTGATGATTATTTATTTAATGATTTAAAAATAAAATAATTTTAGTATACCGCATTTATTCGAATCTAAGCCGCCATCGATTCTAAGCCTAACCCGAAATTCGCAAAAAGTTTTTGGGAAAAATGAAAAATAGTGGGAAATGGTGTATCGCGATATTTTAGATAGATTTAAATTAATTTAAGAATGCAAGACTGTTTCATATACCAAATAAGAAACAGGAATTTCTATGAATGTTTAATTCTACCATTTAAATCTTTAACGAATCTTAAATAAATAGTGGGGAAATTGATACTATCAGGAGCAATATATAACAGATGAACTTCTTTATTCTTTAGTATAATGAATTATTCTACATTTTATGACTAATTATTTTTTTATGGGGAGAAACCTTTAATTAAAAATAATAGGAAACCATTGCATTGAAAACCCCATATTTCTTTTGTATTTCACCTATTTAAGAGTATATAAAAAACTAAATGTTCATTATATTTGATTAAGTTACGAAGTTTACTAGTTTTTGTACCCACTTTCAAACTGAATTTCTTTTCAAGATATAATTTGAATTTAAATTCTCCAGAGAATGAATATTAACTTTATCGTGGGAAAACTCTTCCTTCTCATTATTATCTCTTACTCCTTAAAGTCATTATTAGTGCTTATTCTTCAAAATAATACAGAATAATGTTGCGTTGAATCACATTAAATAGTGGTAAATATTTAATTTTGGATACATAAAAAAGTAACTATAAATATATTAATCATTGCATAATAATAAGTCCAAAATAATAATGAAAGAAATACTAATATTATTAATGAGGAATATTAGATGTTCTTTCGGATGCTCATTTGGAATACCTTGACTTAGTGTACACACACACACACAATAATTCATTAAAACTTTATAATATTTAAAAATTCAATTTATTTATTTATTTATTTGTATCATTTTTTTCCAAATTATATGTTGATTGATTTTTAATTGGATTTTCAAATGGTTTCTTGAATGGTTCAAATGATTTTAATGGGTATATCCTTCAAAATTTAAGTTTTATGAACAATAATTAATGCAATGAATATAGTCAGTTACTCGTAATTAGTAATTCTTACCATTAAACTTCTTTTTAGTTATGAATAGATAATAATTTTTAAAAAGTAATTTATTGGTAGATTTTATTATATTTAGCAAATTTATTTGTTTTACGCAAATAGCTTCTTAAAAACATAATATAAGAACGAATTTGATTTTAAAGACAATTAATAGTTGTTCAATTAATTCATAATTCGTATCATTAAGGTATCTGACTACGTTCGGAACCGTGATTTTGCAAAAGCTCATAAATGGATAATTTTCATGATATTTAGTGTCACTTAGATTAGAATACATGTATATAATTGTTTTAAGGAGACACTTTAACAAAAAATTATTTAAATACAATATTTTAGCAAAAATTTAACTTAGAATAATCTTTTTTCAAAATGTTCTCCTTTTGTGAAAAATGTTTGTTATAATAATATTTTGCCTGTTTATAGCTCAGATCTCTCTACAGAGGCTCAATTAGAATTTTTGAAATACATAACTTAGAAGTCGGTTTATCCATATTTTACGACAACAGAGGGAAGCAATTTTAAGAACAAAACGCCAACAATTATTTCAATCGGTGGTAACTCTGAAAATAATGAGAATTTTTCAAAAATTCTAGTTGAGCCTCTTAACAGAGGTCTGAGCTATACACAGGCAAAATATTATTATTATAAAAGCATTTTTTACAAAAGGAGAACATTTTGGAAAAAGATTATTTTAAGTTAATTTTTTGCCAAAATGTTGTATTTAAATAACTTTTTTTGGTCAAAATGTCCTTAAAACAATTTTGTGTATGTATTCTAATCTAAGTGACACTAAATATCATGAAAATTGTCCATTTATGTGCTTTACCTTAAGCTTTTACCTAATGAAGTATTGATAGTAATTTTCATAAAACAATTCATTGTTAGGTGTTTATTATATGTTTAGCATATCTCTTGTTTTATTTAAATAACTTAGAAACAAAATATGAGTATTAATTTGTTTTAAATGAATTAATAGTAATATTAAACATGTCCTAAATTCCCCTTGGTTATAGTTTTTTCTTATCTGGGAACTACAGTAATACCCGAACTTACGCGATAGGTGGGACTGAGTGATAACCACGTAAATCGAGGTATCATTTCGCATATAAATACATGTAAATTATTTTTAGTTGAGCCGGAGATCAAAGAAAATAATTAAAAAAAATAAAGCTGAATATATAAAATTTTAAATAACACAAATACAAATTCACAAATCGGAGTTATTTTGACGAAGAAGGTTTGATAAAATTTACCAAAATAGTCTGTTGGCTCAAAGAATTTTCTTCCTCCGGCAAAATTTCCCCGTAGCAGCATGTTAACAATTTTTTATTCCATGTTTTGTTGAAAAAAATACGCTCTTCATTTTAGTCTATATTTCCTAAAATTTGTTATACTTTTACAATTAAACTGGGGCCTTCTATTTTGTTCCCAATCGTCATTCTATCTCCTGATAGAATTGGGTCTTAAGATCTTCAACGTCTTGCTCTTCCTCATGCATTTCTAATAGCATCAATTGTCTGCTCATGATTGCAATAATCCAGGAGTTCTTGAACGTCATCACTCTTTATTTGTCTGGAAAGATCGGCAACTTTTTCAATCCCGTTACCAATTTCATCAGGTTCTGGCACTGATTCTGCCTAAATGTCAGTAATGGAAAAAAAGAAGAAAAAGACAACGTTTGAAAAAATCGCGTAACTTCGGTTCGCGCAAGTCGAGGTATTTCCGTGTTTATAAAACTTATAATAATTTTTAAGCTGGAAAAAATGATATGGATTTTAAATTGGAGGTAAAATAACTTATATTTTTTTAATTTGAAAATAATATTCTATTTCGAAATCTTATATGAACTTTTGTGTTCGGATGCTTCAATTTCTCGAATGAAAGAACCATGTATTTTCATATTTTTTTATGCATGAACACACTCGTATAAAATTTTTTCGCAATCTTACATGGATTTTCATATTTTCTATTTAACCTTAAATTCAATATTTTTTTATTTTATGCACACTCTCACTTTTGCATACATTTCAATAAAAAATAAGCCTGTATGTTAAACAAGATATTATAATTGTTATAATGTCGTTTATACTTGCGCATTTCTTTCAAAAAATTATTCAAACAGGTATGCTAAACTTGCTTCTATTATGTTTTATTAAAAAATAATCTGCTTATGGAAAATGTTAAAAAAGTTTTAACTCAGTAAAACCAAATGACTGCTATATGAATGTCAGTATAATGAGCATTCTAATAACAAGTAAATGAAGAATATAGCAATGTATAATCACAATGGCATTTACAGATCGAGATCTGAATCCATGTTCTTTGTCATTCAAATTACCTATGCAATTGGCTGGTTCAGATTCGAATGAAATCCTATCCTGGAAAATAGGTCGTCTTCCAGCTGAATGGAAAAGAGCGACCATTATCCCTATCAAGAAAGCTGGTAAAAACAACTGGGCTCCTAAGGACTTTAGACCCATTGCCCTAACAAGTACTACCTGCAAAATAATGGAAAAAATGATATTAATCAGAATTCAGTACTTTTTGGACAGCAAGAACTTAATTCCTGATGAATAGTATGGCTACAGAAGAGGACATAGTACTGTCGATCAAATTATTTCCTTCTGTCAGAGCATTAGAGATGCACGAAATTTCAAGCCCACCCACCATACTATGGCTGCTCTTCTGGATCTAACGAAAGCGTTTGACAGAGTTTGGAAGCACAAGCTACTAATTAAATTACACGACACTTTTAATATTCGAGGTAACACCTTGGCATGGATCTCGGATTTCCTGCATCACAGATCTATCAGAGTAAATTTTAACAACACTTTTTCGGATCCTGTTGTGCTTGGACAGGGCGTTCCACAGGGTTCTGTCTTCAGCCCTACTCTATTTTCATTATATTTAGCAGGCATTGAGAAAACACCTTCAGTTGAGATGAGAGTAGGCTTGTCTGCAGACGATATCGTCATCTGGTGATCAGGGAGAGACTTGGTTGAGATGGAAAGGAATCTCAACAATGCATTATCTTCTTTTTCAGACTATGCTTTGGAGTTCAAACTTTGTTTTAATCCTACAAAGTCCATCGCTACTTTCTTTACCACCAACAAAAGATTGTACAGCTATCAACCAACCTTAAAGATGGATAACAAGAATCTTGCTTATGAAAAGCACACAAAATATCTCGGATATGTCCTTGATCCTGAATGGTCAAGTCATAAGCACATAGATCATATTGTCTCAAAATGTAGAAAACGTTTAAGTATTCTTAAATTTATAGCGGGCAAAGACTGGGGAGCCGAAGCTGTAACATTGAGAGACACCTATTTGGCTCTCATTAGGCCCATACTAGAGTACGGTTTTCCAGTGTACTGCTGTGCGTCCGCCGCCAGTCTTGAGAAATTGGAAAAGATTCAGCTCGGTGCTGCGCGAATTATTACTGGATTGAGACGTAGTTGCCCGAAAGAAATTGTCCTCTTCGAGGCTGATCTCCAACCTCTTCATCTTAGAAGCAAAAATATCCTCACCAATTACTTCAATAAACTTTCTAGCTAAGGACATCACAAAAAAACCTCTCTATACTTTAACAATTGGCACAATAATCAGAGACTGAAGAGAAACAGCCCTTTCAGTTATGCTGATCATCTGCAGTTGCCCCCATCTCATATCGAGCCCCACTCCTTAAAATCTTGTTTAAGTTCATCAGAGGGACTTCCCAGAGTCCACTTCCACTTCAACATGTCTGCCCCGGTCACAAAGCAAGATCTCATCCCAGCTCATCTTAGGCAACTTGCATTGGAAAGTATTAATGAAATCCCCTGTGACGCCATTAAAATCTACACAGATGGCAGTAGACTAGACGATCGTGCAGGTAGGGGAATCTACATAGAAAATTCTGGTCAAAAAAAACTTTTATTTCTGTCACCGTAACCCGGATTTCTCTTCGGTCTTTAAATGTGGACTAACGGCAATCAAACTTGGCCTCGAAGCTATTATCAATGAAAGTGACTATGGAGAACTCTGGATTTTGTCGGACAGTCGCAGTTCCCTTCAACATCTACACAATTGGACTCAAGTAGGAGACAAAACAAGCATCTCCATACTTCACAATCTCAAACTCATTTCAAAGCATCACGATGTTCATTTTCAGTGGATACCATCTCATGTTGACATCTTTGGAAATGAGCAAGCGGACCGCTTAGCCAGAGAGGGCTGTAGTCTCTTAACAACCTCCTCTCCTGCCATTACCTACTCAAAGCACCAGTCCAAAATTAATAGGCAACTATCTAAGGCAGTGTTTCTCAAACTGTGGGGTGCGCCCCCCTTGGGGGCGTGACAACTGTACAAGGGGGACGCGAGCATATTGAAAAGTTGAAAACGGAAGACTATTTTAAAAAACTTATTAATTTACTGAAAATAAACAAACAAAATATATTCTGACGTAATAAAAAATAAAACACACATTTACACTTATAAATGTATCAATGCTACACAGTTTATTTTACAATTAATTTAACAATACTTAGTTAAGAACAAGTTTAATAATAACCAGTGACCCCATTGGATTGTCATATATAAAAATATTTACAAAAATTAAAACTTATCTTGATCCTTTGTACGTTTAATAATTAATCCATTAACTGTCGATTGAAAGTTACGCAATCCGCTTCACAATGACAACAGTTTTCCACGTAGGCGTGCGTGTGGGATGCATTGAGGGGTGGGGGAAGGGATAAAGAAACAAATAATCTGAAATAATTAAATTTTTCTCAAACATTGTCAAGATCCTTTTATTGCATTCCAAAGCCTTCGAAAAATTTTATGGTTAGTAGTGTGCAGAAAAGATCGTTCTTCGGAAAGACGTATATATACGTCGACGAAAATAAACATGTTTGCTTAGCGAGACGTTTATACACGCGATGGCACTTAAAGAGAAAAAAGTCGTAACGTAGTTTTAGCGTGAAAGTATGTTATTATTGAATTCAATACGTTGTTATTGTATGAGGGGGGCGCGATGAAAATTATGATGGAATATTGGGTCGCGAACATGGAAACTTTGAGAAGCACTGATCTAAGGAGTGGAAGATTCCTTCCTCCCACCACTGGTATGCGGCCAGGGAATCGGGCTCTTTTCTGGATCTCAACTGTGACAGAGCATCTAAAATGTCCATTTCCAGATTGGCTAGTGGACACACGAAAAGTCTCTCCTTCTTTGAGGGCAGGAAGACTTTTAAGTTCTGCTCCAAGTGCAATGTTCAGCAGGCCTCTGCCGAACATATCCTGGACTGTCTGGGTCTTTCCAGAGAAGACTTGTACGATTCTCCCCTTCTTGTTATCGATTTTTTGAGGGTCAACAATTTAATGGATCTTGTCTGACTTCGTCAGACAATTAGAGGATAAGAAACAACAACAGATTCGAATGATGATTTTTTTTAAAAAAATTGTTAGGTAGCATCAAAAGGATGAAACACAATCAGTCGAGTTAGACTTCAAGTTTTTATATTGTAATGAATATTTTAATTAAAATTATACACAGTTTATAATAATGGAATTTTCTCAGTACTACAGGATTCTAAAAAATGGAGTCATTTTCTTTAGTTTAAACAATTAGAGTTATTTAAAAGCAACTAGCTAACTAGCTGTAATTTAGTTTTTTATTTAGAATATCTTCATTTCAATTAAAATTAGGAAAAAATTCTAAAATTTTGGAGCTTTTTGTCATTGTTATTCGAATCAATATGCTTTCGATAGTATTTATTGAATTTACTTTAAATTATTTCTAACCTATATAATATTATATTTTAAACATAAACAGGACAGTTTATGTTAGTTTCTCTAATATGATGCGTGAACATTTTGAGTATTTCTGGATTTAACATAAGGCACAAAACTTTTGCAATTAACTTCTCAAGCGAAAGGAAGAGTACCGGTAGCATACGAAATTTACTTGGAGTTTATCCGTTTCACTTTTGTATACTGCCGCAGAAAAAAAATGCTTAAAATTATACGTAATGAATGTACAAAAAGATTTTTTTCCCAATGTGATTTAATGTTAATATGTTTTTCTGTTTCCTCGTGGATTCTTTATTCTTCCTGAAAAAGCAGTAAATCTTGCACTTTTCTTAATAAGAGTTTGTAATGTCGGATTAGTTAATAAAATCGAGATTTATAGCAAATACGAGGATAGTTTTTTTTGGAGTAAATATGGTAAGCTCTCAGCGCTAGTCGTATCAGCATGACAAGTTTCAAGACAATTGTATCCGTACCGCTTCTCATTATTTGATTTGATTTTTGATTGATGTTGCACTCGAAAGAAACTAGAAAGCCATTGGTGATGGAACTCGCAACTTTAAACTTTGTTCAAGGGACGAGACGACACTGAGATATTACGCCATTCTCCAAACTCCGACACCACGCTAACGTGAGGACATTGAGCCACGACAGACGCATCAGCCTCTCTACGTGATGGGTTTTCGGTAGTACTAGGACCTGAACTCACGACCCGCCTACTACGAATTTGTGACCAAGACCTCTCGGCTGAAATGGCTATGAGAATTTGAAAAAACTTATATTCTTAACTTAATATTACAAGCATCATGATATTTAGGAGTAGTTTTTAATTGGTAGAACTGGTATAACTTCATGCTGATAGGAATTTTATTTTTTGTTTTATACAAACATATTTTTAATACCCATTGAAAATATCTACGATTCAGACAGTTCCTTTACGTTAAAAATATTTTCAATTTGAAAAAAATAGACCTAATCTGATAATAATCATTCCACTGTAACACTATATATCAAAATTGATAATAATGTAGTTACTCGATGAACAAGGACAATAAGAAATCGACGATGTGGACTTTTCAATCATGATGTAGTAGGAATATGTATATGCAGGGCCGGCTCTAACAATTTCGCCGCCTTGGACAAAAATGAAAAATGTCACCTCTCTCTCCAAAGCAAAAATTATAATTTAAATAGAAAAAAAATTCGCATAGATACCTATAAAACTTAAATAACGAGAGAAAAAAAGACAGCTTAACTATATATATATATTTTTAAGTCTTAAAAAATACAAAATAATTCCAAATTAAGGACATAATTATCTGTTATTATTTCAAACGAGTAAAATATAAGAGAAGGAATTGCCTTTTCAAGCTGGCCAATTTCTTCGAAAAAGAGTTAACTGATGGTGGGGGGTCACAAGTGTTTATTGTAACTTATAGTAACTACACTCAAAACTAAAACAAAACATCTGTGGCTCTTCACCAAAAACTTAGTACCCTTGTCCTCGGTTGGATAACTGACAGCATTGGCGTAGCTAGCTCTGTGGGGACCCTGTATCAAAATTCCTTTGGGACCCTTTTTTAGATATGGGTGCCCTGTTAGAGGGGCTGTAGTTAATCATGTTAGGGTCCCTGTAGCTTGGCGGTCCCGTATCATTGATATGGCGGTAGCTACGCCACTGGCTGACACCAAACATCGTATGGGTGAAATGAATGTGCTTTGTGACCCCACTCCAGGAGGGGGAGAAAGTTACTAGTGAAAGTTGAGTAAACATATCAAATTTCATTATTTAAGATATATTCCTGCCTCTAACCCTTCAAGTTTTAACATAAAAAAACTGACATTAAACATGCATCGTACAAAATAAGGAAATAAAATATATTAAATAAATAACAAATTCACACCCAATAATATTTAAGAAAATGTATCCAATTTTCTGTAACATCAAAAATAATTTTAATTCGAACCAAATACTACCCTTAAAATTTGCCTACCCAGGTAGGGTCCGGTTTATCCGACCCTAGAGCTGCCCCTGGCGTATGTATAAATAATCATTAAACATATTATAAATCGGGAAAAAAAATTGCATCAAACATAGCATTTCTAAAAATTGTGCAAATTTTGATCCAGTTTAATGGCAATCGAAACAATTGTTTTTTGAATGAAGAATGCAATATAAAAAAAAGTGTTTGTTTCATGAAATATAAAACCTGTTTTGGTACACAGGTTTTTTTTTATTAATTTAAAATGTTAAAAATATGAACTGTTCAGAATTATTTTGGATGTAAAAAATAAGCTTATTTCATATAATAATTTTTTTTATGATTTTTGTAAATTCCTGGCATTACATTAATTCTCCATGCGCAGAAGGGGAAGGATAAATCAGTGTATGGGATATAAAGATGGAAGAAAAGGCGAGATCTTTAGGTTGCAAATGAAATTCAATAGATGGCAGCACAGCTTGTTTGATTCAAGTGTTCTTTAGTGCTGCCATCTACTGAATCAAACTTGTTAAATGCCTGATTCAATAGTATTAAATAAAATTTACGAAATTGCTCTTAAAAAATATATGCCATGCTTTATAGATTCTTGTAACAATAATAAGACATTATAAATGAATTAATATCATAAGTTTTACATGTGTTAGTAATTTTAATTTTTTTACCTTCAAAAAATTAAATGACAATTTTTAAAAGGAAATTTTTGGAAAGGAATTGTTTTTTTCTTTCTTCCTATCATTTTAAAAAAAGCAATCATACTTTCAATAAACGAACGAATTTTTGAAAGAAAAATCACATTTCGTTTTCGTAAAATTTTATTATTTTTTTTCTAACAAAAAAGCTTGTAAACTTAATGTAATAACAACACTAGTTAAATTAATGATAAAGTTACACATTTTATTCAGCCTTATACACCTAAGATTGAGGGCTCAACCAAGCAGGTGGATTTCCATGGTGCAAAAAATCAACAGCGTCCATCTTGCATGATTATACGACATATTAAAAATCCCTAGAGTGCCTGTTTGGCTTAGGCACTCTAGGCAAAACTAAATTCCTGGAACGATTTTGCATCATCAGAGCTCAGGTGCCTCCTTCTGGGGAGGCGTCAAAATTATCTGCGATGTTTGGTATTCCTCATATATGGTTGCGCACTAAAGACAGATACCAGCTCCCGGAGAATGTACTAGGACTGCAATGGAAAAAAAGAATCCGCAGCCCCATTTGAAAAAAAATTATTCAGCAATTAATTTTGATAACAAGTAATATAAAATTTTTTTTTGAAGTCAATTCCTACTTAGATCAACAAAGAAAAATTTTATTTTAGCTACTTTTTATTAAATAGTTACAATTAATATAAATATGTATATACATATGACAGAATTACAACATTAAGTGGTAATTAATTTTTATTGTTATCCAAAACAATCGTGTATATAAAATTTCAGTTCAACTGAATGCTTCAAAACGCGAGTAAAAAAACATCTTCAAGTTTTGACACAAGTCGCCAAAAGGGTCGCAAAAAGGAAACCAACGTGGCTGTATCTGTAATTCTTTAAATAATTAGTTTTAATCAATTAATTTTTATTAATTATAATTAAATTAGTGTATTGTCATCCAAAATAAAATCATGTATATAAAATTTCTGCTCAATGGAGCGCTTTAAAATGTATTTTATTAACAATTGAAAATTCCACCAAGATAAATAAAAAAATAAATATAGAGAGAGTATGAGCTAATAGTGTAGGAATTGAAAAAAAATACAATTCATGTGTGTGCCGAAGTCTTATAATTATAAATTTGCATTAAAATTCATCATGTAGCTGTAATAAAAGCTCCATTTATATCTCATTCCAATTTTATTTGAGGAATCTTTATACTTAATGCCTATAAGTAGGTAACATGTGCGTTAAGTAACAGTACTTATATAAAATATAATTATTACATATGTATAGAATATTTGTTTCTAGGAACTTTCATTAGTGATTCATAAATATCAGAAAGTTCTTCACGAAAATGAGATTAGTGTAGAGCTAGCTTGACTCAGCACTAAGTTAGATAGAATATATTTATATCTATCTAACTTGGCTGATAGAATTATTTTTCGGGCTAAAAGTTTTTCTGAATCCTCAATAATTCATACTATCAAGAGCAAAAATTAAATTTCATTCCGATAAGTAATGAAAAAAAGAATTTACGAAATATCTTCATACGAACGAATAGTTTCTTAGAAAATGTTGTTTCTTTAAGTTCAACTTCACTTTTCAATTTTTAGAAGTACCGAAGGTGATTAACTTTCAATCTCATGGATCATCAGAAGTGGTCATCTGACGTAAGAGAATAGATTTAAGAATATAATAAATTGCAAATATTTGAAAAGATTAAATTTTACTGAAGATGACTTTTTTTCTATTAATATATTTTCGTTTATCCTTGATGTGTCAGTGAAATATAGCTCTCGTATAATATACAATCAATCGACTAATAACATTTTATTGTCAACTACCATCGAGACTAAATCTGTTTATGAATACGTTTTTATTTTTGCACATGTAAACTCCCTTAATATCTTATCTTCTTACGTTCTGTTCTATGAATTAACTTTTTTTTTTTTTTTTTTGCTACTTTGCCTCTGCTTTTTAAGACTGTCTTCTGTTAATGTTAAAGAATAGGACATAAATTTGGAACATTTTTCCTGATATAAAAGAAATGAAAAATTAATATAATATTTTGGCTTCACTATCCTTTAGAGAGTAGCATTTTTTTATTATATTTCCTATTGATTCATTATTTTTCTGGTATAAAATGTGCTTCGCGTTTTTTCTCCAATACCGTAATGTTAAATGGGCTATGCCTTCACGTATTAAAACGAAAAAGAAAATATTCATGGAATATTTTGAAATTTTTAAGAACACTATATTGTTACCAGAGATATGAGTTATAATATTGCAAATTTCCATGGAAATTGAGGCGTTTTTCTGTCTGAAAATGTGTTTCGTGTTTAATTCAAGCTCTCGTACTTTTACCAAAGACAGGTGGCCGCGGTAGCCGAGTGGTATAGGTATCGGACCGTGGCTTGCCTTGTCACGAGTTCGAGCCCAGTACCACTAAAGACCCGCCGTGTAGGGTAGCGATGCACGTTAAATCTGTCGAGAGCTGAAACGTCCTCCCGTTGGTGTGGTGTGGTAGTTAGGAGAGGGGGGTGCCAGCTCAGGTGTCGTCCACGTCACTTGACCATGGTTCAAAATTACGTGGTCCGTCGCCAAAAGCCCTCGTGTAGCTAAACAGTGCGACGTTAATCATAAATCAAATCAAATCAATTTACCAAAGACAGCCTTAAATAGTATTGTAACCTTAAAGATGCCGCTTTATGAGATGACGAATTTATTTAGGTTTTTGTGTGTGTGTTGTTGATATCGCTTTCTCAACAAATAACAACTTAATTTTCCTACTGCTAACAGCTGTGATTAAAACTGGATTGGACTATGAATCCTATTAACCAACCGAAATTAAGTGATGGAAAATCACCTGTTCTAAATTTCCTTTCGCCAGTGCCGGGCTATCCGTTGTGCTCTTGGGAAGGGCACCCAGGGGCCCGGATAAGCTAAACTTAACCAGATTTTCTGGTTATAAACTTCCCCCGGTGCCAAAGGGGTCCGTGGATCTTTTGCACCCAGGGCCCGAAATGAGTTTAAATCAGCACTGCCTTTCACCATTACATTTTTTAACTTCGAATACTCAACTGTGAGTTTGTAATTTAATTCATAAAAATAGACCCCGTGACTGCGCAAGTGCGGTTAAATTTAAGCGAGGTTTGAGCCCAGTCAAAATTTCCCAATCTGAGCTGAGTTTAGAGAATAAACATGCAACGGTGAAACGAAATTAGGCAAAACCCCAGTTTTCTCCCTTTGACTGCCGGTCCAGCTACCGGTGAATACAGTAGTAAAACTAAACTATATCACACCTCTCACACAACCTCACAAATTCTATTCTTAGCTTCTCTCATATATGCTCCCTCTCTCTCTCTCTCCTCTACCTTACTCATCACTCGAACACTCAGTTGAAGATACGATTGCACAACACTATTGAAACAGTGCCATCTATTTTCTAAGTGAAGAGAGAGAGAGAGAAGAGAGAGAAGACATCATTATATACATGAGTTTCATTATTATTTTGCATGATTTGATAGAATTGTGGTAATATTTATGAAGCCCTGTGGCTGAGTGGTAGTGTATCGCGCTTTCACGCCACAGGTCCGGGGTTCAAGGTTCGGGGTGGGCAAGGTCGACTCAGCCTTCCGCCCTTTCAGAGGGTCAATAAATAAGTACCAAGATTGTTTGGAAACTAAATACTGGGGGTTTCAAGTTAGACTGACCACTTGACTGAAACATCTGCATATGCTCCCCAGCGCCTAAGGCCACGTAAACTGAAACACAGAAGGTCTTGTCCTGCATTGGCTGTTGCGCCACTAAGTTCAGTATGGTAATATTTATGAGAATTTTAACAGATAAATCTGTGTGCCGTATTAATATTATACATAATTTAATGAATAATTTTAATCCAGAGTAAAAATTATTCTTCATCCTCGATTTAGCCTAAGTCATCGTGATATCAAAATTACAATGTCAATCATTAATAAACAGGAAATCAGTTACTTTAAAATCATGCTCACTTTTTAAATTTCCCAGCCTTTTGTCTAAATAACAAAAATATAGAAAGAAAATACAGAACATTTAGTGTTTTTTTTTTTTGCATAGTATTAAAATACTGATTAAAACAATGATTTCTTGCATTTTTTGACACACACATCCATAACACACAAACTAGGGGTGTAGCTATCGCCGTATCAGCCATATCAATGTTACGGGGTCGTCAAGCTGCAGGGCCCCCAAAATGGGTAATTTTTGATGTTTTCAAACAAGTTTTGTTAATAAGAGTTTCCCCGAGAAATTTTCGGATATAAGGCCCATTCAGGACTAGCTACGTCAGCGCACACAACACACACGCGCGAGTGCTAACCATTACTCATTATTGACATGTCATAGCGGTAATGTTTCAGTGTCTCTTAGAATCCAGAACGAATCCATCAACAGTGGCAATGAACCACTAAACTAAAACAAAAGTAAAAAGTAACACAATAAAAATTATGATAGCATCGGACTTTTCACGTCTGGGCTTTTCCGATTCATGAATAAATCATTAGTAAATTAAAGGCTCAATAGAGTAGAGGCAAGCACCCGTCTGCGATTAGAGTGTATCGGTCGTTCACCCCTTTCTCTACGATGATTCAAAACGTCTACCTATATATAAACTGTCACGCACCCTACTTCCGTAGTGGACAGAGATTTAATGACTTTCGCCAACGGTAGCAAAAGGGTACGCAGATGGAAGCGGTAGTCTAGTATTATGTAAAAGAGAAGGGAGATTAATTGATATGCAAATATAGAATTGGCTCTAAGACAAAAAATGCATTCATAGAAAAAGTGGTTAAAATATGAGACGTTCCTGAAAAGAGGAGTTTTAAGTGTATTTTAATGATGAAAAATACTGGTCATTCAAAAAAATTTGCAGTGAAAGTGATTTTGGATATGCTCTGTTTTTTTTAATATGATTATATGTTTTTACTTGTCTTCAATGAGGATTTTTCTAAGGTTTCGTTGGTTTTCATTGTAACAAAATTAATTAAATAAACCGTTGAAGCTTTTTAACTATAGTTATGAAGTGAATTCTTTTCTTTCCTTTAAAAGGAAGCATGTGCTTATTTATTGATGTCAATAATTCCGATTAAACCAAGTTAAAACACTTATTGCGACGTATTGTACACCGTCCCAAGAATTGTTCTTAATTTTTAACCTTCAATGTTTCTTTATATATTGCAAGGGCCGTGGTAGCCTAGTGGTCAAGGTAACGGTGGCTGGTGTCATGAGTTCGAGCCCAGTACTACTGAAGGCCCCCGTGTAGGGGCACGATGCACGCTAAATCCGTCGAGAGCTCAAACGCTCTCCCATTAGTGTGGTAGTTAGGAGAGGGATGTGTCAGCTTAGGTGTCGTCCTCGTCACTTGATCATGGTTCAAAACCACGAAGTCCGTCGCCAAAAGCCCTCGTAACTGAACAGTGCTACGTTAATATTTCCTCATTCACTCATTCCTTGTACATTGCATTTATTCCTACATAATATATGTTCCTATAACAGTTCTCCAAGTTACTTGTACAACGGGAACAACAAATATGCAATTCTAGAACTAGGAAGACTTATGCCTAAAAATTTGCTTTTTTATTTTATGTTAGAATACAAAATATTACAGATACGAGAACATTTTCAACAGAACACTTTATTTTCTTTTAAACAAAAAATAAGTCCAGAAATCCTTATCTATATCAAAAATAAATTACTATATTTTCTGTACCACATGAAGTGCAATAGATTTACATGATAAATAAAAGTGCTTACTTCCAATTTTGTTTATTTATAGTTCAACATTGCAATGGCAAGATGAAAATAGACAAACACAATGACCAACATCCTAATTCGATAATTTTTATTCAACATCAAAAGCTATGAAAATCATCTGAAATTATATATGTCTTTCTTTAAAATTCCACAATAGGTCACTTGAGAGTTTTAAAGCGAAGTTTTGAATTTACCACGCAGTAATCTCTGTCACTCATCATGACGAAATCAAGATTTGAACTCCTACCCGAAGACTTAGTGAGGTTACTACGGTTCATGTAATTTGCTGAGGAGTAACAAAGAGATTGTACGTTCAACCATGAATTTCTATAATAAGATTTGAGGAATAGGAATTATACTAATAAGTAACTTAAAGAATATGAAAGTAGTGCAATTTAAGTTGGATTAATTCTTTTCTAAATCGTAAAAAAGTTAATGAGTAAATATTAATTGTGCACCATTTAGCTACTCGAGGGTCACTATTTGGCGATGGACTTCGTAATTTTGAACCATGATCAAGTGACAAGGATGGTACATGAGTAGGCACCCCCTCTCCTAACTTCCTCACTGCACCAACAGGAGAACAGGTTTAACGTGCATCGCTCCCATATACATGGCGAGTCTTCAGCGGTACAAGGCTTGAACTCGTTACACGCCGGTCATGAGTTCGTTACCTTGAATATACTATACCTTCAGTGAGAATAATACTATATCATTACAAATATTTACTATTTCTATAATCTACAAAATCTATATTATTTATACAGGGCGATTTTTGGCCTGGTAAGTAAAACTTATAAAATTAATAAAGTTTAAAATTATTATGATTCACATTTGTAAAAATACTTAAGCCCATAAATCTACTATTATGTTTGTGCAATATTTATATTAAAATATTTTAATTTAGGCTACTACTTAGTTGCTATAGTTATTTAAAATTATTCCAAAAAGCAAGTCCTTTTTCTAACAAATTATTTAGAATTACTTGATGTTTTAAGCAAAAATCGCTTTTAATTACCGGATTTTATATATCTCAGTTTTCAATCAATATTAACATCAATTAAATACTAAAAAATTCATAACAGTTTACTGACAGCTTAAATTTTATTCTGATAAGTCAAGATCTTTCAATAAATAAAGCATCCGTGTAAATCTTTGGGCACATTAATATAAAGAAGAAGGTGGTTTTGTAATTTATTTTATAATGAAAATTTATTTCATAGGAGCTCAAAGGCATTTAAATCTAATTAAATTTCAAAAACTTGCGATTCAATAGTTGAAATAAAATAATGCAAAAATTTGTTTCGAGGCAATAACAATAAAAGTTTTGTATGGATTTTTTTACAGCTCATAGGGGATAATTACATATATTTTCCACAGATTATGTTAAGAATATAAAGCTTAACATGTTAAAAGTTGCCAAGATACCTGATTACCTAGAAAATACAAATTATTTCAATTTACAAATCGTACAGTAGAACCTGTTTTTGTGCGGTCCTTTTTTTATGCGATTTTTTAATGCGGTATATGAATTTCAACGGTTTTAGAGTCCCTGTAAAGTTTTCTATTAATGTATACATATACACTTCAAGACACTCTGTTCATTGGTTATAAACAGTTTCTGGACAATGAACGTTCCATTGCTTTCTCTCAACGCACTTGATTGAAGACGAAACTTTCAATGACAGTGACATTATCAACAATTTGATAGATTATGAAGAGAGACGGATATGAAGAACCGGATACAATATATGCTAGAATCCAGTTTTCCAACAAATCGGAAACGCATTTTCTTAATATAGATACTATTCCGAAAGGAATTTGAAATTCTAAAACGATCTTCAATCATGCATATCTGGTTACCGTGACGTTCACAAGCACCTGACCAACTGACCTGTGTCACAAAAACTTATCACTTACTTTATGTGGGTGCCAAAACTAAATCAATTGAAATTGTATCTTCAAGTGACGAAAGCGATTTTGAACTAATTATCACAGGGAGATGCACACTTTGGATTACGATGAGTAGCAGTGAATTATGTATGTGCATTTTGTGTGAAAATTTCTCTATGTATACAATGAGAAATTTAATGTTTCTAAAATGTTTCCATGTGGAATTTAATTATTTATTTTGTTTGGATGTACTTTCTCATAAATTTTGTAATTAATTGACATATTTTTTAAGTGTGACTTTTTTTTATGCGGTCCCTCTCCACCGCATAAACTTTTTTCTGTGGTATGTCAACTAAGTTGTTAATTATAAGTAAGTATTTATGAAATTTTCGCATATTTTTCGTGTGTGATTTCTTTTTATGCGGGCCCTATCTACCGCACAAAAACAAGTTTTACAGTACTTCTATTGTATATAGATAGGTGCAAAAAAGGGGGGAAAATATGTGAATAAAAAACGACTGCAGTATGGGTAGATATAGCCTTAAATGCATATAAACAGCACGAATTTTTTCACTTCCGGAGTGATCAGCAAGCAACATTTTACGATAAATATGCATGCCTCCTAAAACTATCCAAAAAAGAAAAGCTCTCCAGCCATCACGATGCCGTTGATTCTCATGTTTTTGCACAGCACGTGTTCCTGTTGTCTAGAGGCAAATGATATATTTGTTTTGAGGCACTTCAAATCATTGTGAGTATTCTTACTTTTCTCATTTTGTATTAAGTGGGTTTATTATTATTTATTCATTGTTAATATGCTGGGAAATTTTTTTAATTTTTTTTATTTTATTCATAATTTATGGTATTTGAATTTTCATCTCAATCAGACATTTTTCTCTTATGAGAATAAATACGAACAAATTATGCACAGTAAATACGTTCAAGAAACTATTTATAAGCCATTATATAATATTTTGATGTACGTAAATATATATATATATATATGTATGTATACATAAAATTGTCTTTCAAATGGGGTTGCGGATTGGTAATTAGCATTGCCGGACCAGTAAATTTCTCGGGAGCTGGCGCCATATAGGTGGAGACTAATTACCACAATGTAATTTTGATACTCAATTTCCTCCTCAGATTGAGGCACTTAAGCTGTGACGATGCGAATTGGTATCAGAATTTTAATTTTGTCGAGAGCACCTAAGCCAAACAGGCACTCTAGGGATCCTTAATATGCCGCATAATCATAAAACATCGACGCTGTTGGTTTTTTGCATTATGAAAATGCACCCTCTTCGGTCGGAGTCCAATAGATATGTGCAAATACGAAAATGTCTGGGTATAGTATTATTTTGTGTTTAGTAGTACTTCTATCAAAGTGTATAAAATGCTTCTGGTGATGAAAAATGATTCTTTCTCATTGTTCTGATACTTTATTCAACACAAAATGATGCAGAGTTTTATTAATGTTTTCTCATTCACTCTACATTTCTCATTTCCCCATCTCAATAAATATAAATCAAAAGAATGTGTGGTAATATTGGAATTTATTAATAAGTTTCGAAATACCTAAACCTTTCACAACTCAGGAAACATTTCCTCCATTTTAAAATTAATTATCGTCTTTAATAATACACTCAAAAGTGATTATCGTTTATAATAGTACACTTTTCTGCCATTTTTATACAGAATGTATCCATAGTACGAATGCCAAATGCAATTGTGCAGACGGGACCGTTTAGAAAAAAAGAACTACCAAATCAATTGCCGCTAATGATAAAATATTTGCGGGCTGGACTCTGTTATTATTTAAGTTTATTGTGTCGTGTAATAATACAGTCTAACCCAGATTTAACGAATTCATCGGGACTGAACATTTTGTTCGTTACTTCGTGTTATTTTTTATATAGGGGTCCAAACCAAATACTACAAATTTTTTGCACTTGCCTTTTTGAAATTTTAATACAAGCAACTGAAAAAAATATATGTCCTGTAACGTCCTATGCATTTAAAAGATGACACTTAGTTGGTCTTTTGAAGATTTATTTCCCAAACACACAGGAAAGTTCACAGACATAAACAATTTGTACAGTATTTACACTTTTTAAGTAGAAATCATTACTGATCCGAGTGTTGACATTTGCAGAGAGGTCATTCTTTACGCTCGCTGATGGAGCTAAATACAGTCTCTCTTGTCGAGAAGAAATCACTCACTTTCTAAATTTCTATACGCTCGCGGATGGAGCACACAAAATCTTGGCCTCTTCTCTAGATATCCACCCTGCGCTCTCGGGCGGAGCCCACAGAATCCGACTGCTCTCCTCGAGAGGTAAAAGCCGGCTGCCTCTCGCTTGGCACTCGCGCATGCGCAGGGCTTCGGATCAGTCCGCGTTGCTACCTAGAGTTTTAGAAGGGGTCTAGAGTTCGTTACAGTCCATAGTTATAATCTATATACTTTTTATTCAATAGCTAAAAATACTATTGGTTGTAACGGGTCTATCCACGAACCTTCTACTAATCCTCTTGGGGTAAATTTATTCTTTTTAACAGTAAGTTCTATTGAAAACTTTCTCCCGATGAAGAATACATTATTTATTCAAGTGAATTGTTTTATTTAAGCGTTGACATTTAGGTACGCGAAGTTAATCGACGGATAGTTGCTGATTGGTCGATTATTGATAATTGAAGAATAAAATGGTGCGTAAGATTTACGACCGGAGGTCGTACAATTAAGAGAGATAATTACGGTGAACTCTAGCGTAGAAGTCTAGAGTGCTCCAAGAATAAGTGAAATAGATTATACTTATATGTTGACTAACCTTAAGCCGTGCGATTGCTCTTCCGATTAGTTACTTAGTACATTTCCTACCTTTAGTTGTGTGGAAAAAATAAGGGAGAAATAAATTTGAATTTAAAACTTTTATGGTTGATCTTTACTCGAACCCCCAAACCCCAACAATTGCTAGTCGATTGTGAATTAATACGCACCAGTTCATTGGAAATTTTAAAATACTGACTAATAGGTGTTTGACAATCTTTTTGATTCCTGAGTCGCGAAAGAGTTCTTTTTCGACTTTATACAGAGAAGAAAATACTACGTCATTTACATCCTGTTGGATAAGGTATGCTTTCACAAATTTCAATCAATGTAAGCTATTAGAAAATGTAACAGTTTTAATAGGAGTTTCATTATCAAAATTTCTGTATCAGAATCATTATTCCTTAGCTCCGATAAATCAACCATTTCCCCAACTTCAATTACATAGATTTACAATCCGTCATCAAATGTAACATAATCGTTAAAACTTTCAAATATCCCCACGGTTGTGGGATGGGATGAGATTAGAAAGGAATTTCCTGTCCTATGCAAAACTCCTATGATCATGTCCTATTCATAATCATGACTCATAAGCACCTGTCTAATAATGGTCTGAATCCTTTACCGTCGATATTTGCAACTTACAAGAAGTATTTTCCTATTCTGGACAAAAAGGTCATGTTAATGGGATCCATTTTTTTACTAAACAACTAATCTAATGTTTTTATCAGTATTTAAAATAATTTGTTAATTCATAGTTTTTTAATTCGTTAAATGGTATGTTTTGCCTTTGTTTTGGTCGAGGAAAGAGAAAAATTCGAAAAAAAGAGATTCGTTAAATCGGGATCCGATTGTATATTTCTGTGTTCCCTTACATGTTTTATGTTATTCAGTAAGAATAAATTTTAAAAATAATAAAGTGTGCCAAAGTAAAAAAAAAACTCGATAATGACAAATAATTCTATTTTATTTCCAAAAAAAACTACAGATTGCTATGTAATTTTTCTCATGATTTTCATTTATTTTACGTTCAAACAAACTAAAATAAGCAGTTACATATTTATTAGTATTTACTCTTAGAAACCTAGATCCTAAACTTAACCTTAGATCGTGTATGAGTTAAGTAAAACTAAGTAATTTTATGATACATTGTTCCAAAATTTTTAAAAAACATTATTTGCAGAAATAATTAACACTAACACTGAATCTCAAAATATGATGGAAGGAAAATGTAATGAAACGAAAGCAATCCACAATGATATATTTAAAAGATGGAAAAATATTTTTTGTTATATTTCTTGCCTCTTTTCCTTGTTGTTATTGGATAATTTGGGAGATGCTGATCCATTCTATTTACACCTCTCATCATGTTATTGTATTCCATAGCTGCATGTGGTTTCCGTCTGACCTCAATCTGTAAGATGACACTTCAGTCATCACAGTGTTATGTATAGTTGATAACAGAGATACGATTTTTTAATTCTTCCATTTGATGATGCATACGTTCTCTCTTTGGTATACATGTCGCAGGGAAATGACGAAATTAGGGATTTCATTAAATCTCTAAGGGAGATGATCAATTCACGGAAGATGTTAAAATAACATCTCTTAGAGGTAATTTCCCTGATGATTTGATCAAATCCCTGAACTTTTTTTAGAGAAATGAGGATATGAACACGTCAGCATTTGCAGAGCTGTGTTTTCGCTTCATACCACTCCCTTTTACCGCTCCTCTCTCCTCGTCCGTACCAGGCAGCTCCAAGCTTCTGGCGCGACGCACACGCAACAAAAAGACCTAAAAATGATTTTTTTTATTTTTATTTCGTTACATTCTTTTCATTATTATCTTTCGATTGATACATCACTTTTGTATGCCGGAAAATTAGAAATTGAAAAAAAAACTTTAGTTGAGAGAAAAATGTAAACAAATTAGGGAATTCGATTACGTCCCCATTTTAGAAAAAAAAAGTTTTTTGATAAAAAAATGAAATAATAACTAAAAAAGAAGGTTCTAAAGGGTGTTTTTTTTAGAGGTATAGAACTTTAAATTGCAATAAAACAACGATGTATTATTCGATTGACATGAATTTTTTTTATTCGAAAGATAATCTTGTGGCATTACATTTTAAATATGATTTCTGGCATAGGACTGCCACGGCTGGCTCGGATGTAGTCCAATCTGGACGTCCAATTTTCGATGACTTTTTCCAACATTTGTGGCCGTATATCGGTAATAACACGGCGAATGTTGTCTTCCAAATGGTCAAGCGTTTGTGGCTTATCCGCATAGACCAATGACTTTACATAGCCCCACAGAAAATAGTCTAGTGGTGTTAAATCACAAGATCTCGGAGGCCAATTCACAGGTCCAAAACGTGAAATTAGGCGGTCACCAAACGTGTCTTTCAATAAATCGATTGTGGCACGAGCTGTGTGACATGTTGCTTCGTCTTGTTGGAACCACAGCTCCTGGACATCATGATTGTTCAATTCAGGAATGAAAAAGTTAGTAATCATGGCTCTATACCGATCACTATTGACTGTAACGTTGTGGCCTTCATCGTTTTTGAAGAAGTACGGACCAATGATTCCACCAGCCCATAAAGCGCACCAAACAGTCAGTTTTTCTGGATGTAACGGTGTTTCGACATACACTTGTGGATTAGCTTCACTCCAAATGCGGCAGTTTTGTTTGTTGACGTAGCCATTCAACCAGAAGTGCGCTTCATCGCCAAACAAAATTCGCTTATGAAAATCGGGAACAACGGCAATCTCGTTTTGGGCCCATTCGACGAATCTACGCCTTGCTTGATGATCGTTTTGATGAATTGCCAAACCAAACTGAGAATAAATCACTTGACAGCTGTTAAATCGGTCGCCATCTTGGAAAGTAATACCAACTTAAACTTCTATACCTGAAAAAAAACACTCTTTACAAATAAAACAAGATATATTTCTGAAGAATTACATTAATGTAATTTTTATTTCTTTTGAACTGGTGCTTTTAATCTTTTTTTAATTAAGGCAATTTGTATAAATAATTTTATAATTTCAGTTCTTATTCATCATATATTTTCTGTAAAAATATAATATTTTAATATCATGTGAATAAAAAATACCAGCCTAATTATCTCATTATTCTGTTAATTAATTTCGGATAAATAATTTGTAATTCAATGATTACTGATATATTACTTACTCTACTTTTAATAATGCACCATATTTGCTAAATAAACAGTTTTAAACTCTTGTCAATGTTATTTCATCATTTTACTGAAACAGGTTAGGGATTTAATCAAACCACTTACTTTCCTTGGGGAAATCCCTCTCTTTACATCTTACTGTAACATCTTCCGTGAATTGATCATTCCCCTTAGGAATTTGATGAAATCCTTAATTTCATTATTTCCCTACGACATACACATATTTCCCCTTTTTCTTAAAATTCTTTTGACTGGAATTCTTTTGGACCGTTTTTTCTGTAAAGTTTCAGAGTTCCGTACATATCTGTATGATAACTTAGAAGTACAGGGTGACCATAATTAAACTTCAAGTGTTCTAGAGGTGCTGGAGAGAAAACTACCGAGAATATTCCTGGGAAATTTGGTATCTACACATTTCAGAACATGCGCAAATTAAATATGTAAAGAAAAAAAATTTGCCATTTTCATCCGAGAAACTCAAAAACTGGCAAGTATTCTTAAGTTTTCGTGATAGAAGACACTGTTGATCGTGTGCGTGATTCATTTTGTAGGAGTCCTGATAAGTCTATTATGCAAGCCAGTGACGACATTCATTCCATTCTGTTCGAACATGTCGCTGTACACGCGTGATTGATTTAAATTCCGTTAACCAAAGTACGCTCTGCACTTTTTGCTGTGGCGTACACATCTTTACTAATGAAGTCAGTGTAAAAAGTTTATCGATGCGATTGCTGAATAATGCGCGCACGTGCGGCCGATCGAACTAGACATAATATATATATGTATAGTCAAAATGCTGTATTAAAGAGAGATAAATATACAACAAGCAAAACTGAAAAAAAATTGGCATTGCAAGATAACCAGACATTGAATGCTATATGAGAATTTAAAATATAAAGAATAGATGCTACAGTATTATAAACATTGCTGATATATATATATATTAATAGAAGTACAACTAGACAGTTTAGGTCAGAAATAAGTTAGCTATAGTAGTACAATAGCGTTACTCTTAGCCTTCGGAACTAAGATTATAGGTTTAAACATTGATTTGTGGCCAGCCAAACTTTACCTATACTACTAAGCTGTAGGGAAAGTAAATAGGAGTATGAATGAGTTATTACTGATAGAAGATTAAAATTAATTATCCTAATGTTAATTTTGATTAAAATTAATGAGAAAATTACAACAAAATCTACTTTACCTCTCCCTCTCCAGAAGAGAGAGAGAGAGAGATTGCCAATTTTTATTTTGCTTTTCTCATTCCATTCAAAAGGGGCGAAACCTTAATTAATATAATTCTTCTTTATAAATAATTTTATTAATTTTTAAGTAATTATTACTTCTATTATTCATTGCCAGAGGGAATCACTGGCCGTCTTGAGAGGAAATGAATCACGTTTATGCAATTCGAAGAAATGTGAAAGCTGTGGTGAGAGAGAGAGAATCCCAATACGGATGTTGAAATTTTATCAGCTTAAGAAATATTTTTTAATTCTCATTACCATACTGGTAAATATTGCTCATTTCAAATTCACACTGGTTTCCAGTTTTGATTTTAATCATATCCTTTAATTAATGATTATGATTCTTTTTAGCATTTGTTTTAAACAAAACATGTTCTATTGAGGTGAAACGATTCGTTTTCACTGAAAGGAATCTAAGGCAATGGTTTTCTATTGTAACTTAAGAATCTTATTATATTAACTATGAAGTTTTGCTAGAACTCAACAGTTACTTCCGCAATTTAAGTCTAAAGTAATTTGATATTTTAGGGGCTGCCTTCTCTGTTTCTTTGCTACATTATTTGATAACGTGACCACTAAAACTGTCTAAAATAAATAAATAGAACCGATTTCTTTCACATAATGAAAGAACAGAAAATAACGAACATTTGCTGAACGTAAACATTTTATCTCGGCGTTTCTTTCCATGCATATATAATTACTACCATAAAACTGTCATCAAGGCAACACGGAACCTGTTACTAATCGAAAAAATAACACAATTTAGAATTCCTGATTTTTTTCTTTCGGATATGAAATCCTCCAGAAAAAAATATGGAAACATTCAAGAATAATCATGAACTGCATACTAGGATGATAAATATTAAGATGAACTTGCAAACAACTAATAAAAGAAGAAATAAAGGTTCTGGATTTCATGATCTTTAAATGACATGCATTTCGATTAATTTACAGTATTTGAGGAAGGTAAAAGTCACATTGGAATAGGAGCAGACGATAAAATTAACATTCATGAACTTTTAAACTTTGATTTCGCGCGCGCGCGCGTGTTGTTATAATCACTCTCATCACGCTCCATAAAAATACAAAATGTGATGGTTCATATTTATACATTTCTCTATACCTAAAAACATATATCCTTCATATTTGACCACATGTAGACATACCACTAAGGATTGCAATATCGGACCAAAAGTTCAATACCAGTATTCTGTATTCTTAGATCTTAATACCGGTAGTAGAAATTTTAGAAAGAGAAAGAAAACACAGATGTTTCTTCATTTTATTTGCCAATTTTATTAGAGTGTAAATATCACAAAAAATGTGTGATTTATAAATTATAACAGTATACAAAGAATCACAAAAAAGTAAAGGAACATCTTATTTATTTAAATCACAAAAAAAGTGTAAATATCGCTTTGTAAATATCATTTTTCAGTCTTATCATATAAATAATATAACAAAACCGAAGTATTATCAACTGATTTTTTATGTTCTTTGAAGTTATTTTTATTCATTATTATGGGTTATTACTTATGAGTATATACATAATAAATCTCAAAAAATAGTTTGAATCCTAAAGTATGATATGTAAATACAATATGAATAACAAGTTCACCAATTAAAAAAAATATTGAAAATTTTCGCACTTTCTTCACAATCTTGTTTTCCCAGATACGAATATCAGACAATGAATCCTACACGTGTGCAGTATCGCTCTGAGATGTAATAGAATAATTTGGGCCCGCCTCCTTCGATGATTTACATATTTTATCACTTCTCTTGATTGTACGATGCAACTTTTGTATCCACAGTCTAATTAAATTCGACCGTTAGGGAGACAAAACAAAAACGCACATTATTTTGCTGTGTTGGGGATCCCTGATCATATAATGGAGACAATTTTAAAAATTTCTAGTAAATACCGAAAAAACGGTATTTAAACTTGTGAGTACCGGTATTACAAAATTATACAAATGGCTCAAAATACCGGGATTCGGTATCCCGGTATTTCAATTCCTACACACCACACAGTGCAACAATTTAAAATTTTAAAGATTATAACATTAGCTACGCTTTTTTCTCGTTTCTCTCTTCTCTTTTTTTTAACTTATACAATATACAAACATTATTATTAATTAATTTTTATGCCTACGTTATAATTTTGAATGTCTTTTATGATTATAGAAATATTTAAGTACTCCTTGATATGCTTGTAAATAGAAATTAGGGATTTTAAGCTCAAATCATTTCTATGTTAACGATGTTATCAATTGTAGATTATCCCAGAAAGAATATTTTTTACATTTATGAACTGCAACTTCATAAATAAAATTCGATTCTCCAGAAATTTGATTTTATTCTTATCAAAAGGAAAACAATATTAAAAGAATTTTAAGGTTTATTCTATTTCTTAATTCCTTGTCACAAAAGAATTAAATTATCATAAATACCTATGAGAAAAGTTTTCAATCAAATTCAAAAGGCAAGGAATAAATAGTTAATGAAGCCAAATATGTAAGCCACACTCTCTTTTTTTTTCTTTGTTATTTGATAATGTAGTTACTTTTGCGCTATTTATTCTCCCCAATTATACACAAAAACAATTCAAATTCATTTAAATCATTTCTGAAATAAACGAAATAAAATTTTTATTTCAAATTTTTTTTCTTCTTAGAAGAAATTTTGTCTTTTCTTCTTATTTCTTGAATTGTAACTTATGTTATCTGGAATTTCAATTTATTCTTTTCTCACGAATAATTTCATGAAAAAAATATTGAACTGCAGTTGTAAGTCAAAAAAGAATGACACGGAATTTTTAAAAAAAATATCATGTTTTGTAAATGAATTATTAATAAAATAATTCTTAATAACTGCAGTTTATTCGTTATGAAAAAAGTTTTTAATTTCACATCAATTCCAAATTCTACGTACCTTAATTTGAATTTTTATATTATATAGTATAATTTCTTTTTCGTATTTGAATCACCTAATATAACTTAAAAACTTTTATTTATTACCATTTTAAAGAAAAAGTTCTATCTTTATTTCTAAATTTAGTAATCCAAAATGGCGAAAATTCAGGCAAGCAAAAGAGTCATTCCGAACACCAACAGGTCAACGGGAATTCGTTTCCACAAAATTTTGCCTCAGAGATCTGAAGTCCCTCGTGTACTAGTAACGAAGAAATTTGTTGCGAATTTTTGAATTTTTTTCCTTCCTAAGCGTTTAGAGTTTAATGACCTTTTTAGCGAAGTACAGTAATGATAGTAGTTGCGTGAGATCAAGCACTAGAATAGGAAATCAAGAATTTTTTTCCTTTCCTGTGATTGGTTCTTCATAATTTGAATTCCACTCACTTATTAACTTATTGTGGGTTAGTATTGAAGTGATGTATGGAGTAAAAAAAAAAACAAGTTCTGTGATTTACATATGTTCTTAAATATGATAGAAGCACCACATGTTTCAATGCTCTGATATTTTGGTTGTAATTCGAATTTTCTATTCTGAGCTTTTCTGTCAATAATTAACACTGTATAAAAGAGAAGTTGTTTTAATATTTATAAACAGAGAATAATAATGAACCGAAAATTCTGTCATGAGCTTTTCTGTCACTAATTAACAGGAAATAAGAGGAAATTTTGACGTTTTAATGGACATTTTTCAACCAACCAAAATCAACATTTTAAGTGAGAAAAAGTATGATACTGTGTTGTCGAAACAATGAACATACAATATGGGATTTCAGTTAAGAGGTGATTAAGAAAAATGAAACAAATAGTCAAAAATGAAATTATCCAGAACAGCTACTAAATTCTATTCGTGCAAAAGGATAAACAGAGAGTAAAAATAAACATTAAATTTTTTTTGATAAGTTCTGTTACGAAAACATTTAATACAGTTAAAATTGCTTGGACAGGAGAGAGAGAGAGAGAGAGGGTGAGAAGTAACAATAATGTATCAATGACTTTGGGACATTAAGCTGGGAATAAATTAGTAGTTTAGTTGAAACTAATATTACTTTTGAGAGAGTTATTTATTTTACATGAGATCAATTACTAGTGACTGTTATAATTTGAATCTTCAACTGGCAAGACTGATGTAGGCAGTGACGTACTTAGGCTTATGACAGTGGGCCCGGGTCTAAAGAGGCAAATTTTTAGGGGGCGGCAAAAATGCTTCTTTTCTTGCTTTGACAATCTCAAGACGTCAATATTAAAAGGGTAGAATTATTTTTTTAAAATAATTAATCGTGTAAATAGTAAAATTTAAAATATCTAACAAATTGGCACTAAAAAATTCTTCGTTAAGAATAGCCTTTATCTGTTAACGTTAGATTTTCATAATTTTTTCTTAAAAACCTAAATGTAGCGTTTGCTTGCTCATCATTATAACACTAAATATTAATTCACCATATTTAATTATAACTTTGTCCAGTTACTCAAAAACTTTATTATTTTTAAAAAAATCTTTCTCGTTATTTTTTAAACAATTTTTTTAATCAAGAAACAAATACATTATATGATTAATTAGGTATATATGATTTATTTCTTGATTAAAAGCAATTTATTCCATAAATTGTAGGTTTAGTTGTTATACCATACATTTATATATACAGTGGTGGCCAAAACTGTGGACACTTTTTAAAACTGTTGTGCTTTTTAAGTTGGTATGCTAATAGAAAACGTTATGTCGCGCAAA
The DNA here is from genome assembly GCA_019973935.1 of Trichonephila clavipes. Lineage (NCBI taxonomy): Eukaryota > Metazoa > Arthropoda > Arachnida > Araneae > Nephilidae > Trichonephila > Trichonephila clavipes. Next base: position 777,803 of record BMAU01021230.1, on the reverse strand, counting down.
ATGCAATGTATTTTATATCATTTTAAAGAACAATTAATAATGAATTTAATACAAAAGAAAAAGTTAAAATGTTTGCAACACAAGAAGAGTTATGCTGCAATAACTAACGATATACATCAAGTACAGATGATAGCAGAGAGTTATCAGTGCTTAGTGGGGTAGCCTTTATTTTTTATTACAGCTTCGCATCGATGTTTCATTGAACTGAAGATAGTAAAAATCTCTTTCTTCGTTATTACACGGTGTCAGGAAACAGTTACACCTTCAATTTGTTCCTTTTTATTTCATGGCTACCTCGCTCGGACAAGAGTTTTCAAACGGTGCCACAAGTTTTCGATAGGTTGAGGTTAGGACTGTTTCCTGGGCAGAACAACAACTTAATGGTCTTAGAACGATACCAGTCTTTCAATTACCTTACTGTGTGGTAAGGAGCAGAATCTTGCTGAAAAATAAACGAAGCATTGTTGGTAAATAGATCCCTGGTGGAAGGTAGAAGTTTGGGTTTTAGAATAAAGTCAATGTATTTTTTGACTTTCAATGTCCCACTGATGATACAAAAGTGACTAAAATCATCTGTTGATATGCATAGCCAAATCATAAAACTATGTGGGTACTTCACAATTGCCTGGATGAAGTTAGGATGTAGCATTTCTCCTATTCCGCGTCTTATATATTTTTGGTCATCACTACCGAATAACGTTATCTTAGTTTCATAGCTCCATTTAACTTGTGACCACCAATCATTTGTTCAATGAATGTATTCCTTTGATCACTGTAATCTTTTTAGCACTGCTGTAAATTGATATACGGCATTTTTAGTGGAATTCTACCTCTTAGTCTAAAATCCGCTAATCTTCTCCTGATTGTTCTAAACCTGACAGAAACACCAGCATCATTCAGATAGCTTCTGATCTCCGTTGATGACGTACATTTATCTTGGAGACACAGTATTTTTGTCCTTCTGTCATTAATAGATGAGGTAAACCTTTTTGGCCTTTTCCTGCTTAGTTTTTTATTAGATTTATCTCCTGACATCTTAAACAAAACTTTCAGTCTCGAGATGTAGTCACTGAAGAATTTTATCATAGAAAAGACCACTTTCTTATTACACAACTTTTTCTATATGTCCAATGTACTCTTTTATTTGATGTCATTGTTTCTTGATTATATATCATTGTTAACCTGTCCAGGAAACAGTCCTAACCACAACCCTATTGATAACTAGTGGCACCATTTGAAAACTCTTGTCCAAATGAGGTACCCTTGAAGTAAAAAGGAATTAATTGAGGATATGATTATTTCCTGGCACCATGCAATAATAAAGGAAGAGCATAAAATTACTTTCAGCTCAATGAAACATCAATATGACGCTGCAATAAAAAATAAAGGCTACCCAACAAAGAACTGATAACTTACTGCTATCATCAGTATCTAATGTATATCTATAGCTATTGCAGCATAACTTTTTTGCGTTGCAAGTATTTCAGTTTTGCGTTTTGTATTAAATTCGGCTTTAAATTCTCTTTAAAATGATACAAAAGACATTACATTTTGTACAACGTAACATTTTCTATAAGCATACAAACTCAAAAAACATAACTTTCAAAAGTGTTCACAATTTTTTCCGTCTCTGTATGTACATAATTCATGTCTAAATTCAATATCTAAATTTAATTTGAATACATTACTTAATTATTATTATTGTATAAGGGCGTCAAATTAACTTGAGCCTAGGGCACCAACGAGCCTGAATACGGGGGGGGTATTACTTTCTTATCCTGCTAAATTTGTACCGTATCAGGTAAAAACTTCAAAACACAATTCTATTTAACATCGAGGTACATTGCTAACAGCCCTCGTGTTGCTTCAAAATGCGACGTAAATTAAAATCAATCAATCAGCCTATTTAGTATTCGATAACTTCCTTTCTTCTGTATTTTCGACCTTTGAGGTACTGAGGCATCGAATCCTAGTTTTAGGTTATTATCATCGGTTCCTATTTAATTGACATGTTAGTTTCAATAAGAACAAGGAAAATATTCGATGTACATAGTAATTTTACGTCATTGCCAAAGAACGATAACATCTGTACTAGTATTTCATTATTTTAACTTCTACACCAAGTCACTTGAAGATTTTAAGGCATAGACTGTGTTCATTTTAGGGAAACATTTCGCGACTATTTTTTTAAGAATCAAGATTCAATTCTGTGCTGAGACTTGACCATCGTCGAATACGATGCACGAGACTTTGATCAGTGCGACAACCTCGATCTTATCAAGCGTTGAGGAATTAAATATAAACTTGCTGTAATAAATGATTTTCCCTTACCTTAAAATACAAACCACTTTTTTTAATAACGTTTTATAACATAGTAAGCTATAGCTCATAAAGTCGGCTTCTAATAACTTAAAAATGAATATCAAAAGCATTTTTAAAAAAAGTAATATAAAATTTTTTTTAAATCAATTCCTACTTAGGTCAACAAAGAAAATTTTCATTTTAGCTACTTTTTTTTAAATAGTTACAATTAATATAAATATGTATATACATATTTATATAACAGAGAATTACAATATTGACAAAATAGAGAAAGCAATTTTCCTTGCTATATAGGGTGTTGGATTATTATTTTTGTTTGTTACTATTTATTCATTCATTAAATTTAATTATCACAGTAAAATAGTACAATAAAAAGAAACCACATTTTCCTAAACTGGATCATTCCAGGTAGGATTCGAACGCACGACTTCTAGATTAGAAGTCCAAAGCGCTATCCAATGCACTACAGGGACACAACGAGCGATTTTCCTTTTATTTACAATGTTTGACTATTATTTTTGTTTTTTACTATTTATTCATTTTTTAATTTAATTAATGAATTAATATTTGAAAAAAACTGTATTAACATCGAGTGTCATCCACTACAAGTTTTAAAAAATGTATTTGAATTTGAACGGATCAATAGAATGTATTTTATTAACGATTAAAAATTTGAACAAGATATAATACACACACACGCGCGCACACACACACACACACACACACACGCACACACACACACACACATATATATAAAGGAAATTTTCATCCAATTTTTAGATTATAAACAATATTTAACTTCTTTGTGATAAGTACTACGATAAACTTTCGTTCATTTTTTTAAAATTTCGTTCATTTTATATAAATATTTCTAATTTGATAAATTTTGTCTATAATTTGTTTTTGTAATTAACTTTAAACAGTCTGAAATTTAATCAAGCTTGTTCTTTTGATTGTCTATCCGTTTTTTGAAATTTTAGATTACTGGAATAATCACTAATATAATTTCTCTCAAATATCTAAGATATAAAATTTTTTGTCTTCGTCTCTTTTAAGCAGATGCTGCAAAAGATAATTTTAAGTGCTTTCCCTGTATGTTATAATTAATGATTTGATGTAATAATCAATATTCGTAAGAAAAAAGAAAGGTGAAGAAAAAAGTCGCACACATTTCATTTCTAGTGATCAAAATACAGTAATACCCCGTACTTACGCAATAGGTGCGACTGAGTGACAACCATTTAAGTCGAGCTATAATTTCGCCTATAAATGCATCTAAATTATTTTTAGTAGACGAAAAAAAGTAATAATGTAGAAAAAAATGTTTAATAAAATACTAGGTAACACAAATACAAAATCGTTAACCTAAGTTATTTTAATGTAGAAGGTTTCATAAAATCTATCAAAGTAGCCTGCCTGCTTAAAGATTTTTTTTATCCCGTAAAATTTACTCGTAGCATGGTAGTAATTTTTTTTATTCCTTGCTTTTTTGAAAAGATACACTCTTCGTAGGAGTTTATATTTTATAAAATTTTTTATCACCCTTTTCAATTAAACTGAGACCTTCAGTCTGATTCTCAACCATCATTCAGTCTTCTGATTGTACCAAGTCTAAGGATTCAAGTTCTTCAATTTCTTGCTCTTGTTCATGCATTTCTATGATCTCTTCAGTTTTCAACTCCTGAGTGTGGAAGTCCAGCTCTTCTTGAACGCCATCACTATCCACTTCTAAATTTGTTTGAAGCAGGGAATAAGTAATCGAGTTCTGTAGCGATCAAACAAAAGACGAATAGACGAGATTTAAAATAGCGTAACTCCGAGTTCACCTAAGTCTAGCTATTATTTTAAATCAGCATTCGATTAAAGCTACTCAAAATCCTAAAATTTCTATTTTTGGTTTGACACCAATAAAAATGGAAACACAAATGGTTTTCATACGTTGCATATTTATATCATGCAGTAAACTTTAAAGAAACATTGAAAACTTCTTGATTCATTATGTTTTTTTCGCACATATATAAAAATGTTTTTTGTGTGTGTGTGTATATATATATATACAGATGGGTGACAAAATAATACGAACACCTGTGAAAGAGGAGAAAAGCTTTATTAATAGGGAGTTGGACCCCCCTTTGACTGAATTACAGACTGTATGCGACGAGGGATGGACACATAGCGGTCATGAACAAATTGTAATGGAATATGAAGCCATTCTTCGTGGAGAGTGGTCTCTAATGCCGAAATCGTAGATGGTGGAGGGAATCGAGCACGTAATTTTGACTCCAAATATCCTTACAAATGTTCAATAATATTTAAATCAGGTGACTGAGGGGCCAATCACGATGACCTACTTCCCCCTCATGCTCTGCAAACCATTCTTGCACGATTTTAGCAGTGTGGATAGGAGCGTTGTCGTCTTGATAAAGTGGGCATTCTCCGGGAAATGAATTCTGGACAAATGGATGCACCTGATCCCCCAGGATATTGACATAGTGGGCAACTTTAACCTTGCCATGCAGAGTAACAAGTGGCCCAAGACCACGCCAAGATATCGCCCCCCATACCATAAGGGACCCACCTCCATGCTTAGCAGTAGGCACGATGCATTCAGGAGCAAATGCTTCTTTGGGCGTTCTCCACACATAAACGCGTCCGGTGGTTTGGAATAAGGTGAACATCGATTCATCCGACCAGATGACTTGTTGCCACTGTTGTGGGGTCCACTGTCTGTGTGTTGTACACCACTGGCGTCGCTGTAAAGCCTGACGTGCTGTTACCAATGGTTTACGAATTCCAACTCTTTCATACAAGTTCGAAGCATGAAGTTCTCTTTGGACGGTTCTTGCTGAAATAGGGTTACGAAGATGACTATTCACCTCAGACGTTATCTGGGATAGCGATTGCTTGCGCTTTCGGGCCACTATGCGGGTTCCCTGCTCTTTATCCCTGTCGGTAAGCTTTCTTTTCCGTCCACTGTTGTGCTTGCCAGACATCACATTCCCGCATTTCTTGTATGCTGTCTTAACGGCAGATACAGTACTCCTTGCACGCCCCAAATAAATGGCTGTTTCCGTCACCGAGCAACCAGCGCACCTCATTCCAACAATCATACCTTTATTTGAATTCTGACAGGTCCGTCATTATTGAGTTTTTCAGAAATTATAATTGACGCGTGCAACACCTATCGCAGCTGTTGAATGACTGATACTTTACCTTTCGAATCCACTTGGCGGCGGACAGCAACGCTAACTGACATGCGCGTTGTGCGTCTTTGAAATGAACCATGCCTTTTTCACGGGTGTTCGTATTATTTTGTCACCCATCTGTATATAATTTAGAATTCAAAAATTTTTCAAAATTTTTATTTATTTTTCGACACAAAATAAAAAAAGGACAAATGGTTTTTGAATTAAAAAATTAGTAGGGGGAAAAACAGCAACTAAAATACTTTATGTGCTAAAAACCCTCACATTTTTTTTTCTGTTGTAGAATTTTTAAATGAATATTCAAAATAATAAAAAAAAATTATTTTTAAAAATAGAATAATAAAAAGTCACTTAAGGTATCCAAACACGTTGATAAGATGACCAAATTCGGTCAAAATACATATTATTTTTTTATTTTATTGAATAGTGCTCTCTTTTGCCTTTACAAACATTCTTTGCTTTGTTTCTACGATACTTAGAGGCCAAGTTACAAACAATTTTATAAAAGAAAAATTGGAAATAGGTCTTTAATCTGCCAGAAGTGGGCCTTTTTTTAAATTTTTCAAAATCTGCCAAGATAAATCTGATAACTAAAAATATTATCAATGCATTTCAATAAAACTTTTTGAACCTAATATTTATATTATTTTCTAATGAACACACTAAATTATTTCTTATTGTATGAATATTTTTTGAGTTATAACCTTTTATTTAAGTTATGGTCTCGTAAAGAAGAGAAATTTCATATAATGAAAGAAGAAAAATATGGAAATGTATTATTATATAGAAAACACAGCGCGCGCATTTGCTAAAATCTATTCAAGTGTTACCATCTACAAAAGAAGTATATATCTCGACATTTTAATGCCTTATCTTGTAATTTTTAAAAAATAAGTCCTTAATACAGAAATTGATTTTTTCTGTGCTCATACATATTTTATGTTTATATAGCTTAGTATGCATTTAAAAGAAAAACACTAATTAACATTGTAGAGACTTGGCTTTTATCAAATTATTTATAAAATTGATATAAAATACAATTTAAACTTAAATTTAATTTACATAGCATTTATTAATCACTAATGTGTTTTAACAAGTAGTAAAATATGGTTCATAATTATGTTATCAAAATATTTCAGAAATTATTCTTCTTTAAAACTCTTTCGTCTTTCTTTGGAAATCGGCTGTATCTTATTTTTCTATAAGATACAGATTTTACATATTTCAGTAAATGGAGAATTTATTTGAAAATAATGTATAATTTAAGGTAGTACTGAAATTATTCGATTCTTTCTGCAATTTAGAAGCATGCTCTTTTTGTATGATGTATTAATAGCTGTTAAGTGCTGTTTTGGGAAATAACTAATTTTATAGCATATGTTTTTCAACTTTACTTACAAGCCTCACGTATTTCCCTAGAAATACATGCTTATAGCTTTGTAACCTAGCAACCAAGTATATTACATATGAGACACTATTTTTTACATTTATCATAGTTAGCATGTTCTCGAAATAATAAATAAAACAGCCGTGAAAGGAAAAAAGTAACAGAAATGTAACTTTTTTAATGAATAAACTATAGTGCACATTTGCAAAGTTTCTCTCTTTTGGTTTATTTTATTTTTATGCTGCATAAGTTGGAATTACTTCAGTTCTATTACATCTCGAATATAATGCATAAAGACTAAACTTTAAATGCATTGACCTTCTCTTTTGTCAATTATAATGTAAATTGGTTTTTCTACCAGTATCTAAATTTAGCAGAAGAAAACTAATTTACGTTCTCAGAGTTTTGAAAGTGTCCGATAGATGGCAGCAGCCTCACAAATTGTACGATTGTTTTCTCTGCTTGCCCGGTGCATGTCTCTCACTACCATGTGGTTTTGCATCCAAAACAACTGATCACTGGACAATGACAAATTTCGCTCCTCCGCTTCACTCAAGAACTGCGCAAAATTGAAAATCTCGAGAATGTCAACTACAAGTGGTAGCCTGTGAGTAAAATTTAATCCATGTTTTACTAAGAAATCATTCCAAATACTTGTTTATTTTCAATCTATTCTTTATTGATAGTTATGAAGTTTTTGTATGTTGTTATGGTGATTGACAACAACGGAAAGAGTAGTTAATTCTAGAACTTTTTTGAAATATTTCTCGTGTCCTAAATGAGGTAAATAGATGCAACAGATTCTAGAAATGATAATAAAGGTACCCGGAAGTGACCGCTTAAAAAAATAACACCAATTAAATTTTCTTTTTTTAAAAAAAAGGTACTTTTTAAAGACATTTTATTTAAAAACTCTTTCGGTTTAAAATTAAATTGCATGAGTATCGATAAAAATTACGCAGATATTTTTTAAAAATTAAAAATGAAAAAATAACGATGTTCTACTTTTTAAATATTTTATTTACTTATTTATTTTTACTACTCTGAAACACAATATCAGTAGAAGATAAATAACTTTTTAAAAATTTTTTTTTGAATTAAAAAACAAAGTAAAACAAAAACAGATTTAATCGGAAAATTTTTGTGCAAAAATTTAGTACAAAAGTACCAAAAACGAAAGAAATCTATACATGTATTCGTAACATCATAAAAATAGCTGTATTTAAAAAGAATCATGTGCTTCAGAGATACATGCAATATTAATAAAGGCTTTCCTTTGTTAAAAAGAATCAACATGCCTTCTACGAGTAAAAAGGTATTCTAGAATTATTGAAAATCATGGTAAAAAATTGTAATGCTAAATCTCACGAGTCATAAAGCAATTTCGAATAATTAATTCTTTTAGTTTTGACATTCTTCGAACGGAAAAAATAAAAAATCGCAATGATTCTTTTTTTTACTATATAGTTTTCCTTGATCAAGTGATTATTAAGTATGAAATACTAAAGAGAAAGATATATGACTGTTTTTTTTTATAAATTGGAAAATCTTATAAGAGACAATTTTTATTTTAAACATGAACTTAAACATAAACTTCAATTTACTTCTTTTAAAAATCTTTTAATCTTTAAAAATTTCTTTTTAAAAACATTTGGACATTTTAATTTAGAGAAAGATTTTTTTTTAACTAGAAAGGCTAAGAGAACTTATTACCATGCTCATAACCTTTTATCATTCCTAACTACTTAAATAAGTACAATGTTTCATGCGAAAGTAATGAATGATGGATAATTTGTTCCCCTATAATGTTTCTGGTGTGAAAATGAAAAAAAAAATCTGATGACACGCGAGAACAATTGTAGTTCATTTTCCTTGGAAACATAATAGACGATACAAGGCTGGTGATTTCTATGCTGTAAAAATAGAACTTCCCAGAAGGTCAACTCTAATCATAGGCCAATGGGTAGTTATAATGAACTTCGAGTGTCGGCCAAAGACACCGAGATTATTATGTGTGTGTGGAGAGTGTTTTACTTCATTTTATGCTATTTATTTGAAAGAGTCATATTCTATGATATTATTTTTATTGTGTACTTAAAATTTTGCCTTAATAAAGGTATTAAAATGAGAAATTTTCATTGCACACGAAAAATAACTTTCTGAAAGCAATTTTTAAAATAAATATAGATAAACATTGTTTTCTTATTTTTTTACATTGTTCACTTCCCCTCCCACCTAGCACACACTTATACATATAGTATATATGTGTGTATTTATAGATATTTATGTATAATACTAAGCTTACCAGATTTTTTAAAAAAAATTAGCACTTTCTCTACTGCTATTTTCTGTTCTAATCTCTATTCAACCCTATTCTCTCCCCTCATCTCTCTCTATTGTAATCTGTCTCGTCTCTCTTTATTCATACTCTGTTGAGGTGTTTTATTTCTGAAATAATGAACTTTTTATAAAAATTATAGAATTTTTTTTTTAAAATATGTATTTATAAAATATATTGTTTTATAAAATATCTATAAAATATTTTTTTATAAAATATTTTTAATTGTTATTTATATAATTTGAAATGCACTTAACTAATTATCTATTTTATTTTACAAATGCCATACACTACAAATAGCACCTATGCCATTAGTGCACGTGATCTCCAGTATTTTTCGACAATTAAATTAAGACTAACTAAACTGTTCAGTGGTCATAGGTTGACTAGAGTTGTCCGATTAGTCAGCGATAGCAATTCTGTAGAGATGAGATCTCTATCATTCATGCTCTGTTAAAAGTCTAAAATGATCTACAACAGCTTTTTAATGTATGATTTATATTGTTAAAAAATATAAAATCAATATTAAATGCTAATAAATATTGTGAAGTAAATGCTTTTTATGGAGAAATTGTGATCTAAAATTGTAAATGCTACTATTAGATATATGCTTCAGTATACTATTATAATTAGGAATTTTAAGTTAAATGCGGAAAATAAATTATATGTTATCAATTAAATATTATATTTGAACTTACAATAATATATAAAATGCATGTTGAATTTCAGCGTCAATTCTATAGAATTCTATCAGATGAAATAAAACAAGTAATATAAAAACAATTAAGTCAATTCCTTCTTACATCAACAAAGAAAATTTTTATTTTAGCTACTTTTTATTAAACAATTACAATTATCCATAAGACAGAATAACAACATTAAGTGGTAATTAATTTTGATTAATTATCATTGAAGTATCGTATTAACATCTAAAACAATCGCGTATATAAAATTTCAGTTCAACTGAATGCTTTAAAACGTGAAAAAAAAACTCTTTTCAAGTTTTGACACAAGTCGCCAAAAATGATGCCAACGTGGCTGTATTTGTAATTCTTTGAATAATTAGTTTTAATCAATTAATTTTATTAATTATAATTAAATTATTGTATTGTCATCCAAAATAATCATGTATATAAAATTTCAGCTCAATTGAGCGCTGTAAAATGTATTTTATTAACGATTGAAAATTCCACGAAGATAAATAAATAGAGAGTGTGAGCTAATAGTGGGAATTGAAAAAGGAAAATCAAACTAATACTTAATGAGATAAAACTATTCAAAAGACCAAATGAGAGATGGTACAGCTTCATTTTGAAGCATAATGCTGTCATTTAAAAATGAATGAAGTAAATAATTTTCAAATAAGAATATGTAACATTTCTTTTTAAGCTATTAATAAACATAAAGAGGTATGATTTCTTATATTTTGAAATAATATTGTAAAAAATGGAGATAAAATGTATCAGGAAAATCTCATTAATAAGTTAAGCCCGTTAAAATAATATTGTAAAAGCATTTACGTATTACACAAATGATTTCACTCTTATAAAGCTGTATGAAGATTTTGAAATAGAATATAAATACGTTCTGTATATATATATATATATATATATAAATTGAAAACACAATAAATTTCTTAAATGCTTAATATACTAATTTAATATGCTGATAGTGTGTATGTTTTCTGTAATGATTGAATACAAATTAAGCACTATAATAACTTTTAAGATGGTTGATATTTGTTTGAAGCTTTATGATTGATAAAAAATTCAATCGAAATGAAACTAAAATTCTTTTAACTAATACAGATTCTTAAAAATGCTTTTGATACAATTATGAAATTTTTTTGAACGAAAACAACATATTACAAAACAGCTTTAAAAATACCGAGTAATTTCATCCAATGAACAATTTCTTACTGGTTGTTCTTAATAGGAATTCTTGGAGTATCACATAGAAGTGATCTGTGAAATCACACGATGCAATTGTAGAATTAAATATAGATTTAAAAAATATTTCTTCTTCTACGTGTATTATTTTAAACGAAGAAATGGAGCTTTCATGGTAAAACTGTCAAATTTGTCTCATGTGTGCTGTCAGTATAAAAAAACATACATTTTGGAACTAGTCTTAAAATGGAGTTTATACTTCAAAATAGGATTTAATAGCAATTCTATGTTCCCGATATGACCTGCTCGTGTGCATTATCATTCAATAAATTTCAAAATGACATTGCAATGAAGTACAATCATTAAAAATTTGATAACTGTATGAACAAATCTCATGACTTTTTTTTACCTTCTATTAAAGTTTAAAAGACTAAGGTTTTAATTTTAAAAGAGGAGGATTTGAAGTAATTTATAAGATCTTCCTATATTTTAGATCATTATAGTTACAGTGAAATACGTTTAACGTGAAATGCTTAAAACGAAATATCAGTTTACACGAAAAAACACAACGGTCCCGATAAATCTCCTAACACGAAAAGATTCCTCTTCTGGGAAGGAACAAAATACGGAAAACACCAGCCGCACAGGTGAGGTTTAGGATGGGTGAGAAATGAAAGAGAGGTGGTTTCACCTGCTTCGTAGAAAGGAGGGTAACTTCGCTTTGAAAAGCATTCGCAGAATAACCTGTGACCCTGTGACACAAGACAATTTTGTTTATCTAAGCTACTTCCACCCTCCCCCTACAGACATCATACAAAACATCTCTTCTCTCTTCACTTACCTTTAGAATTCAATGACGAGTACATCGCATTGTGAGTAAAAATCAGTGTGATTGGTTCACGTTTAGATGCACATTCCAATGGTGAAATGGATAACAAAATGGACGGCATAGAACAATTTATTGACAAAGAAAAATATCTGATTATTTTCCAAAAACTCAAAATAAAATTTTATTTTTCAAAAAACTTGAAAATTTTGTATTAAATTTGAGAATTTTTTTGTCTCAATGATAAAATTTATGTATATACACAAATTTATGTGAATAAAATGTACTCCTAATAAATTTAATTTTGTTAAATATATGTTTGTTTTTTATACATCTTTTAATACGAAGTTCTTTTAACATTAAAAAATATTTCAGTCCAATAAATTTCGTGTTAAACGATTTTCACTGTATATTCACTAAATAAGCATAAATTCTATAAAAATTAGAATTATGAATAATTAATATATTTCCATAGCTACTTGACATAACATTAACCAGGACTCACTTGAAAACTAGGATAGTTAACCAGTTAATTTAAATTAATTTCCATCACAACAAATAAGAAAATACTGAGGGACCTTTGTATACAAGGCCTTACGCTTAAAGAATACAAATTTCCCTCTGCACATATTCAATTCCATTAAAAGGATTGGTCATTTATGTACTGTGTGCATCGGACTAAGGTGAGAACGCAATTTTCCCTACAGTCACGTATCTAGAGCACATTTTTCGTATCTTCTTCCCTGCCCCTACATCTGATAAATTTTCATATGGTTGGGAAGAACTACTGCTGTTAAATTGTACCTCGTTACAAGCGAAGCTGTCCTACATTGGATGTGATAACACCCACGGAATAATCATGAAGAGGAAATGAATGGTATTGCACATGAATATAAAACACTCGTAGAATTTTATGTAGATGGATTTTCGAGAACTGAAGAAAGGATTATGCATTAATGAAGGCCTTTTGCAGGAAATTTATCTCGCGCTTTTTTTATACGGAAGTTATTTCATACTAAAAGCAGATAAGCAGCAATGAAATTTGGATTGCTGTAGTTAGGTTGACACCAAACGATTATTTTTCTTCAGGTGTTGGCAATAATTCAAAATATGATTCTTTCGATATTTTTTCTTTAATACTGTAAAAAATGCCCACACGCAAAAAAAAGAGCTAAGTAAGAAGTTGAGCTACATTTTTCTGAAAATGTTTCAAAAGAAATCAATCTTTGCTTGAATGACAAAAAACAATAAGAGGGACTATTGACTGAAGTGAAGATAGATAAAAGAAAATTCAGTTAGTTCTTTTGAAGATTTACCAGAAATTGTTGTAGAAAAACTGTTTATGTGTACAGTGTCCGAAATTTATTTTAAACAGTTGAAATTTTTTTTAAAACAAAAAAATAATGACAAATACACCCAACTCTTTTTTTACTCTGTCTTTTTTTTTACACGATTTTGAAATAAAACGGTACACGGACTTAACGAATTTTTTTAAAACTAATTTTTTGTTCTACCACGATTTCAAAAAATTTTGGGGATTACTCTTTGTATGAAGACGATTTGATCTAATTTATGAGAGTTTATGATCATAAAGAAGTCGATAATGACGAAGTCGAAGGCAAAGTTCGATTATTAACTTCTGGTTTAAGTCGAGATGGCTTGAAATTTGTTACAAGTATGGAACAACATTTTCTTTCTTATGACCCTAACATACAACGTGTATTAAAATTTCTCTTATTCATACGTTTTGAGTAGCAGGATATCAGTAATTGTATAAGCAACTTGTGAAAAGAGGGGGAAAAACAGCTGCTAATAACAAATTTTTTAATGACAAAAACACACAAAAACAAACGAAAAAAAAAAACTGAAGCCGTAATATAACCGGTGAAACTCTTCATTTCAATGAAAACCGACAGCAGCGTTAAACATATTTGACACGTCTACTGATGATAGCATTTTTGATTCAGTTCCTGATAAACGTAAACCAGTGTTTCTCAAACTGTGGGGCGTGATAAACGTACGAGGGAGGGGGGCGTGAACATTATAAAAAGTCGAAAACAAGATTATTTTTAAAAACTATTAATTTGCTAATTATTTTATTTATTAAAAACAAACAAAATACATTCTGACACAATAAAAATAAAATACACACATTTACATAGACATGACACATTCATAAATATATCAGTACTGCACGATGTATTTTATAATTAATTAAACAACACAAAGGTAAAAACATACTTAATAATTACCAGTGACCCCATGGACTTGTCATACATAAAAAATTATATTCAAAAATTCAATGCCACCGTTTAACACAAAGGCGAGCGTATGTGGTGTATTTGGGGGGAAGAGGGTAGAGAACGAATAAATAAGAAAATCCTCTGAAATAAGTAAATCCTTTGCAAACGCTGCCAAGATCATTTTAAGCAGTCGAAATAATTTCATGGATAGCTGTTCACATAAAAGACGGAAAGATTTTAGGAAAGATGTATATGTACGTCCGGAGCAATTAACACGCTGGCCGAGTGAGACGCTTATATACGCCGGTGGCACTTGAGAGATTAAATTCGTACTATAGGTTTAGAGTCAAAGTATAGTATTATTGAATTCAATACATTGCTATTGTATGGAAGAAGGGGGAGGGCGTGTAAATAATGATTTAATATTGGATCGTAGATATTGAAAGTTTGAGAAGAAACGCTCGTTATCAAGTAGCAATGAATGGTTTTTAGTAGTTTTATTCCTTATTTCAATTTGGATTTTTATATATTGTATGTACTTTTTTACAGACTGAATTTTCCCTGTTCACTTATTTTAATTTTTTTCGTAATAAAAATGAGTTATTTTTGTGTAATAAATCTGTAACATGGATTTTATTATTACTTTTTTAAACACTTTTTTAGGAAAATATTTAGAATTTTTTCATCTTAAACACGATTTTTTAAAATTATGGAACATATCCCCAAATTTACCATATGTCGCATGTATTTTTTACGCGATTTTTTCTTCGTCCCGGTTTTCTAAGGAACGTATCTGCCATGTAAAAAAAAAGAGATGGGTGTGCTCATAGTTTCTTGTGGTACATAAAGAGAAGATCAAAGGGTTTTTTTTGCAATGTTTTATTACACGATTCCAATGTGAACATCATTAGTTGCGCACAAAACATCGAGCATAAAGAAGATTTCTAACCCCGTTCAATGAAGCATTGCAGATTCAACAGTCTAAATGGCTGTTATAATTTGGATTTTCAGTTTATCAATGTCATGGATTAAAGATTGTTAAACAACGGTTTTTCACGGATCAATATTTAAAAAAATGCTAGAGAGGTCAGATTTGGTATTAAATACCAGTTAATAAATCTCTTGTATCATTATTTAAAAATTGTGAATCTTTAAGCTGGATTTCAATTTTTGGTACCCCGAAAATTACGATGTACCGGTGTTGCAGATATAAACTCGATATAAACCAAAATATATGTTGTTTTGCGGTAAAACCATTTTGAAACAAGATTGTTGCTGTACACTTCAGTTTTTTTTTAAAAAAAAAATTTGAAATTTTCTTAATATAGCATAAAAAACTACAAATACATATCATTTTTTGTTTACTTTAATTTTTGAAAGTGTAAAGATACATTTCGGACCCCCAGAATACATATACACGAACATAAATACCGTAAAATACGGCGTATAACGCGCACTTTGAACACAAAAAATAAGATCGAAACTTAAAGGTGCACGTTATATGACGGGTATAAAAACAATAGCTTTAAAGATAACAAAAGAGATGAGCATAAAAAAAAATTTACTTCTATATGCACCGAAATACCGTTTGTTTTAAAGAAACGACTTACATTATGAACTAAAAGAGTTGTAGTTCTAGAAGTATACTATTTTTTCAAAAGTCTGGAATAATACCTCGAATGAATTATTTCAAAACGTAAGAGCAGTGTGTACTAATATTTCAGATTTCTTCGTTAAAAAGGGGGTGCGCGTTATACGACGAATATACCTAAAAATTAAAAAAATCATCTTGAAAGTATAGGTGCGCGTTATACGCTGGATTTTACGGTATATATATATATATATATACATCACATTAGTATCTTTCCATCCAATATTTTATATATCAGATATTTAACAATAAGCAAATTTAAAATAATTAGATAGCTATAAGCATTAATTTATGATGTTTAATTTATCTTTGTTCATAAACATATCCCACTTCACAATCACAGCAAAATTTTGATTTTAGCTCAATCTGATTCTGATTTAGTAATTCAGCAGTCCAATCAGCCCTTTCGTTTATATATAGTAAAACTTCTTTCATTATATTAGATTATTTCCTTTTTTAAGAAAAAAGATGTGAGTTTTAATTAAATACCGTATTTATTCGAATCTAAGCCGTCATTGATTCTAAGCCGCACACTAAATTCTCAACATGCTTTTGTGAAAAAAAAACAGTGTAAAACGGTTTTACTATCAATATTTACGAAATTTTAAAAAAAAATTCAAATGAGAACTAACGAGAAAAGTAAATATACTTTACCCGTATTAAAAACTTAAATATATAAATGAATTATAATATAAATTAAATATATCTTAAATATATCAGTATCATGCTTAATTTTTTCCATCCAACGAATATTTGTGCCTTCAATTCTAAGCAGCACCCGACATTCAGTAGCATTAACATTGGAAAAAATGCGGCTTAGGTTCGAGTAAATACTTTGATTTTATTTTTTACGTCATAAATATCAATTACATTTAATCTCTGTTTGGATAAATTTTCTATTACACTTATAAACAACTGAAATTCATATGTACCCTATATGTTAATCTCTTAAATAAAATCACTTACTCTCACTCACTAGTTTTGACTATGTAAACAAGTTCAATGATTTAATTGATGTTACAGTAAACAGTATAATCATTTAAGTATTTTATGCGCCCGGACAATAATCGATAACTTTTTTGTCCAAATAAGTAATTCTTGTATTTTGATTCAAATGCAGTTTTTGTGTAATTAATCAAGTAGAGTGTCTACGCACAAATTAAGTTTCAGGCATTTTATTTGTGTTTTTATAAACGTGAAATTTATTAATGTTAAAATGTACGATGCAAAGGACTCATGCAAACTATTTTATTCGAGAAAAAATTATTTTATTGAAAAGTTTATAATGTTGTAATTATTGTCTTTGAACATCACCAACTCTTTTATTTAAAACCAATGCTTTGAGAGGAAAAAAATCCTTCAATCATTCTGAAATATTTTCATAAGAGTATTTATCACGAACACTATAGGATTTATACTAAAAATTCATTGTCATGAAAGATAGATCATTTAAGAAATCAATAAATGTTGTTCAATTAGAACGGTTACATTAGAAGCATTCGTAAAATATAACATTTGAGGCGAAGAAACTAATCAGTTATAAAAAAAATTATTATTGACTGCAAAATTATCCTTATTCAAGTATCTTATAAATTTTACACAATAATACGACTCTTTTTCTATCTTTTGAATATGCAAAACCAGATGATTTAACATTTAACGAGATAATACCAATTCACTTTGTACAATTCTCTGATGTTTCTACAGAAAGAGAAGGGAACAATTTTTATGCTTGACGAAAAAAAATGGCTGCATCTTCATTAAATATCCTATGCATTCCTGTTAATACCAAACACTGTTTTTTAATTTTTAAAGTTTTATGTGCCTGTTAAATTTTATGTGTAGCTAGCAGACATCTAAAGCAATATTTTATACTAGAGTGGCATTCTTCTTTTTATAAACATTTTTTCAGGTAAAAGTAAATTTTGAATTGAAAAAAAGATGATTTTAATGAGATAAAAAAGTTGCATTTCAATTTACTTTATTTGTCACCTTTTTTTTTTTTAAATTTCTGGTGCTTCTAGCAATGAAGTGCTTTTGATTTATTGTTTTTCATTCATACAAATCTTGTATTGAAACGCGATGCCTTGACATCAGACCACAAAGAAAAATATAAAATCTTTGGTAACATTTCAAATCGTTCTATATAAAAAAATCGTGTCTGAAACAGATGTTGCTTTTTAAGAACTACTCGATAGAATCAGGTATTAACTATTGCCTACTTGGCTAAAGATTTTGATTCGAAATTATTTAACTAATTAATATAGAGGATGATAAGATAGAAAAAAAATCAAAGCATCAATTTGTGACAAAGCAAAAAATCAGTATGCAACATATATAATTACGATTCCTATTTGAATTACCCGCACAGTTTACATAGAAAGAATAACACTATGCTTACAATTGTGTTTATGTCTGATGACGCTTGTATTATTTGTCTGAATTAGTATTCACACCGCAACTTAAGAAATACCAAACAAGGTAGTTACAAATGTACTCTTAAAAACTTTCAGTCGTAATCGTTGAATGGCCAATAAAAAAAATGACTTTTTAAAAAATTATTCGATATATTTTTTTATGGCCGATATTAACTTCTTTATCACATCATGAAATGGTAAAAAAAGAAAGGTTTTTGCAGACATTGATTAGGATCGTTTGGCTCTAAACTAATAAAAATGAAATTATTAATTATATTAACTTGATACATCCACTGTTTTTACTCTGTTATTCAAACACAAAGGTGTCTCTTATTAAAAAAAAAGCTAATATAATATATTTCCCATATAACCTGATTAAATAATATTCTTATTTTTTTCTTGCAACCATTTAACAAATTACTTCCGGAATTTAAAATTTTTGCTCCTTTTCCCCAAACCTTTCAATCATAAAATATTCTCCAATGAAAATAAGAAAAGAAATGTGCCATCAATGTATGCAGCAGCATTACGTAATCCAATGGCCTACTCTGATTCTACTAAGAATGACGATGATAGCTTTATTTCTTCACATGATTAATTGCTCTTGCATTCCATAACCAGACAGGTAGCACCCCCAGACAATACCCAATATCTCATCCGACCACCAAGGCCGAACCACAAACAAAACTTCACCCTAGTAAAAAAACCTACAATAGAAAAATAACACCACCAGGACAATATATTCAGCAAAAACTTTCGCCTTCTTGCTAGCCGGGTTAGGTCCTCAGCATAATCAACACAGAGTGAAGTACTCCTGTGGGACCTGCGGTGAACAATGTGAACCCACTCAGCTAGATTAATAAAGCCGGCTGCAATGTGGAGTTGTTCTTTTTTTTCTTTCGTTCTTTTCCTACTATTATGGCCATCTCTTGTCAAGGCTCTTGAATGGGCTAGATTATGCGACGACAGAGCCCATCCGAGATAGAACTGGGGTAACATCAAGGATTTTTCACAGAGTACAACTGATTTTGAATAATTGGACGTGGTGGTGAATTTCTTTGGTTGGGTATATTGGAGTTGTACTGCTATGGCTGCTAATAGAAAGTGGCTTCCTAAAATCAGAAGAAGAAAGCCCACTTTGAAAAAAATCTACAACAAACACTCTGTATACGGGTAAGTGATTGTGGCTCAAAATAATTTTATGAGTTACTTTATTAAAATTTTAAGTAAATAAGACAAATATTTATATACAAAGAATTAAAATAGTGAAAAAAAATTATATGCCAAATACCAAATGAGAATCAATGTTCTCAAGTTCGGAAATATGTTTTTTAGTATAGTTGAAAAACTTACTTTTTCGAGTAACTCATATTGCTATATCTTAAAAAATAGATACTTATTATACTGCAATGTGTGTTCTAAAATAATAAAATTACTAATATCCGAGATTTATTGTTATAGGAATTATTATTATAGGAATCCGAGATTTATTATTATATTACTATAGGAATAATATAATATTAAAGTTTTTTTAAATAGCTGTTTAATTTGACCTATTTCAGATTCTTTATGTTAATTTAATTGATGCAATGCTGATAAAAAGTGTCTAATTTAATGTTCAGGTATTCGAAATAGAAAATTCAATCCTTCAGAGCCCATAATTAAATAATTTGTTTTTAAAAAACTACATAATTTTTTATAAGAAGAATATTTTATTACTGGCGATCAACTAATTTTTTATTTTTAAAATAATAATTCAACCTAATAAAAATTAACTTTTATTTTTCCTCATATTTCAATCATCTAAACTTTCACTACAAATTTTTCAATAATTGCTTTAAGATTAATTAAATTTCATCATCATCATCACTTGTATCTTTGTTTTTCTTTGTAACATATGTTTTTCCCCTAAAAATTACTCATTGAATTAAACGAGAAAGTATTTTATAAGACATGCTTATAGAATAGTTTAAACCAACTGTGTTAACAAAAATATATTTTTTTGAATTTTGAAGTTAATATTTGTTTTTATGTCTTATTCTTATTTTTTTAATGATAAAAACAGAATTAAAACGCCCGAATTCAGTGAAAAATATATGTCAAAACTAACTTGTGTCAATGCACGCACAAGTAAATTTATGTAATGCATGGTTTTCCCACTTTCTGCAGTCGCAAAAGTTTTTTTTTCAGAAATTTTTATTCATCTATAATCTATTTACTCTTATTTTTATTCAACTGTCGTATTTTTTTTATTTGGCTCATATATTTTGTAACAGATGAAGAAAAAATTATTTTGTTGAAGAAAGATTTAATGATTAGAGGCTTGTTATAGATTAATCAGCAGTATCACAAATGGATCGAATCTATATTAAGGCAAACATTCTCGGAGAGAGAGAGATCTGGCATAAATAATTACTAACACTCCTCAAAATTAATTTCTTTTTTGCAAGTTGATTCGTTTAACTTGCATAGATAATATATATGAACTAAAAACATTTCATTTACCTGGATCCCGTTTTACATATAATTTCAAAATGCTATGACTAAAAATTTACCCTTTAAATAAATTACCTAATATTTCTCAACCTTTGAGTAAAAAGTAATTATGAAATATGAGAAAGTTTTAATTATTTTGTAGACTTTTTAAAAATAGCTTTAGTTAAAAAAACATTTCTGCTGTTTTCTTACAAAAATAATGTCCATATAAGATGCATTTTAATACATATTTAAAACCTTGAATACAAACACAGCACAATTTTTTAAAAATTGAGTAAATGATTCTTAATTAATTAAAATGCTTCGTGTTAAGTTAGATGTTTAGTTAGAATTATGCTTTCTATTAGTTTTTCTTGGCGAGAACAATAACATTATGTTCCAAAACATAACGTAAACAAGATATCTTTAAGTGTAACGTTAGTTAAAGATTTAAAACGTAGCTTAATCGATTAATTTTACTTTGTTTGTATAAAGGAGAAATAGATAATTGTACCGAACTGTAAACCTGCTCCAAAAAAAATGAATACATTTTTTTTGTTTTGATAAAATGTTACTGAAAAATTTACGAAAAAGCCTGTATAAAAAAGTAGCAAAGACTTTTTTAAATAATTAATTAATCCCTTATTATTACTTTTCGTAAAATTATTTCCTAAATTATTTTCACAGTCATAGTGGAATAGTGTTACAAAAAATATTTGGAAAATAAAAATTGTGCAGATACTCTATTCCAAAATTCAAATCATTTGATCTATGAGGAAAATAATGGGGGCACTCCAAATATATATTTTTAAATAATGCTTTCAAATATTTGATCTGAAAAAATACTTTGCAGAATCCCAAAGCATAAATAAATGGTAACTAGTTATGTGTATTAAAAATTATAAAATAATTAAAACAATTTAATTAATTACACTGCTGGCCACCGTAAATGCAACACCAAGAAAGACAAGAGATAGCACAACAAAATTTATTTTGTAGATAACATGTTGACCAAGTATCAAAAGATTAAATTTATAGACTTCCTGTGAAGTGTGGTTCCTGCCAGAATCAGTAGCCAGAGTAGCCGTCATTGTTGGAGATCACCGCTGCCACACGCCTCGGCATTGATTCAAAGAGACTTTGGTTGTATTCTTGGGGTACAGCAGATCAAGCAGCTTCCACATGTTGCCAAAGCTGATCTGGTGTGGCAGCTGGTTGAGCAACCATGGTTGTCAATCGTTGAGCAACCATGGACCACATGTTTTCTATCGGCGAAAGATCTGGAGAGCGAGCCAGTCAGGGAAGCAATTCAATCTGGTGATTGACGAAGAACCTTTGGACAATGCGTGCCACGTTTGGTCATGCATTATCCTGTTGAAATATGACTGTGGCCAAGCCCTGAAGGTAGGGAAGGGCAACTGGCTCCAACACCTCGGAGATGTAGCGCTGGCTGTTTAAAGTACCGGCAATGCGTACTAGAGAAGTGCGAAAGTGATATCCAATACCCCTATACCATAATATCCGGTGCAGGACCAGTGTGGCTGCGCATAACGCAGCTGTTCAGCATCCTCTCTCCACGGTGTCTCCAGACTCGAATCCGACCATCGTGAGGTTGCAGACAGATGCATGACATGTCAGTAAAGACATCTGCATTCCATTCTGCCACCCACATCATTCTTTCATCACACCATTGGCGGCGGAGACGTCTGTCGTTCTGCGTCAAGGGACAAAGCAATGGACGTCTTGCGGACAGACCACTCTGCTGTAAACGGCGTCGAATGGTACGCGCAGACACTGAATGATGCGTTACGTATTCAATGGGCTGTGCTACGGTTCGTGTTGTGACTGAGCGATCCATCACTGCCATGCGCACAATTTGCCTGTCCTCACGTGAAGTGGTACACTGAGGTGGATGCGATGGACCACGTTGGTCCGTCGTACCTTCCTGCATCCAACGGTCACATATCCGCATTACAGTTGTTTGGTTTCGTCCAACACGACTACCGATTTCCCTGAAAGATAATCCACAATTTTTTTAGGCAGGCCACTATCCTTCCTCTGTGGAACTCGGATACTTGATCAAAAGCTGATCGCTGTTTTCTACGAGACATAACTGATCGTTTTTGAAAAAGCCACAAGAAAAACACAAGTGCCGAACTTGAAATCGTCGAAATCTACAAACCTTAAATAGCGCTTTGAGGTGGCGCCACAGGCGCGCGTGATATGTGTCTGCGCTGAAATTCTAATCATTTGCATATCTCACCTCCGCTAATGCATGTTGTAAATTTCATGTTATTTGCATGCTTCCTTCAGGGTGTTGCATTTACGGTGGCCAGCAGTGTAACTGCTAAAAAACGTGTTACTTTGGTTTTCGTTGAATGAATAAAGTAAAACTAAAATTAAAAATATGTTTTTAAATGTTATTAAAAGAATGTTAAAACATTCAAATTTTCAAATAAAATAGGAATTAACTGGGATTAACAGCTAAACTCATAAGAACACTGAAAATCTTAAAAGCTTAGAGTTTCATAATATATAAATGATATACTGCGTAGATGAAATTAATTTATAAAGTCAGAGTCAGTTATTCTCTGAATAACTTTCAAGTTTTGAGGGACTAACCAACTAAATTCTAGCAAATAGAAATAACTAAGAAGTTCTCTTTTTATTCAAGCAACTTATTAACAAACTTTCAATTTGAGAGATACAAGAGTAGTAATCCTGAAGGAAAAACATATAACAGTAATAAAAGTAAGGAAAATAAATACACATGCTAGTGAAAATATAACATCACTCAGGAGAACGTAGAAAGTGATGAAAATCAGTAAACATAGCGATGTACAGCATCGAACAAGAAGCGATGTTTATTTCAGCACGATACAGTGAATGGGAATACTAGGTGATCAGTAGTTTGTTGGTCCACCGCTTGAAACGAAATAGGCGTCTACACTTGATAGAACGAATTCATATCGAATTGGGGTGAATCGTGCACGAATTGTCTGTGGCTTGGACGAACATTCGTTCTCAACCATCTATCACAATTTGTCCTTCGACAATGATAGTGGCAGCACAAACAGATGTTTTAGTCAATGGCAAGTCGTTATTGACCAATCGGAAAATACTTATACAACTCAGTATGGAGTATTCAAGAATAGTCGAAGATTCTAGAATAATTCAATGAAAATGGATGGAAGGGATTTCAGTGCATGCAGGCGGATGATCCAGTGTACTGGTTCTGACCTCATAGGAACCCTCCGATAAGGAGCATTCTTTTCTTTCACCTAACTTCTCCAAGACTAGTGTACCATGAAGTGTATAAGTGAATATTCAGTGCCATAAGACGGACAGAGACTAAATTGCCCTTCTCAATCGGATCACAAATTGAATACATATGTCTACAACAAGGGTGTCAAACTCAAAGTCTAACTTCGGTCAAACAAAAAAGGTTTCACTATTGGTGGGCTGCAAAAAAATCAATATTCATAGTAGCACAAGTTTATTTCAAATAACACATTATAATAAACATAAATAAAAGAACAAGAAAAATTTACATCCTGACACTTGGCATCTTTTCTCTGTCATTATCTTTCCTATTTAGGGAGAAATTTTGATGTTTTATTATATATTATTGAGTGCCGATATGCTGAACGGGCCGCACAAAAATGCTCGTTGTTGGCCGCGAGTTTGACACCCCTGGTCTACAAGAACTGCCTCTTCTGGAGGTGTCCTGGCCTCTCTTCTGTAATGTGTTTTCTTTACGACGGTAAATCACTCTACTAACTGGTTACCCTCAACAACAAAGCTTTATAAGGATCGGCAAGATTTAAACATTGGCTTGTAAAAGTTGCCACCAAGCGCGAAATTGGCATTGCCATTAATATTCCAAAATCATTTTACAGTGAGATTATGAAAGAAAGAATGGTGAAGTCTTGGAACCAAGAATATCTCATTTCAAATAAAGGGAGCTTAACAAACAATTTTTTCCCAACCATTAATAAGAGACTGTAATGTGTGCCATCATTTTTATACTAATTACAAAATAACTCATTTTCTCACTGGTCATGGTAACTTTAAAAGCTACTTGAACAAATTTAATTTAGTTCTGTCATCTTCCTGTGATTGTAATATTGGCGGAGAGGAATATGTAGAACACGTGCTCCTTCTGTGTTCCGAATTTGTCAGAGAAAGAAAGATCCTAAAATTGGCTTTCAAGGGACTTAATGTAAATTGGCCTCTGAGTTTTCACCTACTTCTTTCCACCAAGTGTAATAATTTTAGTTTTATATTCTAACTTCACTATCCTATAGAAAACAGTACATTTTATCATACTACTCATTTTTATATGATTTGATCCCTTTTTCTGGTATAAAATGAGTTTAGCATTTTTGTTTCCTCCTATACCGTCATGCTAAATGAGCTATCTTTTTACATATTAAAGTGAGAAATTAACAATGCTACAAATTTGCATGAAAACTCGGACACTTTTCTGTCGGAAAATATGCTGCGTGTTTAGTTCAGACTCTCGCTCATTTGGTTAGTGAGTTAGTGAATATTAATGTCACACTATTCAGCTACACGAGGGCTTTTGTCAAGTGATAAGAACCATGACCATGACCATAAGAACTTGAACCATGGTCAAGTGATAAGAACGACAGCTGAGCTGCGTTCATTTGACTAAAACCGTCTTAAGGCATCCGACTACGTTCGGAACAATGATTTTAAAAAAGCGCATATAAATAGATCATTTTCGTGATATTTAGTGTCACTTAGATTAGAAAGCATGTATAAAATTGTTTTAAGGACATTATGAGAAAAAAAATTATTTCAATACAATATTTTGGCAAAAATTTAACTTAGAACTACATTCATGTCCATAAATTAAGGAAAATTCAGAATCACACAGAAATTGAACTCTAAAATAAAAATTTCACCTGTAGATTTATCACACACATCTTGAAGAAGAATATGCAAATTACAGGAAACCACCAGATGGCACGGATAGTACGTCACAATGACGAGAGTGTAAGAGAGGGGTATATAGGGAATGGTGGCAAAGAAGTAAAATTGTTCACAAGCGCTTTAAAAGCCTTTCAGTGCAATAACCGCATAGTTATGGCACAAAGGAAGCATTTGGATGGTTTTTTACGTGGTAGAATTATTGGACGACTGGAATGTGGACGTACCCAGCTGGAAGTATCCGAGGTACTTGAAATCGCCCAGAGTGTCATTTCCAAGCTTTGACAACGATTCCAAGATGATGGTAATGTGAGTAGATGTTACAGCACAGGTCGCCCCCAAATTACAACGCCGAATGAGGACCGGTATATATATTTGGCAGTTACTGCCAAAAGAAACAGACGGAGCACAGCATCAGACCTCTCTTGTCAGTCCTCTTCAGCTACCGGTACGACAGTTTCAAAGCAAACCGTGTAAAGACGCTTATGCCACATTGGTCTATATGCTCGTAGGCCTGTCAGATGTGTTCCACTTACCGCAACTTACTGTCGCCTGCGATTAACCTGGAGTAGATAGCATGCATTGGGGACACTACAACAGTGATCTTGTGTGATGTTTCCCGACTAATCCAGGTTTAGTTTGCAGTTTGATTCTCGCCGGACTTTAATATGGAGAGCGCCAGGTACCCGTTACCACCAAGAGAACACCATTGAACGACACCGTTACGGTGGTGCAGGATGGCTCGTTTGGGGAGGAATTATTCTTGGTTCCAGAACTGACCTACATGTTCAGAGTGTACGGATTACAGGCCATATCTATCAGGATGTCATTCTGGAACAACATGTACGTTTGTTTCGGGGCTCCATGGGTGCTGAATTTCTGTTTATGGATGACAACGCCCGTACTCACATTGCAAACATTGTAGACTAATGCCTTCAATCGGAGGATATCAGCCGTATGGATTGGCCAGCATACTCACCGGACTTGAATCCAATAGAGCATGTGTGGGATATGCTTGGCCAACGAATTCCAGCCCGTTAACCCCCTCCCACCTGTCAACCGGAACTTTGGAGTGCATTGCTTGATGAGTGGTGTAATATTCCCCAAGATCAGACTGATAATTTAATACTCTGCATGCCTAGGCTTTTTAAGGCCTGTATTGCATCGTCCGGGAGACATACTCCGTATTAATCATTATACTAACCATGTTATACTGTTTTTTGTAAACAGGCTCATTTTTAAAATTTGCTCCAGGGAGTAAAAATCGCAATTTTTATTAATTATGTCAAACATATAGCATCTTTTTTGTTTTTTACCTTTTGTTTAATAAATAGACTTTACAAATAAGTCAAATTTGTTTTGCTTCTGTCTCTTAATTTACCTAAACTTCATTATATTTAATTTATGGACATGAGTGTACCTTTCTCTCATAATGTTCTCTTTTTATAAGAAATGCTTCAATCATAATAATATTTTGCTTATATAAAGTAAGGACATCTCCAGAGATTCTAAACTAGGATTTTTGAAAAAGTCACATTATTTACTGAATTACCATCAACTGAAATAATTATCGGTGTTTTTTTCGTAAAATTTCTCCCCTCTGTGGTAATAAAATATGGGTAAATCCATTTCTAAGTCATCTATTGAGAAATTCTAGTTCAGCCTCTGTACAGAAATCCGAGATATTCACAGGGAAAATATTATTGCAATAGAAGCATTTTTCACATAAAAAGGAGAATGTTTTGAAAATGGGTCATTCTATGTTCATTTTTTGTCAAAATATTGTTTTTAAATAATTTTGTATTGTAATAATATTCTTAAAACAATTTTATATACGTTTTCTAATGTAAGTGACACTAAATATCATAATTATTACCCATTTGTAAGCTTTTGCAAAATCACGGCTCCGTAGTCGAATACCTTAAGGTATCAGAATACGTTCGGAGCTGTTATTTTGCAAAAACGTATAAAAGGATAATTTTTATGATATTTAGTCTCACTTAGATTAGAATACATGTAGACAATTGTTTTAAGAATAGTATTACAGTAAAAAACTATTTAAATGCAATATTTTGGCAAAAAATGAACATAGAATTACCTATTTTCAAAACATTCTCTTTTTATGGGAAATGCTTCTATTATAATAATAGTTTGCCTGTATATAGCTCCGACCTCCGTACAGAACCTGAACTAGGATTTTTGAATTATATACTTTAGAGGTGGATTTATCCATATTTTAATACACAACAGAGGGGAGAAATTTTAATAAAAAACACCAATATATAATTATTTCAAGTGGTAATAACTCTGAAAATAATGTAAATTTTTCAAAAATCCTAGTTCAAGCCTTCTGGAGAAATCTTAGCTTTACATAAGTAAAATATTATTATTATAGAAGCATTTTTAATAAAAGAGGAGAACTGAAAATAGGTCATTCAAAGTTAATTTTTTGCCAAAATATTGCATTTAAATAACTTTTTATTCTAATAATATTTTTGAAACAAATTCACATAGATGTATTCTAATCCAAGTGATTCTAAATATCATTAAAATTATCCATTAATACGCACTTTTTAAATCACAGTTCCGAAAGTAGTCGGATACCTTAGAATTGCAGTGCAGAATAAAATGAAATGTGTAGGATATCAGTTTAAGTTGGGTCTCGAAATTCTTATTTGGGGAAGCGGGGAAAGGTAAGTGAGATCAGAAGAGAGAAGTATCAGCTTAAGTCAGTGCTTCTCAAACTTTCAATACTGGCGCCCCCCTTTTCAATCACAATTTTTATCGCGCCCCCCTTATACATAATAATTTACTGAATGCAATAATAATGCACTTTTACGATAAAGCAACAATATTTATTATAAACCGTACAAATTCATGACATAAGTATTAAATTTTGTATATGTTACTTTTAAGCAAAAAAAAAAGTTAAGTAATAGGATAATTACTAAGTTATTTTCCTTTCTCTGATTTTTAAATTGGAACATATTACAAAATGCGGTGGTTGCTTAGAAGACAAAATATAGATATCAGCTAAATATAGAAAATGAACTCAGAGGGTCAATTTCTTATCTTAAAACTCCTTTCAAAAACTTTGCTCTGTAAGACAAGCCCATGGAAGTAGCTAATAATTATTAAACTTGTTCTTAATTTAGTATTAATTAATTAGTCATAAAATACTCTGTGCACCACTCATACATTAAAAGCAGTGTTTCTCAAACTTTCAATACTGGCGACCCAATTTTCAATCATAATTTTTGTCTCGCCCCCTGTACAACAATAATGTATTTACCGCAATAAAAATGCACTTTGAGAGAGACGCTAAAGTTACAATACGATCTTAATTATAAACCGTACAAATTAATACGATAAGTATATTAAACTTTGTGTATATCTAACTTTTAAGTAATATATATTTTAAGAAAATTACTTAAAATATATATTACTTAGAATTATGTTATTTTTCTTTCTCTAATTTTTAAATTAGAACAGATCGCAAAATGATGTATTTAATTAAAGATTTATTTCCTTCAGCATTCATTTCTCAAAGTACAAATGTCGTTAGAAAAATAGTCTAGTCAATGTCGCTCTCTATCATATCCATCACATCTGGCATTATAGGGTACGTTTGCGTGAGTCTGGGCAACCTATCGGACGTCTGCGCAAAACATGTAAAAATGCTTTTCCTCGTACAATTCCAGTCAGTTTTGTTCGACTCGATACTTCTATAGCTACCGAATCTACCTTGAATGTACATTTTTTTAATTAGCACGTTAATTGTAATTCACGGTAAAGTAGATTAAAACAAAATCATACATGCATCTTTAAGTCATAAGCAAAGATTGGACGATAATAAAGGATCAGCAAGTACACAGACGAGCATGGTTCCGAAAATTAAATCAAGGAAATATTCTCAAAATACTTAAATTTTGGATTTACCACTACTGAAGTAAATGATGGGGGGGATGCCCCAGCTAGTTATGTGTTAAAACTTACAAATCTGAAGAACAACATGTAAAAGTTGTTTTTAAAACCATGTAAAATCATTTAGCCATGTTGGCAAAGAATTTTAAAAAGTATTTTCTGGATGAGGACAGCTTGGTAGTAACTTACGAGTGGATTAGTGATCTATTTCGAGATACTCAGAAGGGCTCTCAACTTCCGAAGAAGAAATCTTCATAGATTTCACATCCAGTGAAAATTAAAAGGCAATTTTGTAATAAATCGCTCTTTGAATTTGGGGTAGAAGTGGATGAGGAATTATCTGTACTGAAAATAAAAGCACTTCGTATACTATTATCATTTTCAACATCCTACCTTTTTCAAACCGGATTTTCTGCAGTGGATGCCTTGAGGACAAAATATAGATCTCAGCTAAATATAGAAAAATAACTCTTTAAGTGTCAATTTCTGATATTAAACCTTCCTTTGAAAAACTTTCCTCTACAAGACAAGCCCGTGGAAGTCCCTAATAATTATTAAACTTGTTCTTAATTTAGTAATAAGATTGATTGATTGAATATTAACGTCGCACTGTTCAGCTGCACGAGGGCTTTTGACGACGGACCACGTAATTTTGAACCATGGTCAAGTGACGTGGATGACACCTGAGCTGGCACCCCTCTCTCTAACTACCACACCACACCAACGGGAAAACGTTTCAACTCTCAACAGATTTAACGTGCATCGCTGCCTTACACGGCGGGTCTTTAGTGGTACTGGGCTCGAACTCGTGACAAGGCAAGCCACGATCCGATACCTATACCACTCGGCTACCGCGGCCAAATTCAGTAATAAGAAATTATTTATAAAATACCTTCTTCAGTACTGATACATCAAATGTATTCTGGCTGAAACACCAGCTCTCTCTCTTTGCACGAGTTCATTTTTTAAAAAATAAAACATTATTATTTATATAATAGCTTAACTGAAAGGAGAGTAAAACTGCGTTCACGACATTGTATACAAAAGTGTAAAATGATTTGTTTAGATAAATGCTATAATTGTGAATAACTGTTTAAAAGAACTGCAATTTTTTAAACTTCACACAATTAGCATTTAGAATAAATGTTAAATTATGAAAAAGAATATAAAATTCCGATGAAGAATAATTGTGTTACTTTTTAACATTTAAATCGAGAAGACTTCAAAATGTTTTAACCCGAGAGCAGGCGCGTATTCGATACTAACATTAATGGTAGTGTGGGGGACTCAGTCACCCCAATCATTTGTTTAAATTATTTTTACTGTACACGATACAAATCTGAATTCTAGTGAATATTTTAATTTATAGAAAGTATACTTACCTTCTTTCAAGGACTATTCAATTCTTTGATGATTTGAGAAAAAAATCAATAAAACTGAACTAAAATGATTCAAAGTACAAGACCATAATAAAGGACGCAAATCAGACACTTTTCAATTATCCTACAGAAATGTTAAACCAATCAATTCTTTTCCAAATATCGCAAAAACTCAATTATTTACAATTTCCCTAAGCGAAAAGCAAACGCATAAAAGATGGGAGGGAACTAATATTGATAATCACCATACCATAAGATTGAAGGTCAATCAAATGATTAGCAAACGTAGTATGGAGCCTGGCTGAAAAGTGAATCCTGACTTCCTTTTCTTTTCTACAACTAATGTACAGTATTTCAATAATAATTACAGTGGTGAATTGTTTATCTTTTTAGAATTTTTCTCAGGGTCTGGGTTTCGTTTTTTCTTTTAACGAGTAATATTTTTATGTTAAAACGTAATAAAAAAAATCTCTCATTGAGGAAATACAGCAAATAAAACAAAATGTTTTTTTTTCTTCTTTAATTTGGTTTTGGGATCAAAGATAGCTGTTTGATGACGGAAAAAAGCCAGATAATAAACATAAATTATGTTAGTGTTGTGTGTGTATTTTTATTATAGAAGAAAGCATTTTGTTTTACTTCTCTTTCCGTTTATTTTTTTAAAAAAAATCTTTAAATTTTCGATAAGCTCGCGCCCCCAGGGGGCGCGCCCACACTTTGAGAAACACTGGCTTAAGTGTTCCTCTAAAATGTATGGCTGATGTTCGAAATACTAAGACAATTTATCAACAGATCTCATGTAGAGGACTCTAAGAGTCCCTTATGTAGCGGGCTAAATTAATATTGCTTTAGAGTCGTGTTTCTTAAGGGGTCTCAGGGATGTTAAATTTATCTAGAGGACTGAAAATATAAACAATTTTCAAACATATATAATTCTTTTAAATTTAAATTAAACAATTCGAATCTTTTGCACAATATTTATAAAGGAATGGGGATTCAGAAAAATGTAAAATGTTTAAAATATATAATTATAATTTTAAAAATTATAAGCATCCGAAAATAAGAAACATTTCTATAAGAAATATTATTTACGTTTTACGTTGCGCATGCTATTTTCTAAAATAGTAGCTTTAATATCTAGCTATAAGTTGATTTATAAAGTTAAAAGTATCCTTACTACACTAAAGTATTTTTGCATAAATAGAATACAAAATTATATTTTTTTAAAAATAAAAAAATTACATTTTCAAATTTTTTTATTAAATTTCAATATTTTTCAAATATTTTAATACAAAAGATATATATTATTCTTAAGGTATCCGACTACGTTCGGAACCGTGATTTTGCAAAAGCGTATAAATGGATAAATTTTATGATATTTAATGTCACTTAAATTAGAAAATGTATAAAAAATTGTTTTAAGAATAGTATTACAATAAAAAATTATTTAAGTACAATATTTTGAAAAAATATGAACATAGAAAGACCAATTTTCAAAATAGTCTCCTTTTGTGAAAAATGCTTCTATTATTATAATATTTTGTTTGTATATAGCTCAGATTTCAATACAGAGGCTCAACTAGAACTTTTGAAATATATAACGTAGAAGTGGGTTTATCCATGTTTTACGACAACAGAGGGGAAAAATTTTAAGAAAAAAACGCCGATAATTATTGCAATTGGTTGCAACTCTGAAAATAATGTGAATTTTTCAAAAATCATAGTTGAGCCTCTGTACAGAGGTCTGAGCTATATACAGTCAAAATATTATTATAATAGAAGCATTTTTCACAAAAGGAGAACATTTTGAAAAAGGTTATTCTAAGTTAATTTTTTGTCAAAATGTTGTTTTTAAATAATTGTTTTTGCCAAAATGTCCTTAAAACAATTTTATACATGTATTCTAATCTAAGTGACACTAAATATCATGAAAAGTATCCATTTATGCGCTTTTTTAAAAGCACGATTCCGAACGTATTCAGATACCTTAAATCAGTGCTCAGCAACCTTTTTATCGCTGCGGACTGGTCAACGTTTGATAATTTTATTGCGGCCCGCTGAGGGTGGGACAAATTGATTGTTTATATTTTAGATTGTTTTGATTTAACAATTTTAATTATGCCTTCAGAATAAAATATAGTTACACCGAAAATGAATAAAAGTAATTTAACGTGGAATATAAAGTGATTTCCGTGGAAAGTTGCGCAAACCCGAGAGAAATGCATCACTTTAAATAAAATGGTGATAATTAAATGTTCTTGAGGCGGCCCGGCACCATTTGATGCACGGATCGGTACCGGTCTATACTATTTTAGAAAATATATTGCGCAACGCAAAAATTACTTAATTACAGAATTTTCATTTGGTTATAATTTTTGAAATTAAGATTAGATTTTAAACATTTTGTACTTTTTTGAAGCCAGAATCGCTTGTAAATAATGTGTAAAAGATTAGAATTATTTAATTTAAATTTAAAAGAATTATACCTGCTTGAAAATTATTTATCATTTCCCCCTCGAGATAAAATTAACACCTCTGAGATCCTTTAAACGAAGGGTTGCGACCCCTAATAAGGTCTCTTGAGTTGCAGCTGGAGTTGCCAAAATTTTAAGAATTATGATATATCTTCTTGAATAAAATAACTTGTTGACCATTAATAATAATAATAGAGTTTCCTACAATTTCTGAAACTGCAATATAGAACCTTTTACATTTTTCTACTACTTATTTTCATGAGACGACATAAAATCAAAGTATCGATCAAATCTGAACAAGTAATATCAAATTTGTTTCTTAAAAGTCAATTCCTACTTCGTTAGAAAAAAGTACTGGTGCCATCTGTTGAAGCTAGTTGTATTTTCAACAGAAATAACGCAAAAAATTTTTTAAAAGGAACAATAACATTTAATTACTTAATTAATATTTGAAAAAACTGTATTTACATAAAGTGTCATCCACTACAAGTTTTAAAAAATGTATTTGAACTTGAATGGATGAATGGAAAAATTTTTACTAACGATTGAAAATTTGAATAAAATTTATATATATATATATATATATATATATATATATATATATATATATATATATATATATATATATATATATATATATATATATATATATCAATTGAAAAGTTGAAATATATGAATCTTATAATACTAAATGCCATTTCAAAATATCAATGGAGAATATAAAAAATAAAATTCCATCGTTTTCAAACAAAATTAAAAAATTATAAAATAAAATAAAAACTTATAAAATATCCAAGTGCAATCTCGGACTTAGGACCGATAAGTGGGGTTAAACTAGTTTGATGGCGCCAACCTTCCCCCTATTGCAACTTGGTAAGTTAATTGGAAAATATCCAAATTTCAAAAATTTAAAAATTAAAAAGTTAAAGTTAAACCATTATACTTGAAAAATTAAACTATTCGCCATCGCATTCTGAAAGATTTTAGAACATTAAAATATTAAAATTTAAAAACAATTTAGTGCATAATATAAGTGAACCATCAAACACCTAAGATGATGCATCCATCTTTAAAACAGTTGTATAGGTAGAAAAAATATTTGAGATCCGAAAGTTCAAATTAAAAAAATATTTGAGATCCGAAAGCTCAAATTAAAAAATATCTAAAATCAAAAAGTTCAAACTAAAAAATCCGAAAGTTCAAATTAAAAATCCGAAAGTTCAAATTAAAAATATCTTAAAACCGAATGTTCAAATTAAAAACCCAGTATATTCACAAATGAATAGCGTAAATCATTAAAAACTCACCAAAGAGCATCCTATCAAGAATTCAATCCATATCTTATAGAACGACTTTTCATATTTAATGTATCAATTACCACATCCATATTTTGCTCATAACATCTACCAATGCCATGTCAATCCAAACGATTCATGATCTCTCTCTCTCTCTCTCTCTCTCTATATATATATACAGTACCACTAAAGACCCGCCGTGTAGGTCAGCGATGCACGTTAAATCTGTCGAGAGCTGAAACGTCCTCCCGTTGGTGTGGTGTGGTAGTTAGGAGAGGGGGTGCCAGCTCAGGTGTCGTCCACGTCACTTGACCATGGTTCAAAATTACGTGGTCCGTCGCCAAAAGCCCTCGTGTAGCTGAACGGTGCGACGTTAATATTCAATCAATCTCTCTCTCTCTCTATATATATATATAATTCCTATTATTAGTTCTCTCTCTCTCTCTCTCTCTCTCTCTCTCTCTATATATATATATAGAGAGAGAGAGAGAGAATGAACTAATAATAGGAATTAAAAAATATTAAGGATGTATTTCATCTGGCGATGTCGACTATTATTCCAAGATTAAATTCCTTAATTAAAACTAATCAAGTACATCCCTCCCATTGATCCCATTGATCCCTCCCTTGCTTATGCAGTTGTTAATAAAAAGAGATGATCCTAGAAATGAAGTCTAAATGACTATACGTAATTAACATATTATAATTTATGTATAATTTACTGGGTAATTAATTTTATATAATGTTTTTTTTTATTTTGCTACTTAATAAAAATTTCTTTTTCCTAAAATTTCTTTTATATTCAGAAAAAATTCATTGCGGATGTTTATTTTATTGTAAAACAATAATATGCAACAAATAAAATAAATATTCAAGAATCTAAGCTTTTGAAAACTTTGGCAATGCTAATGAGCTTGCACAAAATTTTTGAACAAAAAATCTCTGAAGTTTAACACTCCGAAAAGGTGAAGAACCCCTGCTTTAGATCAACGTTACTATAGTTTAACGAAAGCAGATCTTTTAATAATCATTAATTTTGCAGTTGTGGTATTTTTTAATTTAAAGCTTAAAATAATTTATGTTTTTTATTTTTTGGTTCTATCTACAATAAAAGCGTGTTTTTTACTTTTTTAAAACTGTATTTTATTCATAGATGAATTAATCTCAAATGCATCTATACGGCCTAATGTATTGCAAAATGTAAGATCAGCCTACTGAAGAAAATCCTGAAGAGTTAAGTTTGAAATATTTAATGCGGAAGAAAGTGTAAAGACAATAATATTTTTCACTAAAAGGAGCTCAATATTCTCTCAAACTTGCATAGACATAAAAGTACACGTTTTGAATCAAAGAGTTTGTAAGAAATTTTTTAATCTAGTGACCTATGAATAAATTCTCAGCTGGTTTGGTAAAATGAAGCAATGAATAATATGTCATTCCACAGATCCGATGTTAAGAAATTTCTGACACATCTCCTCCCCTTTTTCACACAAAGAACACATTTTGTCTGTTATATTTGTATTAACCATGAGCGTTTTTGCTTTAGGGTTGTAACAATCTTTTAGTCGCCAAATCTGAAAATGAGATCTGGAATTAATTGCCAAATCTGGAAATGAGAAATTGCTAACCCTGATAATTCTGATCAGGACAATGGAACAAAATTATTAAATTATGGTGTTGTCATTGGTCCTTGACAAGTGTGCAAAATTTTGAATTAATCTGACTTTTTAAAGTGGGTGAAAATCGAGTTCATCTGTTACATACAGTCTAATAAAAGCGTGTTTAAAATTATCCCTGCTCAATATATATTAATTAGTGATGTTTTTGAGGCATTTTTCTCCTTTTTCCCTAACGGCAGAATAAGATAATTATTTATCAGCAATGAATACACTTAATGTTAATCTCAAAAATATTTAGGTCTGTTATGAGCCCAAATTATACTGTAAAGACAAAGCACAGAGAAAGAGATCCAAAAAAGTTCCTGCAACTATTGATTAATCCCCACTCGTCGGGACATATGTGTTTGTGGTGAAAAAAATTGGCATTCAAAACACGTTTTACTGGAGCAAGGTCAAGCGATACAACCGAATCAATAAACTTACGTGCAATGTCCAGTCTCGCTTTTTCGGTGAATCGCCAACTCCTCCCCCTCCACCCCTCCTACTGACCAGTAGTAACCGCAGCTCCGTTGCTAGGACATCCATTGGACGTTTCTTAATTTCCTGAGGTGAGCAGTGACGTAAAACTGTAGATGAGATAAGCAAACCACTAACCTGCAATAAAAATACGTTTGTGGCCACATTCAACGCTTCTCTGTCCATTCAGTTAATCAATTCATTTCCATTAAGTGTAATCAATAAAGTTACTTTGAAGCAGTTATGGGTCGTTTAGTTTAATTTAACATTCGGTTGGGTTTATTTCAACAAACATGTTGACGATTACTTTAGAATTAATACCATTTTCTCTCGTGTGATACGGGTATTAAGCTTTTAATTCTAAGGGTGCACACACACACAGAGAAGAAAGATGAGATGAATGACTTTTACGCTTAAATAATAAATTGTTTGATGTTTTCAAAATATTGATCATATGATGCTTTTAAATACGTCAATGTAAGTATTAAATAAAATAAGATTATTATTCATAATAAATGCAACTGATGTTCAAAGTACATTCAATTAATAATTTTTTATGGTAACAAAACTAAATACGGTCCAGCTGAATTGTTTGATAGTAAATATATCATTATTTATTTTCAGATATAACCCAAATTAGTACTATATGTTTTATTACTGTTGTAAAAAGTGGAATATGTGTGACATATTTTTAACTAAATTAAAGTTAAATAGTTATGTATTGCTGTAAAGAATTTCAGAACTCTTATATGCATGTGATTTTGATTCATAATATAAATCTAAAAGAAACACTGATAACAGTTATAAATTTAGATACAAAATAAACATAATTTAAAATTTACAGATTATATTTACTACACTTTTCGTGGAAACTGGGACTAAAACTTTGAAAAATATTTTTTAAAGTACATAATATATTTTATGGTATTGGTTTCAAAGACATACATTTAAGTAGTTTCATGGTTTATTTATTTCTTGATTATCTATATTTCATTTTTCTTCGTCAACATATCAAGGTAGATTTTCATAAAAAATATTTTAAACTAATTAAAAATTGACTGACGCATTATAAAATTTTTTTTAATAAAAAACATTTTTGTTATGTAACATTATTTTGAAAAACGTTTAATAATCGTTGCGAACGTTTAATAAAAGTTAAAGTGTCCCCTCCAATATAACTGGGAAAAATAATTGTTAACAAATTAACATTGCAGTGTTCATTACTAGATAAACTCAAAATATAGTATTCATGATTATTTTTTTGGAATCTCCGCAAAAATGCTCTAATAACATATATTCATACATAATATTCCGTTGTAACATAGTCTAAAATGAACAATGAAAAGGCACACAAATTATGAGTCTTTCCTTTACTTACTAGAAAAAGCTTTAACCTGAATCAGCAATTCATTTGAACAACTTCATCAAAATAATAGTATGTGTTCATTATACTGAATGGTTAGGAAGTTTAAACAGCAATTAGTCTTGGATGAAGTTTTGAAGCAGACTATGAATAATAACAAATCGGTATTTTTTACTGCAAGAAGAGTTTAATCTACATTTAACATATGAATGGATATTTAAATCTGTGGCTGGGACTAATGGAATATACTAGTTTTGAGGTCTCCGGAAACACTTTGAAATATTGATTTCATAATTAGTAATTATACGAAGTGTGCATGCGAAAAGTTTATCTTTTTAACGTTAAGTTGACAAGAACACTCCTATAACTCTACATGTTATTCGTTTTAAAATCCTGAATGAAATTATAAATGACGTTTAGTGAAAGAATAATTTCCGACAAAACGAAGAGAGGAAGAATATTCATTTAAAAATCCTGATTTCCAGTTATTGTATTTAGAGGAATTTTTTCAGTACCTTTTTTACTATTTAAATTTCTCAAAATTTTTTTGTACAGTTACATTTTGATTTATGTTTTATTTTAATATATTTTTGACATTTTTAACATTTCATTATCATTATATATGACAAGATTGTTTCAGAAATACTATTCAGTAGGAATTAAAGATTTATTAAGTAAATAAAATTCTAAGCACGAAGCACACAGCAAGCATTACAGTAGAAAGGTAAACACTAAAGGTGTTGCCAGATGTTTAACTAGCAATACAACAAAACTATTACGATTACTTTGATTATTACAATACTCTCCCTAAATCAAAATAATCTGACAATATTAAAAAAAGGTACATATTATATATACATACATGTAAATACATTTATAAAATCAATCACTTAGAATATACATGCTACAAGAAAATAAAATAACATATTATTAAATACACAATAGCAATGTTAATAGTATAATATATATATGTATACATGCACTAATTAATTTCCAAAATTATACATTCCTAGCATTAACTTTAGTTTTAAAAATCTATCTTTAGCAAGAGGTTTAGTGAGTATATCAGCAGCCTGAACTTCACTACTACAATTTATGACATTAAGTTGCTTATTTTCAAATTGTTCTCTTATAAATTTGTAGCGGATGTCAATATGCTTGGTCCTATTATGGAACTTTGGATTTTTCACTAAACGGATGGCACTTTGGTTATCTATTTGAAGACTTGGAACAGAAGTCACGCAGCACAATTCTTTTTAAAAAAGATTCTTCACAAAAGATTGTTCAACCAAATTGCTTCTTTTGCAGCTTGGCTTGCTGCAATAAATTCTGCTTCAGTTGTGGAAAGCGCAATACAACTCTGTCGTTGACTTCTCCAGGCTATAGCTCCTCCATTGTACTTGAACACCATTCCTGATGTTGATCTCCTGGTTAATGGATCCCCAGCATAATCTGAGTCACTATATGACTCAAGGGTAGCACTAGAAACACTCAGATACATAATGCCATACTTTTTGGTTCCATTAAGATACTTCAGGATCCTTTTCACCATGGTCCAGTGTATCTGTTGAGGTTTATCCAAAACCTGGGAAAGCACTCCCACTGCATATGCTATGTCGGGCCTGGTGACAATAGCCAGGAACATAAGACTACCCACAGCTTCACGATAGGGTACATCAGCTGAAAGAGATACTGAATCATCTGTAGAAATAGCCCCCTTTTCAATAGGTGGGCTAACATGATTTGAATTAATCATATCAAAGCGAGACAGGATCTTCCTACAATAAGCTTCTTGATGTATAAATATTTTACCACATTCAAGATGCTCAATTTGTGTACCAAGAAAATAATTAGCTTCACCTATCACTACAGAGAATTCACTTTCAAGCTTTTTAAGAAACAGATTCACTGTTTGCTCCTCATCTGCAGCAATGATTCCATCATTAACATACACAATAAGATACATGGATTTTTCATCATTAAAAAACAAACATGGGTCACAGTTAGATCGCTTCAATCCACTGTTCTCAGCAAAACTTTTAAAGCGTTTATTCCAACACCTTGGAGCTTGTTTTAAACCATATATAGATTTTAGTAGTTTGCATACCTGACCAGAACTATCACTAAATCCTTCAGGTTGAGCCATGTAGAGAGCCTTGGAGATATCTCCATACAGAAAAGCAGTTTTTACATCAAACTGACCCAGTTTCAGTTTTCGAGTAGCAGCAATGCTCAGGACAGTTCTGATGGTATCCCACCGAACTACAGGACTAAAGGTTTCACTGAAATCAACTCCGAATTTTTGGCTGAATCCTTTAGCAACAAGTCGAGCTTTAAAACGCTGTACAGTTCCATCAGCATTTTGTTTAACCTTGAACACCCATCTATCACATATGGCTTTTCTGTCAGAAGGTAAATTTGCAAGTACCCAGGTGTTGTTACTGGATAGGGATTCCAACTCTTCCTTCATAGCAGCAAGCCATTTGTCACTATCTTCAGAAGCTATTGCTTCTTTGTAGGTATCAGGTTCTATGTGTTCTGTCAATAGAACAAAGTTGTCAAATTTGGCTGGCATCTTTAATATGGACCTGTCACGCAAATTTCTGAAACTCTGCTCGGCTAAGATTTCTTCTCTTTCTCTATCTTCAGCACTAAATGGTATCTTCGCTATTTCTTTTCCCACACCTGGATCTGGTGTTTGAAGAGGCTTCTTCACTATTTCCATATCTGAGTTTTGAATATCAGAAGATACATCAGGAACACAGCTGGATTTTTCATTTTGAAATATCACATCTCGAATCAGGATAACCTTGTTCTGATCTTTTATCCATATCCTATAACCATCTTTTTCACCACTGTAGCCAACAAAAACTCCATTGGCACTCTTTTTGTGTCCCATTTCCTTCTTTTTTGTTGAAGTACATGGACAAAGCACTCCGTTCCAAATACACGCAGGTGATCTATACTGATCACTTCTTTGGAAAACCACAGTTCACAAGGACTTTTGTCTTTAACTGATGTTGGCCCTGTTCTGTTCAATACATAAACAGACGTGTTTACTGCTTCTGCCCACAGTTTGAAAGGAAGATTTGCAGCATAAATTATAGATCTAGCACATTCTACAATAGTTCTATTTTCACGTTCTGCAGCTCCATTTTGTTGAGGCGTATAAGGCATTGACATACGAGAAGAGATTCCGAATTTTTCAAGAATACTCTTCACTGTTGAATTTATAACCTCTCCTCCACCATCACTTAGCACCTCCTTGACCATATTCCCAGCATTTTTCGCTTCATTAAGAAACGTTTTAAGGTACTTAGAAACTTCACTCTTGGACTGCATAAAAAATACCCGACGGAATTTGGTGAAATCATCTTTGAAACAAACATAGAATTTAGCACCACCTAGAGACTGTTGCTGCATTGGACCACATACATCTATATTTATCAAATCTCCTGGTGTTGTAGCCCTTTGTTTCCTTGTTCCAAAGGGACGACGACATTGTTTGCCATAACAACATCCATCACATATTTTGCTGTCTTTCACATCACTTTTTATTTGATATTTTCTCAGTACATCCCTAACATGAGCCTTGTTTTGATGACACAGTCTTTCATGCCACAATTGTAAGGATTGGTCTGCTGAGGCAACACATACTTCAGCAGATATTTCTGGATGAAGAACACGCATTTCTAATGCATATAAGCCATGCGCAGTTCTTACACCTTTCATGCGTACTCTGTGATCTCTCAAGAGGGAGCACTCATCTTTTGATGCTTGGAACTTGAAGCCCTTTTTTAAGATTTGGCTGATGGAAAATAGATTTCTACTGATGTCAGGAACATACCACACCTCTGTCAGATGATGCTTCTCCCATTTGTTATTGATCCTTATTTCAATATTTACAGTTCCATGTCCATAAGCCATAAT
Organism: Trichonephila clavipes; assembly: GCA_019973935.1. Lineage (NCBI taxonomy): Eukaryota > Metazoa > Arthropoda > Arachnida > Araneae > Nephilidae > Trichonephila > Trichonephila clavipes. The sequence continues at coordinate 735,593 of BMAU01021230.1, read as the reverse complement.
TGCATCACTATTTCCCACATATACTAGCTTAGGTGAGTTGAATTGAGTGAAGTCCACAAAATAATTTTTGTGCTTTGTCATGTGAGCTGATGCTCCACTGTCGGCAATTCACACTTCACTTTCTGGAACACCTTCCACAGTACACACAAAAGCATCACCATCAATTTTTGGTTTGCTTTCTTTCTTCCAGCAGTCCTTGGCAAGATGACCCGGTTTAAGACATACGTAACATTTCCTCTCAGGTTTCTTGAAAATTTTCTTCCTAGTAGCAACCAGGGCTGTGGAATTTGCTGACTTGGACGGTAGCCTCATTTCAATAAGTCGAAGTCTTTCAGTCAATTTATTGACTGATCTCTCCTCTATTGGTACCGACTCCCACACACTCTTAAACTCGAAGTATTCTGAGGGCAGTGTGGACATGATTCTACTCATCAGCTGAAGATCCGGCAATGTTGTCTTAGCAACACGCCTTCGCTCATCATTTAACTCACTGAAGTTTCGCTGCAGCTTTGCAATATGGCTTACAATATCGTCCTCCAATTATTTATCATTGTGGAAACACTTCTCCATTAAACTATCCAGCCGTTGCCCGGAGCTCTGTTCATACACCGACAGCAACTTTTCCCACACACAGTTAGCTGTATCGCATATCGATGTCAATTCGGCGTTACTATCGTCCATATTGCCCACAAGAATTAGTTGGGCAAGGGAGTCGTCCTTAATAAAAGCTTTCTGCGCTTTCACATGTGCGGCAACCGCTTCAGATGAAGCATCGGCCGGTAAGCTTAGGCATTTCCGATCTCCACACACAACATCATGCACATCGTGATGTCGCAACAAAAGTTCGATTTGCCACTTCCATTTGCTCCAGTTGGCAGCTCCTACAAGCTTTTCAATATGAGCTTTAAATTCCATCTCAGTCTGTACACGTGCTTAGGCCTAACAAAAACACGCGGTATTTAACTTATAATTTTTTTAAAAAAAACTTTTCCCGAAGACACTTCACAAATTTTAGCGATTCCTGGGCCCATAACCTGTTGCAGAAATACTATTCAGTAGGAATTAAAGATTTATTAAGAAAATAAAATTCTAAGCACGAAGCACACAGCAAGCATTACAGTAGAAAGGTAAACACTAAAGGTGTTGCCAGATGTTTAACTAGCAATACAACAAAACGATTACGATTAATTTGATTATTACAATAAAGATAACCCCTCGTGGGCCAGTGCCTTCCTTTGAAGATTCCCTCATAATGACCTCTTGTTTACTTTTGTCCTCCGTTTATATAATGCCAATATCTGATTCCACTAAGTCTGCCCATCTCAGACTTAGTCTTCTAAGTTTACGATTCCCAGTGACTTTGAACTGAAGTACCTTTCTGAAAACATCATCGTCTGGCATGCATTCAAATTATATAGGCCATCCAATTCATTCTATTTATTTTTAAGTATTTAATGATGTCAGATTGTTTATAAGCCCAGTGGGTGAGTGGTATTGCATCGCACTTCCACACCTCAAGTCCGAGGTTCAAATCCCGGGCTGGGAAAGGCCGACTCAGCCTTTCATCCCTTTAGTGGATCGATAAATGAGTACCAAGCTTGCTTGGGAAATTAACACTGGGGGTTTCGCGCCAGAATGACCACCTAATCAGAACATCTGCTTATGCACCTTTGGGGTCAAAGTCATGTATACTGATATGGGCACAGTAGGCCTTGGCCCTCATAGGCTGTTGCGCCACTGAGTTAAGTTAAGATTGTTTATAAACTCTATGTGCCGCCCATGTAGTATAGTGGTTAGTGACGCAAACTGTGCGGTGCCGTAGGGCCTGGGTTCAAATCCCGGTGAAAGCATGGATGTTTGAAATGTATAGTGCCTTCGCGGCATGGGGGTACTCTAAAGGCCCTTGATCACCCCCAGGGTGTTCTCCTTCGAAATTGGGGTGGAACCGAACAAAATCGTACTGTCGCCTGCACAGTACTCAAAGCTAAGGCTAACGACAGGCGTAAAAATCTAGCCCTTAGCCGCGATGAATCTCGTGGACTTTGATCTGATGTTACTGTCCATCAGGTGGCATAAGCGACAACAACAACATAAATTCTATGTAATTCAAAATTGTATCTTTTCCAGCTATTGTTTTTGTTTACACCTCCAAGTATACTTCGAAGTATTTTTCTCTTAATTCTATTTTCTTCCTGTTCTGTTATTGTTCAAGTCTCAGATGCATGTGTCAGAACTGGTCTAATAAGAGTTTTGTGAATTAAAATTTTTGTGTTTTTTTCTTGAAAGAAATTTAGATTTTAAAAACCTCCTGAGTCCATACAAAGCCTTATTTGCCTGGTATAATCGATTCTGGATTTCATGAGATAGTCTGTTATCAGTGGTAATAATTGATCCTAAGTGGGTAAAACTTTTAACTGTTTCAAATTTATATGATCTATTTCAAGATAATTTTTAACATTTATTAAAATATTTTAGATTCGTTATTTACTGTTCGTTTTTTGGTAATGAGATTAAAATGTACACTGCTGGCCACCGTAAATGCAACACCCTGAAGGAAACATGCAAATAACATGAAATTTACAACATGCATTAGCAGAGGTGAGATATGCATACGATTAGAATTTCAGCGCAGACACACATCACGCGCGCCTGTGGCGCCACCTCAAAGCGCTATTTAAGGATTGGAGATTTCGGCAATTTCAAGTTCGGCAATTGTGTCTTTCCTGTGGTTTTTTCAAAAAACGATCACTTATGTCTCGTAGAAAACAGTGATTAGCTTTTGATCAAGTATACGACAGAGGAAGGATAGTGGCCCACCTAGATTGTGGATTATCTTTCAGGGAAATCGGTAGTCGTGTTGGACGAAACCAAACAACTGTAATGTGGATATGTGACCGTTAGATGCCGGAGGATACGACGGATGACGTGGTCGATCGCATCCACCTCAGTCAACCACTTCACGTGAGGACAGGCAAATTGTGCGCATGGCAGTGACGGATCGCTCAGTCACATCAAGAACCGTAGCACAGCCCATTGAGTACGTAACGCATCATTCAGTGTCTGCGCGTACCATTCGACGCCGTTTATAGCAGAATAGTCTGTCCGCAAGACGTCCATTGCTTGGTCTACCCTTGACGCAGAACCACAGGCATCTCCGCCACCAATGGTGCGATGAAAGAAGGACGTGGGCGGGAGAATGGAATGAAGTTGTCTTTACTGACGAGTCACGCATCTGTCTGCAACACCACGATGGTCGGATTCGAGTCTGAAGACACCGTAGAGAGAGGATGCTGAACAGCTGCGTTATGCACTACCACACTGGTCCTGCACCGGGTATTATGATATGGGGCTGTATTGAATATCACTCTCGCACTTCTCTAGTACGCTTTGCCGGTACTTTAAACAGCCAGCGCTACATCTCCGAGGTGTTGGAGTCAGGTGTCCTTCCTTACCTTCAGGGCTTGGCCACACTCATATTTCAACAGGATAATGCATGACCAAACGTGGCACGCATTGTCCAAAGGTTCTTCGTCAATCACCAGATTGAATTGCTTCCCTGACTGGCTCGCTCTCCAGATCTTTCGCCGATAGAAAACATGTGGTCCATGGTTGCTCAACGATTGACCCAGATTACACCCCCAGTTGCCACACCAGATTAGCTTGGGCAACGTGTGGAAGCTGCTTGATCTGCTGTACCCCAAGAACACAACCAAAGTCTCTTTGAATCAATGCCGAGGCGTGTGGCAGCGGTGATCTCCAACAATGACGGCTACTCTGGCTACTGATTTTGGCAGGAACCACACTTCACAGAAGTCTATAAATTTAATCATTTGATACTTGGTCAACATGTTATCCACAAAATAAATTTTGTTGTGCTATCTCTTGTCTTTCTTGGTGTTGCATTTACGGTGGCCAGCGGTGTATATACTTACACTATGTATATGGTAGGATCGTAGTTATATGAGAAAAAATATATAATTAAGACCTACTTATGCGGAAAAGATGTTCTATGGTATGGTGGATTAAGGGAAAAATAATTAAAAAAATAATTTCAAAATTCAACATCGCCCCAAAGAAGAAGTTTTGAAAAAATGGAAAAAGGCTTGATTTTAGTTAGATGGTTTTAGAATTAAGGTATCCGACTATATACGTTCGGAACCATGATTTTAAAAAAGTGCATTAAAGGATATTTTCATGTCACTTAGATTAGAATACATGTTTAAAATTGTTTTAAGGACATTTTGACAAAAAAAAGTTAATTAAATACAATATTTTGGCAAAATATTAACTTAGAATAATCATTTTTCAAAATGTTCTCCTTTTGTGAAAAATGCTTGTATTATTTTAATGTTTTGCCTGTATATAGCTCAGACCTCTTTACAGAGGCTCAACTAGAATTTTTGAAAAATTCACATTTTCAGAGTTACCACCAATTGAAATAATTATCGGTGTTTTTTTCTTCAAATGTCTCCCCTCTGTTGTCGTAAAACATGGATAAAGCCACTTCTAAGTTATATGTTTCAAAATTCTAGTTGAGCCTCTGTACAGAGGTCTGAGCTATATACAGGCAAAACATTATTATAATAGAAGAATTTTTCACAAAAGAAGAACATTTTAAAAAAGATTATTCTAAGTCAATTTTTTTCCAAAATATTGTACTTAAATAATATTTTTTTGTCAAATTGTCCTTAAAACAATTTTATACATGTATTCTAATCTAAGTGATGCTAAATATCATGAAAATTATCCATGTATGCGCTATTGCAAAATCACGGTTCCGAACGTAGTCGGATACCTTAAAATAAGATCATTTTCTTTGATATAAATAACAAAAACTGATTAGAATTGATAATCGAGCAATGTACAACGCAACGTTTCATACACCCAGCTCTCTCTCCCCGCCCGCCGAGTCAGTCCCCCTGATCCAAGCTTTTTTCCTTCTTCCTCTTTATCGTGAGCCGTGATTTCGACAGTACATTTTTTTTTAATTCAATACAAAAGAAGCTGTTAAATGTAGGCAATGTGTTGTTTTTTCGGGTAAATGTTTAGTAGTGTCCACCCATTGCAGTAAATGTAAAAATTTATTAAAATGCCTGTTTTTCTTTAAGAAGAATTACTTTGATTTTGTACCGTAGAAAAATTCAAATGCCTTTGTGACGGCACTTAACACGAAAATTAATTATTTATTTTATTTTTTTTTCATCTATGTACTAGATAACTTTCCCGCATAGGTAGGATTCGAAATTCAGAAAAATGTTTTTCAATTTACCTGATAATGATACCTAACCTGTTTTTTTGTGAGATCTGTACAATATTTTTTTCATTTCCAATGTGGCTGCGGATTGGTAAATACCGTTGCAGACCTAGTACATTCCCCGGGAGTCGGTAACACTCTTAAGTGCGGCAACATATAGATGTAATACAACTCGTCGCAATGTAATTTTAACGCTCAGTTTCCTCCCCAGAGGGAGGCACCTGAACTCTGACGTTGCGGTTTTGTACTAGGACTTTAAGTTTACCCAGAAAACCCAAGCCAAACAGTCACCCTAGGGATCTTCAACAGGCCGCATAATCATACGACATGGAGGATGTCGATTCTCTGCATCATGAAAGTCCGTCGTCTTGACCGTCTCAAACCTTGGGCATTCAATACCAGTGACCAACCAACTACGCCACCCAGCAGGTCAAATCGGTACAATATTATGAAAAAAATTAACCATTTTATGTAAAGTATTTTTTATAAGTAATTAAAATAAGCAACATGGAATATTAAAAAAGTTAATTGCTCAACAACACTATAAATTTTCAAATAATGCAAAATTCATTAAATTTTGAACTAACATTTACTTCACAATAATTTATTTTATTTTTAAAAAATAAAAAGAAGAGTATTTCAAGAGAAAATAAATAGAATTTTTTTCTTACCGCTATCGATGTGCATTGTTGAAAAACAACAAATATTTTCTGCAAAATTATTAACATATTTATCATTTGCTTACGAAGGCGCACGAGGAAAAAACTCTGGGTTATATTATTTTATTTGACGTACTTCAAGTTTAAAGTAAATATCAATTTTTGTTCTAAAATGTGTGTAATATTCGTCAAAAATATGTGTATTTTTAACACATATTTATGTATATTTTTGGTTCATTCGTTTTTCTACCCATGCATCTTGATGTCCTACTTTCTTTCACATTTTTGACACACAAAACTGTATTCGTCAATAAATTATTTTATTTCTTCCCACACGCTGACAGCTGGCCTTTTTGTCAATCAATAGCTACTTTCTCTTGAAGTTTCCTAAGTAATTTGTAGCTGCAATTTCTTTTATATGTATATTCTGCAATCATAATCATTAATGCTTTCTTAGAAAGTTTGCCAAGGATATTTGAGTATAATGACCGCAAAATGAATGAATCTTCGGGGGCCTCATGTGTAGACAAAAGGTCGTATGTACAAAAGATATTAACCATTCATCATCTGCCTGATATATAGGGACGATCGACGTTACTTAAAAAAGAATCTGGCATCATCAATATCGTATCGGCTTTTCGATAAAACTACTTACACCATGTAAACTTTCTCAGTAGAATTTTTTATTTAAGAGATGTAAAGATCGTTTTAAAGCTCTGATCTTATTTTAAAGCAGCCAAAATATTTTAAATTTGTAAAAATGAGTTTTATATTTCAGTTTTAATTAATTTAAAAATAGTTTTAATGGTTCATTTTGAAATAATTATGTTTTAACATCGAATGCACATAAATGTTCTTTAGACTTGTTCCAAAGAAACGCGCCATTTTCGAAGAATAAGTGAACTTCGGCAAAGAAACTTTTAAGAGACCGTCATGCACATTCTGGAGAAATTAAATTCTATTTGCAGAAAAACACTTGGAATTAAGAAACCACCTGTAGCTTGGCAAGTTTTCTTCTTTATTTTTTTCTTATAGTGATGTATTTTTAGAATCAAACTGGTCTTGAAGTATATCTGAAGTATATATATTAATTAATCTGATACTACTTTCTCTTTAAGTTTCTTTTTTGTAATTTTTTATAATTTGAGATGAATAAAATGAATATTTAATATTTTAAACAATCAATTTTACATTCTCTTATTGATTTTATTAAATAATATGTACGAATTTTTTAATTAATATTTATTAATCATTTAAGCATTGTATTCATATTTCAACTATAAACCCTGCATTCTCAATGTAGTAATAATATATTCAAATATATTATAGAAATAAAGGAAAAATCTGCATACAATTAGTTGTTTTTAAAAATTATGCTAGTAAATATTTATATATTAAAAATCAACTGATCTTAATTTATTTTTTAGTATTACTCAACTCCCAAAGGTAAGAAATCATTTACATAAAAAATGTGTTTGAAAAAATCAAAAATATTAAAACAGTTGAATTTATAGAAGGAACATATAAATATAAATAATAATAAAATAACAAACATTAAAAAAAGATTTTTTTAACTTGTGGATCTGAATTCGAAGAAATTGATTGATTGTATATGTTACCGTTAAAATGTGAAATCCATTATTTCATAGAATAACTAGGTATTTCATGAAATAACTGGACAAGTCAGTTAAAGTATATAAAAGTATTGAATTTTACGATTTACCTAGGTATTCTATAGAATAACGATTACTTATTTGGTTAAAGTATCCGACTGTCCTAAAATCATGATTTTTTTTCATAATTGACAAATTTTTTATGGTTTTTTTATAGGTAATCTTATTAGCTTAATGAAAACACCAATTTTTTTATTTTCCATTCACTAGAACAAAAACTACAAGTGTGTTTGTAAAAGCAGATGCCATAACTTTACACAAGATGTCAAATTTTAAGATGCGTTTTACTCGAAATGGGTTTCTTTTTTTCCGAAAAGCTCAAACGGGGACAGTGATTGCTCAAAAAGTTTTGAAAATAATTTACTGAAATTTTTTGTGTATATTCTGTATAAGAGTAGAAGTATTTTGACCTTCAGATATATCAATCACCGTTTTATTTCAAAATTTACAGTCCTTTATGTGGTTTTTTATATACAAATAAAATTATTAACGAGAAAATTAATGTCATTGTGGTAAAAGCGTGGGGTGCTCAATATCAATTGTTGTGATTTCTTACTAGTTTTATTCCCAAATGCAAAGTTAGTGTAAAAATGTAGTACAAAGTACCCCTCTCTGTTACCACAATGACATTAATTTTCTCTTTAATCGTTTTATTCTTACATTAAAAATTATTTCTTATGATTTTTCACAGATACCATACATGTTAGGGATACTTTCAAGTTGACTAATTTAACAATTAAAGCATTAAATAAAAAACGAAAAATGTATTTACATTCTTAAAAAAAATTGCATTTATATTGCTGTAAATATCATTATACTCTTGACTATATGTATCTATACGCAATCTATTTTTCCCCTCCTCAAAAATACCAAATTTGATTCAACAAGTAATATAAAAAAATTTTAAGTCAATTCCTACGAAGACCAACACAAAAATTTTATTTTAGCTACTTTTTATTAAATAGTCATAATTAATAAAGGTATGCATATACATATAACAGAATAACAACATTAAGTGGTAATTAATTTTTATTAATTATCATTAAAGTATCGTATTGTCATCTAAAACAATCGTGTTTATAAAATTTCAGTTCAACTGAATACTTTAAAACGTGAGAAAAACCTTTTCAAGTTTTGACACAAGTCGCCAAAAGGGTCGCTAAGTCGCCAAAAATTATGCCAACGTGGTTGTATTTGTAATTTTTTGAATAATTAGTTTTAATGAACTAATTTTTATTAATTACAATTAAATTATTGTATTGTCATCCCAAATAATCATGTATATAAAATTTCAGCTCAATTGAGCACTTTAAAATGTATTTTATCAACGATTGAAAATTCCACCAAAATAAATAAATAAATATATAGAGGTGTGAGCTATATAATAGTAGGAATTGAAAAATAATGTTACAATATCAAATCAGAAACGAAATCCGATACTTTACATACTAACGGCGTGTATAGGCCTATCGTTATTCATTTTTTATTTCACGAATAAACAAGTATTATAAAAAAAATTGTCAATTCCTACTTAGTTCATCAAAGGAAAATTTTATTTTAGTTACTTTTTATTAAATAGCTGCAGTTAATATAATTATGTATATACATAGGACTGAACCACAATATTAAGTGACGAAATAGAAAGCGATTTAGCGATTTTTCTAGAAATTTTCCATTTTCTTTTCTACACATGATGTGTGTGTGTTGGACTATTTTTTTTATTTGTTACTATATTTATTCATTCAAATAAAATATTATAGTAAAAAATAAATCACATTTTCAGAAATTAGGCCATCCCAGGTGGGATTCGAATCCACGACCTTTGCATTAGAAGTCCAACGCGCTATCCATTGCGCTATAAGTACAAAGAGCGATTTTCCTTTCTATACATGCTGTTGGGCTATTTTTTTTGTTTGTTACTATGTATTCCTTTTTTAATTTAATGAATAAATTAATAATTGGAAAACTCTTTTAACATCATGAGCCATCCCCTATAAGTTTAAAAAAATGTATTTGAGCTTGAATGGAGGAATAGAAAATATTTTATATAACGATTAAAAATTTGAACAAGTTATGTATATACACATAGAGAGAGGAGAGTGAACTAATAGTAGGAATTGAAAAATGAGACTTAATACAGTTAATCTGAAGTAAAGAAGAAAAAATTCCGGATTTTATTGAAGGTTATTCATGAGAAAGATCATAAAAATGTTTCCAAAACTTAAATATAAAAGCTCCTAGTTGTTTTGATATAATCAAAAGTATGGTGTGAGACGAGAATAAAATGCAATAAAAAAATAGATTTTTCTGCGAACTTGAAGTAACGACAGGAGATTAGTTATAGATCAATGAAACTATTGGAAAGTGGTTATTTAGTGACAAAAATATCTGGTGTCGTCTAGACACCACAATATGCCAATGACATTACTTATAACTATCCATGTTTTTCCAGTTGATAGCAAGATTTATTATTTTAGTTTGTTTAAAAACTTATTTCACAAATGCTAAACATTTTGAATACAAAATAAATGTATATAAAACTCCGAGAACTGTTCTGTAAAAACTTTTTAAAGTTGAAATTACTAAATGGCTAGTTAATTGAAGTTTTACTTTCAAAGGCGAAATTATATTCCCGACTAAATATATCCATATGAACTGTTTTTGTTGCATTTCTTGTTCTTAAACTTTGCAAACTGTTTGATCTTTCGTTCCACATGATGGTATTGTAGAAAAAAATTTTTTTTAAACATTGTAGCCATTGCTTTATTTTTATTTATTCTTAATGCTTATTTTTATGTTTCTATAATTTCTATCCGTACGCTTTTTTTTTCAATTTTGTACTTTCATGAATATTGACCAAATGGCAAATAAACAAGCATAACAAAGTCTAATTTTCGAAATCTTAAAAAGTGTTTCTTTTAATATTTACTTTTAATACTTCCAGTAACATTAATGACATAATCCAAAGACAATAATTTAATATTCTATCAAATATGTTGACAAAAACTTCAAGAGGCTTTAATACCAAAAATGTAAATGCACATTTTATATAAAATTGTATTTGGAAGATGTTTTTTGCTGCTTAAATCTTTCAAAATGCGAAGTATTTACGCTCATTTTCATAAAAATAAGTTTTACTCTTTTAGGTATAAAATGCATATGGATACATTGTTTTATTTTCATACGAAATTTATTAAACTCAAAATTTATGAATATATGGTTTACTTAAAGCAAAAAAAAAAACATAGATTTAATAACAATTAGATATGTAAGAAATGAATCTTTCCCAATGAGTAGAAAAATTCCCATGTTCTAACGTACAAAAAGTTTTATTTGTATCTGTGATATCATAGAATGATCCATTGATGCTATCATAAATTTAGAGCTTGTAAAAATCAGCAATACTTCAAATATTTATCTGTGAGAGCAAATTATCGATCGCAATAATGAAATAAGTTTAAATGAGATGCTTATAGCTTTCTCCCACACATATGAATGTACTATGAGTAATCGTGGCATAAGAATTTTGCAATTTAGACTCTTTGTAATTTGTGTTTTGTAGATAAATATTATAGTAGTTCCTTTTGATGCATAATGGCGGAATGTAATCTTAATTTTCTTAAATTTCTTTGGAAAACTAAGAACCGTATCAGCGCTAATTCTTGAAGGAAAACAGGGCGTTAGGATGAAAGACGCATTATTTTTTCCCTTATTTTCCTTTAAAGACAATTTAAAAACCAAAAAAGGAATGCGCATTGCTTTTTATTCTTTGTATGCTGAATGATAATATTTAGACTGTTAATAGCGCATAATGCTTAAGTTGTTTCAGTAATTTATATGGACTGTTTTGGTCAGTATATTTGTAATATATTTAAATATTACTGCTTTTCTAAATTTTTAAATGAAATTTTGGAGCTAGAATCAAAATAAAATATTAAGACAAGATTCCTTTTTAGAAGCGAATTTGGGGGAATCAGGCAAATGAATAAAGTTTGGAATATTTTGAAGGTTAATTTTTTTTTCATAGTTGCATTCAGTATTTTCTGACCATAAACATAGTGTTAAAAACGATTAAGAAATTTATCCTTCTCAGTAATATTTCTCTTTAAATATAAAAAAAAATAAATAAATAAGCAATTTCATAATGTAATCAGGATACAATGTTTCATCGTGCTAAATAGACATTATATATTCAGCAAAAATATTATACTTCTTTTGAAGCTCCCCTAGAATATATTTATCTAATTCAGTACTAAATAAAATTTATAAATGGTTCTGTAAAGTTTAAATGTCTTGTGAGTGTTTTCTTTTTTGAAATATTTGAACTTCCATATTTTCTATTTACATACTAAATTCCTTTATTGATATTTATCAGCATATTGACTTTTATTTATAATTTTACATTACAATATCATGAGTTTTCGAAATCAATTTCAGAATTTTGTTTTATTATGTCCATTTCCAAGCATTTAATTTTATTTCAAATGTCGTAGTAAATACACAGTTCTTCCAAGCAAGCAACTTTTTTGAGGGACTTGTGAAAATTTCTCGTGTTTTTTTTTTGTATTCCTTACACAAGAATTAATATAGAAGGATTGGAAAAAATAAGAATAATAATCCTAAACAGGATTAATAAAGAAGTTAGATTCGAAACACGGATGAACATTTTAAAGTAATTATAAAAACAAAGAATAATAATAAAAAAATGTTGAATGAAGAAAAAGAATGAATGAATTAGGAGCTTTTAGAAGATTAAAAATATAATTAATAAGTAACTCTGTGTAAAAGTGTAAAGAATTTTCTTAAAAAATAAAAAATTAGGCATGAAAAACAATTGGCTTTTAGTTTGGCTGTCTTCCAATTAAAAAGAAAATTATAGAACTTGCGTGAATTTCCTGACTTTTATTTATTAAAATTCAGTGTTACAAGAAAATAAATGAAGTCCTTTTGTAAGAAACGTGATACAATGAAAGTAAAATTATATTTGACAAGAATTAATTGATTTCGCAGAAGGTATTTGATCGATTGCTAATTTACTATTTCCACTTTTTTCTTCTTTGCTGGCTACAAAACAGGGTGGGTCTGTAACCATGTATTGTGCCTACGCAGGTCATCGTTCTTACCTTCAAACTGCAAATTTCTCCCTTTTTTTTAATCTGATCAAATTATTTTTGACGCATTAACATTTCCCTATATAAAAATGAGAAAAAGAAAAACGCAAATACGTTATAGCAATATATTGTTCTTGTATGAGAGAAAATGTCATGGTTCAAAAAAATGTGTGGCATTTGCTTTGGAGAGAAAGAGAATAAGGGGAAAAATGACATACAGATTCAAAAACTGTGGACGTGCTTCGTTTGCTTATTAGTGAATCGCTTTAAGGTAGACAAGGATATAAGTTTCTAGAAAATGAGTGTATTTTTAGTTCTTGAGTTTATGAGTGACAATCTTGTTTGGCTTTTAAACGGTGCACTTTCAACAGTGTTGTGTAACCATAGTAACTCGGATTCTCGGTATTGTTAAAATAATAGTTCGGGGATAAAAAAAAATAAAAGCAGTAAAATAAATTCAAATTTGATGGATGCTGTATTAACTATTTAGTATTCATAGGATGCCGTAATACTTTAGTAAATACACTTCCAGGATTTCGTGCTCATATTTTCATGATTTTGAGTATTATATCTTGGTTATTTTATGAGCTGTAAAATTTCAATATTCATTCTTTTTCTGTGAGCTAAGCAATTCATTTATTAAAAGGCTGTTGTAAAGTATTTTATTCGTGATTTCTCTTAGGCAGTTCTGTTATGTTTCAAGTATAATTATGCAAATGAGAAATAAGAACAAAGGTCTATTATTATGATTGGAGATATGCGTGAATAATTCCATCTGTATATACATTTCCAAAAAATTCTTTAAACAGCTTACAATATTGAATTAAAATAATTAAAAAGAAGGGGAATTAAATTTGAATATTAAATTTTAAAACAAAAAGCGTTTTTGAAATAGTTTTTTTTTAGCATATTTCAATTTAACATCGAAGAGATTCAAATTGCCTTCTTTGTGTGTGTGTCTCTTGTGTAATTTATAATACTTATTTCGTATCAATTAACCTCAATATATTAAAGGACTCCAATTTCTTTATGCATACAGCATTTACTAAATATATAGATTGGGAAATGTATGCGAATGAGATGCTCTAATTGCGCTTTAGGGCAGAAAAAGATAAATCGATTCAAAATTTATTTAATGCAAGGAAGAAAAAGTTGTTTTTACCTTGTTCTATCTTTATACGTAAGAAAAACACATTTACAGAGATATTCGCTACGAGAGGATTTCTTGAATAGAAGTTTTATTTACTTGCATTTTTATGCGCTGAAAATATCTCCTTTAATTGATTAAATGAAGATCGAAGAAAATAGACGAGAAGAATAACATGATTGAACTTTAAATTCGAACCATTAAAGAAGTTATAGCTACAAAATTTTAATTAGTGTAGAGGTTATCAACTTAAAGATCGAAAATAGAATGAAATGAGTTATTTATTATTTAAAGAAAAATCCTCAGAATGAATTCATTTGCAAGAAAAACTTAACAGGCAAATTGAAATTCATATTGTCTTTAATATTTTTTTTAACGGGAAAAAAGTTTTCCATTGTCTTAAAGGATTTATTTACTTTTCCCAATGGTTAGTACTTAAAATAAGGTATATTGTATTAATGTACAGTCTGTATATTTTAAATTTGAAAATTAAAACATTATGTATAATTCATTTACAAAAAAAAACGAAGTTGAAATTCCGTTAATGAACGCATCATAAAAGCTTCAAAATAAACAATAATTTTACATAAAAATTTAATTTTAAAATCTGTAACAATGCACATGGGGTAGACTGGTAAAAGTTTCAAAGATAACATTTCTGAAAGGATTTTGACAATAATTTAATTTTAAAAAAAATATTTTTAACCTTACGTCATAAATTGAAATATCAATATTTTTTGGTTACTAAATTTATTTCTTGTATATGAATTCATAGGTGCACATTAAAAAGCAACATTGATTTCTTAATAGGAATCAAGAATCCTAAAATTACTATGATATATTTTCCTTCAATCAAGAATCTTTTAATTCGAAATTAAATGAATGATTGATAAAACATTTTAATAAAGAAGCTATATATATAAGCCAAGCCTTTACTTATGTTTTGGATAAACGTTATTTGCACAATATATTTTATCTATGACATTAAAAATTTATAAGCTAATGAAATCATCTCTTACAATCATTTAGATTTATACTTATAATTTTTTTATTAAAATATGTTAATAACAGCATTTTTTTTATTTTGATTTTGATACTTTGTTCAATGTCACTCCAAAGTGCATCATTTCACTAATTTTATCGAAATTCTTTTGAATATGAATAATTTATTAATAGATCTCATTTCTATATGTTTGTAATGCTGTTTGAGTAGATAGCAATCTTTACTTGTAAAATAGATTCTCTGCTAAAGTATTACTTTTCAGAGGTCACTAAAGTAAATATACAAAATGTAAGAGAAAAACATTATATTAAACATTAACATAAGCATTATTTAAATTTTTAATTTCTGATGTAGAATTCATGAAAGAAATACCTTAAATATCATTCAGGAATAAAATTGAAAATTGTAATTTAGTGTAAAATGGATAAAAAGGAATTCAGTTCCCATTCTCATAATGCATTTATATTTTAAAACATTTTTTTAAATAACTATGAAGTATAACGAAGCAATGATATGCATGATGTACGTTAAATTTAAACTTTTATACTGCTTAGTTGTGCAAAAACTATAATCGTATGAAGTATCTTTTTCGTGTAAAATTCCTTTACTCTTCCTAAAAATAAGCTTCAAGAAATCTATGTTCACTAACGTCTGTCGTTGTTGATATGAATTATACTATATCAAAAAAACAAGGTAAAATTGAAGCAGTAAAAAGTAATATGCAAAGAGATATAACAGAAAGAAGCTAAACACACACATTTATTATATTTGTACTTTTTCGTTGCATTCATACTGCATAATATTTTCAGCATGCATACAATAACTTTGTTTCACATAGGATATGTTTTATTTATTATTATTAAAAAATGGATAGAGTAAAATTAGTTTTGTTAGTAATCCCAAGAAAAACGTCTTGGTTAAAGAACGATAAAATTTTATTTTATTTTTATGGAAAACGATTTTTAATGGAAATTATTTTAAAGTTTAATCTCTTTCAATTAAATACTTTAAATATTTTTTTTCTGTGCTCGTTTTGTTTCGCTTACCAAATAAATAGTATTGATGGCTTTTTAAGGTAAAAGCACACGTTAAAATAATTAAAACACACATTTTTTTAAAAAATAGTACTGAAGAGAGCAATCTTTTGATTTTAAAAATATATTATTTTGTTTCTACTTAACATAGAAACTTAGTTTCAATGATCTATATAAAATTAGAAATATAAGAAGTGGGTCTTTAATATACTAGATATGGCCCTTAAATTGTTCAAAATCTATCATGGCGAGTCTGATAATTCAAAATATTATACATATCTTTTTTTTTTTGTCTATGAAACTTTTTGAACTTGATTTTTAAATTATTTTCTAGGGAATTGACTAAAACAATTCTTACTGTTTGTATATTTTTCGAGTTATGACCTGTTATTTAAATAATAACCTCATAAATATGTCACATTTCTTAAATTATTTATTCGATCAGTTTTAAGATTTTTATATTTTAATAAAACATTAAAATATAGATTTTAGTGCATTCCCTAGATAAGTATATGAAGTTTATTTTAGTAATATTTTTATTGATATATTTTAATTACTTTTTCTCTAATAAGCTTAAAGTATCTTTAAAAAATTGATAAAATTTCACTCATAACTGTAATTTTTGTAAAATTTAGATAATTTGTTTTAAATATTGCTGCTTATATATATATATATATATATATATATATATATATATATATATATATATATATATAAGTGTTAATATTTATTGGTATTGATCTATAAAAAAGTATCCATAATGTTTTAGTATACTATTTTTAAAAAGTATTCTGAACGTATTCGGATACATTAAATTTATTTATTAGGGCCCAATTACATCGTTTGTTATTTTTTTGTGGAACAAAAACATAAAGTATTTTAAGAGCTAAAATAAACTATCAGTTCATCTAATGCATTGATTATCAACCAATGTTCCGTGGCCTTTTTGTGTGCCACCAATTTCTTTTTAAAATTACTACTTTTCTCTGAGAAAAAAATAAAAAAAGAAAGCGTGTATCAGTGTGAACACGCGTTAGAAGTTAACTTCTTTGGCTTACATGTATTGAATTGTAAAATGAAGTTTTATTTTGAAGAAATCTTATATATAATTAACAAATTTATTATTATCATTATTATTTCAAACTGTATTTTAAAAAAATAATTAGGATGGAAAAGGTATAAGTATAGACAAAATTTTCATTTTCAATACATAATACTAAAAAATTTTTTTATTGTATGTATTTTGAGAAAAGTATCATCATTATTAGTCTATGGGTGCTTCAGTACATACTTTTGTTATCAAATGCTTGTGGTAACTAAAGTAAGAAATGTAGGTTTTGCACTCAATATCGCTTAAGTATCTCGAAAAGATTGCATCAATCGTAGTATTTGATTTTGTCGTTGGTATTATTCTGTTGTTTTGTAAAGATAAGGTGAAATTGTCTTTTAAAAATTCAATCAATTGTAGAGATTTGTCTAAAACAAAATTGACATTAAAATCTCCACTTAAAATCATGGGTATTTTATCATAATTTTTATTAAGTAAAGCAGAACCTCTTGATGTATATGTTAATAATGATCGATGAAGGAACTCGATAATGTCATCCAACTTTTTGTTCTTAGTAATATATACTGCTACAATTATAATTTTTTGTACATTATCTATTACGTATTCAGCCAAGCACAAATCCCCCACTGAAGATTGTATGGTACCATAAATATCGGATTGACTGACAGAACATTCCATGGATGGAGTTATAATGTTAACAGCATCGCTAGAATTTTGATATATCGCAACTCCTGCTCTCGTATTTGGTCGTTTATTCTTCACAATGCAGATGAAATTTGGAATAGATATATCACTTTTTCATTGCCCAGCCAAGTTTCTGATAAAACTAAAATATTTGAATTTGTCTACAGCGTGAGCTGTAAGACTTTGACAATTAAAAGTAAAAATCGATAAACCTTGTCTGTTCGTTATGAAATTAATCAAATCTTCATTGATAGTTTGTAGTTTGTTCAATGAAAGTCGTTTAAACTCCTCTTGCAAATGAATTGTTGCTGACGATCGTCTTCGACAATGGTAAAATGTTTTATCATTATTTTTGTCGTAATATATAATCCTTTAATACTCGTTACACGTGATAAAGCAACGTATAATAATGCTTGAGAGTGACGTCGATCGTATTCGTAAACAATTTCTGAGTATGTGTTGCTTTAAGATTTATGAATTGTTGTAGCACATGCACACACCAACGGAACGTGCGTACGCTTATGCATACATTTGTAAGGAATTGCTTAAAGAAGTTAAATCAGGTAAAAATATGAAATTTAAAAAGAAATAGTTTTTAAATTATTAAATTTTTTAAAAACTATACTCATTTGTTTCTCACCAATTTTTTTTATGTGATTTTAGTTCTAAGTTACATAGAGCCAGTAAAAATGGGGCATGTTTGTAAAAAATTTACTGCCCACTGTCTTCAAATACAAATTAATGAAGCACTATACAACACTTTCACAACAATCAAATTAATTATCCCAAAGCATATATATGATTTAAAAACTCACTTCTTAACTGGATTTAGAAATTCCATTCGATTGAAAATTTAGTAAACACAATCTTTTATTGCCAAACTATTGGAAGTAATGTTGTGTTGCCACTAAATTTTAAAACAATAGATTGTTTGTATTATTTCCTTAAATGAATTTTAAAACTGTATATCCAACAAACTCACCTTAAACTAATTTTTGACAGATTTTGAACCATTTAAATGCCTACTTCCGGTAGATTAAAGACTCACTTCCGATTTTTTTAATTCATAAAATGGATTATATTTTGACTTCTAGGTAACGTAAAAACAAAACAAAGTATGTATCGCAAAGCTAAAAGAGGAAAGGCTTGTTAAAGCTGCTGTTGAATGAGGAGAGGGGGTGGGTGCTAGCTCAGGGCTAATAGACGAAAAACACAAAAGAAATTTTAAAAGCCGTAATTTTTAATCTATTTTTTCAATCTTTGAACAGATTACGGATAATACTATTCTACATAAGGGAAAAAAGTTTCGTTAAGATTATTTTTATAAATAAAGTAGTTATTAAATATTTAATTAAAACTTTGAGTATTTTTTGAAAAATCGCAAAAAAAAAAAAGATTTCGTCATTTTTTTTTTATAACTGATTCTAAAAGAGAAAAGCATGAATTTGCTTAGAATAAAATATCAATTCATTAACTCGAAAGGAAACTTAAAGGGAATGATTTAGAAACCATTATTATAAAAGCGTATCAATTTTGACTCAATTTAAAAAAAATAGAAAATATCGTTATTTTGTTAAAAAAATATACCATATCGTGACGAAAAGAATGATCTTTCCGATTCTGTAATTATTTTTTTGTCTGAGATAGATAGTATGAATTAGATGGCGTTTTTTAAAAAAGAGGGGAAAATTCGGAACTTCATTAATTTCTGCCTTACATTCATCGCTAACCGTAACTGGTAACGCGTAACGGAAATCTCTCCCTACCGTGCCATAAGAAGTTAACTTCAAAAATGTCCGGATCCTTTGGTCGATTTATAGAAGTAAACCATTCATAAAATTGTTATTGAACATTTGAACACACTAGAGGAGAGAGTTATTCATTACTTCCCAAATTAAGATATAAAAAAAGTATTGGGTTCGTAATCCATTCGTGTACGGATACATTTGTATATGAATTAACTATGAATGAAGAGGAAGAACTAATTTCTTTCTGTAATAATAGAGATTTAATTTCAAAACAATTCAGAAGAGTCAATGAATTCATTTTAGATTAAAATTAGAGACGATTATTCCAAAATAGCCAAAAAAGCTTTAAAATAGTTGCTACAATTTTCTACAATTTATTTGTGTGAATTCGGATTTTCAGCATTAACAAATATGAAAATGAAAAAAAAAATAAAAAACATCGAAACTTTTTAATGTAGTTGACGAAATGAGAGTGGCATTATTATTTTTACGACCAAATATAAACGAAATTATCAAAAATCAGCAAGCTCGATTTCTCATTTAATGTGTTCTTATGATCACTTAGTAATTAGTTAACTCAGTGGTGCAACAGGCCATTAGAGCCAAGGCCTACTGTTCCCATATCAGTATACGTGACCTTGGCCCCTGATGTGCATGAGCAGATGTTCCGATCAGGTGGTCAGTATGGCGCGAAACCCCCAGTATTAACTTTCCAAGTAAGTTTGGTACTCATTTATCGACCCACTGAAGGGATGAAAGGCTGAGTCGACCTTGCCCAGCCTCGGGTTTGAACTTTGGACCTGTGATATGGAAACGCGATGCCCTATTACTCAGTTATTGGTAATTAATTATTGAATAAACATTTTATTGTCTTTACCGTGCATATTATTTTATTTTTAACAATGAAAATTGTTATCATAAACTATTTTACATAGTATATTATAGATAAGTAAAACTATTTTAAACTTATTTATTGTTAGTGTACCACCAAACTGTGAAATTGTTATAAATGTACCGCAACAAAAATAAGGTTGAGAATCGCTGATCTAATGTTAAACAAATATAAAGGGAAAAAAACCCCAAATAATTCAACCGAAAACTTTTCAAAGGACTAACTACATCATACGCACACACAACGGAGAAAATTTACTGCCAACTCAGCACCCGTAACGTGTTCGGTATATATATCGACAGATATCATCCTATAAATCCATTTAAGGAAGACAGATATGAAAAAGAATGTATAAGGCGTACGCTGACCCCACATCAGTAATCGGTTCCCTAAGCAGGCCATCCCAGAAAAGAGCTTCCAATCATTTTTTTTCATCCGTCACATACCATGGGTTGTAATGATGAGGGGAGACAAAAAAGGGCTACTCATCTAACGCGGAAACGAATTTAATTCAACGATTATTGATTTGGTGTGATTGTGATACCTTTGTATCCCGGACAATCAGTAGATGTGCGAGTGCAAAGCGAAATCACTTGAAATAGTTATAAAGAGACACACAGAAGTGTGGGGGTCGTGATCTTTGAGAGTTTGTTTGGATGTTGTTGTGCATTGTAATGTGCTTATGTTAGAACGACTGCTTGAAAGGTAAAGTGTATGCAGTTTTTAAATTGGAATATCGATTCGTAAGTTTATTTAAGTTGTTTAGATATTAAATTTCTTCCATAAAAATGTTTTTAAGATCAAGTGTAATATTACATTTGCTTTTTGTCAATCGTTTCTTCTTTGTTAAAAGTTAAATAAGGTCAGATGCCTTTTACTCGAGCTGTATGCGAACAATAGGAATTTAAAGCACAAATAAAAATAATGATAAAACTATCTACGATTTCCACCATATTTTGTCATATGTACATATGTATTTTAAAATCAGAATTATTTTGTTACTATCTCACAATAGTTTTGAATTGCATTACGTTATTATGTTCATTATGTGAATAGTTTTCATGCTATATTGGTTATCAATATTTTTTCCTAGATAATAAAAACTGTTGATAATTATGAAAAAAAAAAGAAATCTCTTAGTGGTCAACTTTTATATTTTACTTCTTCAGATAAACTATAAGAAATTGTCATACACGTCACAATTAGCTCCTAATTTATAATAACTATTCGCGATTATATATATTTCAGAAAGATTTGTTTTTTAATTCGATAGTCAAGTAATTCGATGTATAGATATTGCACAAGAAAAATGTTGGGTGCTAATAAATTCTAACAATAATATTATTCAAAAAATGGAATCATACCATATTGCAACTTATTTAAGGAATGATATAGCTTTACAAATGCACACAAAGAAAAATAAAATCGTCTATTGTAAATTCATATGATTTTGTTTTGTTTACTATATGTGCATGACCGTACGGTAATATGCTTTGATTTTTAACGCTAAATTATTCAATACTACTTAATTTTTGATTTTATGCTAAACTTATATTAAAGTATTTTTATTTGATTGTAAAAATCAAGAAAGTCAAACATGTATATTTTGACAAGTATAAAAAGTAAGTAAAACAGAACAATACTAACAGTAAAACTTTTTTTTTCTTAAACAAATTCGCTCAAAATTTTTTAAAAATTTCTTACGATATTGCTAATAGCAAGTTTAACATAATAAATTTAAGTTAAATTTAACTTTATGATAATGGGTAAAAGATTGTTTTAATTGGTCAAGATAATAGATCTTTAAATGTATCATAATGCAAAACACAAAAACTAACTTGTAATCAAAATTTACTAACTTCAACAAAGCAATTTTTTCTCTTCATGCATTATTTATTTATATAATGCATTTCTTATCTATCCAAAAATAAAATAGGAGCATGTTGATATCGCGTGATCAACAACGGTAAATTGCATTTATAAATTTCTGATGGAACAGGGGGGATTATACCCACGTGCACTGAGGTTTTTTTATTCGAAGAGAAAAAAAAGCTGTACTGCAACAGTCAGTCGATCACTTGACATGCGCATGTATGTTACACTTAAGGATTAATCGAGTCAAGCACGCATTGGAATATCTAATTGAGAAATTGACTTTACGGTAAATTTTTTTATTAGAAAGATATCTTGCTTGTTAAAGAGACCGATCATTCATTCAATTATGAAATGTGTTGTGACAAATTATTTACATTGATTATTGGAGCTATATAAAAATCATTGAACCCCTGCTATTTATGATAAAACTGCGATTTTTCATTGTAAAAACACACCTTTTTTTTAGTTGGAAAATCTCAGTGAGAGCAAAAACTTTCTTATAATTATAAATATTACTATAATAATAAATTTTGCATGACGGAGGAATGTTAGATTCAAAATGCGTTTATTTTTTACGTAGTCGGGCATTATGGAAATTAAAATAGTGTTGCTTAAAATTTTCGAGAAAAAGTCAGCGCTGACGTCGTTTTCAAATTTGTAAATTGTAACTGTATAGTTGTATTTTAGAAGTTAGAAAATTTTAAGCCAATAATTTATGGAGAATACTATGTTAGTATGAATTTTTCTGTTAACAATTAAGGATATAAATATCATAATAAAATATTCAAACACACTACATTAAAATAGCTCCCCATCCTGTCTAGTGTTTAGAGACGCTGACTGCTGTGCCGTAAGACCTGGGTTCGAATCCTGGAGAAGGCATGGATGTTTGTAAATGTATAGTGCCTTCGCGGCATGAGGATACTCTAAACCAGTGATACTTAACCTGCGGCCCGCTAGTTTTTCTGAGTGGCCCGGTCATGGTCCATTGCACTAAGAAATTCAATTGTTGGAGCACTATGCACAAAAAATTTAGCAGGAAATTATATCAAACAAGCAATTAAATCTATCGATTTTGCTATCAATTTGATTTTTAATAGTAGAATGTAACCAAGAGGCTTGGTCATAGATGAAAAGAAATAGAATGTATCCCATAACCCAGTAAAAAATTCATAAAAATAAATATTTTTGTGTGCGTGTTTGATAGAAAAGTTAACATAGTATTAAAATAAAAGCCAAAAATGAGTTTTAATAGTTTGATCAATTTTGTTGTCAACGTTGCTTTGGTCTTATAGTGTGTTTTTTCCATTATACACATGTTGCGGCTCGCATGAAATAACTGTTATGTGCATTCGGCCCGCAAGAAATACCTGTCATGTGTTTGGGGCCCGGCGGGAAAAAAAGTTGAGTACCGTGGCTCTAAATAACCGTCGAGTCACAAGTCACTCTTGTGTGGTTGGTGTAAAGGAAAGAGAGGTGGGAGGCCCCTGACCACCCCCAGGGTGTTCTCTGTCAAAACTGAGGTGAAAGCGAGCCAAAACGTAATGTCTCCTGCACAGTGCTCAAGGCTACGGCTAACGACAGGCGTACAACCTAGTCCTTTGCCATGATGAATTTTGTGTTCCTCGATCTGGCACATGCTCATCAGGTGGTATTAGTAACAACAACAACAGTACAATATAAAATACGTATGGATATTTAAATAGATTTTAGTAGTAGTTACTTACTCTACGTGAATAAACTACTGATTTTCTTACATTGATTCCTGAATTAAAACATCACTTGAATATTGTTTAAAAATTTGATAATATTTTGTTTTATATGAAACACAAATTAGTATTTTTCCCCAATATATTTTTTTTTGTGTGTGTATAAGATGGCCACAGTATTTATCAAACAAAAGTATTAAACTTACGTTTAAAAATTTAATTCAGTAATAGATGGAAATTAATGTTCTTTAATGCGTGAAGCATTATTAGTAATGAAAAATATAAATACAAAATTAAATTTCTAATATTTAACACTAAGTTTAATTGATCAATAAAAATGTGTAGTTAATCATGTCTGGAAATTTAAGCAACAAAAAGCCTGTGATCTCATTATAGATGCAATTAATAAATGTAAATGAAACTTGAAGAGCATTCACATTTCTGTTTAGATATGGCATTTGTGTAAATTGTTATTTGATTGGATTGGGAAATTTTAATATTTAATATAATTTAATAGGACACACACAGATACATTGATACACAGAATATTACACAAATTAATTTTTTTTCAATTATGAATTAAACTATGCTACTTTTATTACGTAATATAACATTAATTTAATTATAAAATAATTATTTTAAGGATTGTAATGAAAAAAATTCATAACTGAGTTTAATACTTATTTATTAAGAACTTAATTTAAAAGAATCTGAAATTACATTTATAAAAAATAGGCAAAAAACATATACGATTGTATCCAATAATATCCTACTGCAGCGGTTCTTAAACTTTCGATAGCCCCTCCCCCTCTTTATGTATCAGCCTTACATCGTGGACCCCCAAGATTTTGAAAACCCCTTTCTGACTCCCAACACATGGCTGAGTGACTTAAAGGTTCTTTTATAATTCTACCTCTGCTACTTATCTTTCCACGTGTGTTTCCGCTATTTTTTGAAAATATTGCGTTGTAGTAAGGGCTATGTAATTGCAAACAATTAAATAAGTGAATATTCTTGATCGAAATTCATTTTCTAGTAGAGTTTTTTCACTGGGGGCAATTTAGTGAACTAATGTAGTATCGCAAATCTTTCAATTTTTCCACGGGGTCCTTCAGAATTCCGAAAAGAGGGGCATCTTAACATTAAAGTGACTGCCTACCTTAAAAATGTCGTTTTTCGTCTACATAAGGAATTTTTTTATTTTATAATCTTATAGTTTGAACATTTTTCATTCCAAAACAGGTTTTCTTTTTCCTTTACGCAAAATAGAAATAAAGTTATGAAGACTTTAAAAAACACCACACTGTATGCAAAGGGACGGTAAGATAAAACTTTAAATGCGTTTTTAGCAAAATTATGTTTTTGAAAGAAACTCTTCATCAGATACACGATATTTTAAAAACCAAACCAGATAACGTTTTGAAATTTTTTTGAAAATGTTAATTATACTATTTTTCATAAAGTGGACCATAAGTTTTGTTGTAGGTTAAATATCTTTTCATTTAGAATAGAATTATTTTTGTATTTTAATATTTCTCTTAGATTTTGGTTCATTTTGAAGAGCACCGTAATATGAATGTTGTGTATAAAGAAAATTATGATAATTGTATTAGAAATTTTTATACAATGTTACGCGTTTTAGTAAAAATTTGGTAAAATTTTCTTGAAACAACCAATTTTTCTAAAAGTACAATATTTATTTAAAATTTTTATGCTTTTACATATTTTTTTTTTATTTTTCCTCCTAAAAACACTAAATTTGTTTCAAATATTTGTTTTTATAAAAAAAAATGGGTCCGAAGGTAGGCAGTCACCTTAAGCGAGAGAGATGTTTGAGGACTCCAAGGAGTCCGAGGACCACAGTTCAAGAACCACCGCTGTACGGTAAAAACAACCCTGAACATTACCCAATATTTGCTCATGAAAATACAAACAGAACTTATATATAGCTTAAAACATAAAATACATTTAAGAAAAAAACTCGCGAAAGCACCAACTGTTAGGTGACGCATCCCGCTCACCATAAATAAAAAATAAGTTACATCATAAGTAAGTGTAACTTAAATGTTTCAAAACCCTTCCATTTATTCTTTAAGACAATGGAAATTTATTATTCGAACTACATTTAACACTAGATTGCCCAAGGAAGTCATTTTGACTGCTTTTTAATTTCAATGAGAAAAAATTTACGTATATAATGCGCAATTTCTTAGAATTTTTTATAATATATTTTTTTTCTAAGTGAAGTAAACTACAAATGAAGTCACGAGCACTACAAGTTTTGTTCTGTTTTTTGTATTTGGGGAATATTGTCCTATGTATTAAAAGCTTTTTATGCTCATAAAACGAAATAAACAGAACTGATCTACGAATAGATAATGGAGTTCATCATAAGGCAAATATATATGGGAATACTTGATTATAAGGTACAAAATCTATCAATCAACGAATAGAAATTCATGCTCACATAAAGTAATCTATTCATAAGGTGTGTAAATATTTGCCACAAAACAAACAATGTGGGGTATTTTAATCTTCCCATGCACGTAAAGAGTGTTTTTTTCCAGGTATAGAAGTTTAAGTTGGCATTACTTTCCAAGATGGCGACCGATTTAACAGCTGTCAAGTGATTTATTCTCAGTTTGGTTTGACAATTCATCAAAACGATCATCAAGCAAGGCGTAGATTCATCGAATGGGCCGAAAAACGAGATTGCCGTTGTTCCCGATTTTCATAAGCGAATTTTGTTTAGCGATGAAGCGCACTTCTGGTTGAATGGCTACGTCAACAAACAAAACTGCCGCATTTGGAGTGAAGCTAATCCACAAGCGTATGTCGAAACACCGTTACATCCAGAAAAACTGACTGTTTGGTGCGCTTTATGGGCTGGTGGAATCCTTCTTCAAAAACGATGAAGGCCACAACGTTACAGTCAATGGTGATCGGTATAGAGCCATGATTACTAACTTTTTCATTCCTGAATTGAACAATCATGATGTCCAGGAGCTGTGGTTCCAACAAGACGGCGCAACATGTCACACAGCTCGTGCCACAATCGATTTATTAAGACACGTTTGTTGACCGCCTAATTTCCCGTTTTGGACCTGTGAATTGGCCTCCAAGATCTTGTGATTTAACACCGCTAGACTATTTTCTGTGGGGCTATGTAAAGTCATTGGTCTGTGCGGATAAGCCACAAACGCTTGACCATTTGGAAGACAACATTCGCCGTGTTATTGCCGATATACGGCCACAAATGTTGGAAAAAGTCATCGAAAATGGGACGTCCAGATTGGACTACATCCGAGCCAGCCGTGGCAGTCCTATGCCAGAAATCATATTTAAAATGTAATGCCACAAGATTATCTTTCGAATAAAAAAATTCATGTCAATCGAATAATACATCCTTGTTTTATTGCAATTTAAAGTTCTATACCTCTAAAAAAACACCCTTTATAAGTAATAATGGAGTCACATCACTTATAAAAATTAGGTATATTTTTCGGAGGTGGACTACCTATTTTCATCAGTGAAATAGGAAACTATTTTGAACCTTATACAAAGCTCTTCGGCTAAATATTTTAAAGATACTAATTTTGCGTACATTTATTATTGTTTTAACTTTTTACACTGTGACACGTTTCAGAAAAATAAAGGTTGCGTGATATGGATTAATTTAAATATTTAGTTTATTTGCGTCACAGCTATTATTTACAGATTATACAATGAAATTATTAAACTTATTAGACTGTTAGAGTCCAAGTTCTGTGGTTTGTGAGGGAGCAATTTTTTGGGATTCACTGTCAACGAACTTTTCAGATCATCTCCTGTTCTCTCTTTGCCCTCGCTAGGGTCTCGGGGATGACCGCGGAAGCCCCCTTTATCCTCGGTTTGCATCCTTGCATCCAGTTCGTGGGCCGAATAGGAAGGGATTCCTTGTGGTGTCAAAGGTTTCCGGGGTGATCCAAGACAGGACCGTACAATAATTTAAGGTTGCAGGTGTTCCTTGAATTTGTGGTTCATATCCATAAAGAAGCCTATTCGCAGCTGTGTGGCAGGAATCGTTACACCAGTAGTGTTATTTAATGAATTAAAATTTATTTTATGTAAACTTATGCATTACTTATGTATGTATTTATTAACTCATAAAGTATTTATACATGTTTTAGACAAAAAAAAATTATTTGTTATTAAATTCAGAGATTAAAATGTAGCGTAATTAAATTTTTAAGAAACGATGGAAAAATTTATATTTTACTTTAAATTATAGGGAAAAATATGCTTATAAATGAACAAAAACTAAGCTAAAATAAACTCAGTGGCCAACTGTAGCTAAATAAAAGCCAACTAAGCTAAAATAAAGTCCACTGTATCCATCTCCGTTTTCATGACCTTTGGGTGAGCACTTGAGGTGCATGAGCAGATGTTCCAGTCAGGTGGTCAGCCTGACGTGAAATCCTTAGTGTATAATTTCCAAACAAGCTTGGTACTCATTTATCGACTTACTAGAGGGATAAAAGGCTTAGTCGACCTTGCCCGACTAGGGGTTTGACTCCCAGATCAGTGGAGTAAAAATGCAATACACTACCACTCAGCCTCTGAGCTTCTAAATGAACAACATTTCCACTTAAAGATAGAAATAAAAGGAATATTTAAATAAAAATTATTTGACACGTACACGCTATAGCGGTCTTCGTGAAAATTAAAATACCTTTAGTGTTATTATTATCCATGCTTTACACACACACACATGTGTATAATACATGATAATATATATATATATATATATATATATATATATATATATATATATATATATATATATATATATGTGTGTGTGTGTGTTATTAGATTATTATAGATATGGCGGCTTTTAAGGGGTGTTGGAAAGCTAAAATCTTATTTTTTGACAATTTGAGATTTTTACATTTTCCAATTGTATAGATTTTAACCTTTCTAAAAATATCTTACTTGAACCTCTAGGGTATTTAGAAGCCCTTAAAACGTATTTTTAAATAATCGTTGAATTTGGGCCACGCCCATTTTAATGGCGAAAATTGTAAACAAATTACTTTGTTTTCGCTTAAAAGTGTAACGATTGATATGAACCAAAACATATATCTTTTATTTTAAATTGAGCCTTTTATTTTTTTTATTTCCCAGCCGATTAGAAGTCTCACTGTATACATTAAAATCAATTTATCTCAAAATGTAAATTTTAATGTGCGATGTACCTTTTCTGAGAAACTACTGCTCACAGGTATGTAAATTTTTTATGAATTATTTATAATGATGTCTAATATATACTAAAATGAGCTTTTTTAAAACACTCTAAAATTTAATTTTTACAAATTTTTAAGTAAAAAATGGGTCAAATTTCGCAATGTTTGATAAAATATTTCATAATTTCTTAAAAAATTCAAAATTAGCTAAAAGCTCATTTTAGTATAATAAGAGAGATGTACTTTAATAGTATGAAAAATTTCAAGCATGTACATAAAACAGATTTTGAGAAAAGGTACATCGAAAACAGCCAATTTAACATTGTCAGTATAGAGAGAGAGAGAGGTTTCCAACACCCCTTAATTTTTAAAATACCGAAGTTTCAACACGAATAATTAACGTATTGCTATAATGTTAATTCGTATCATCACTTCTAAATGTATTGCTTTATAAAAATAAAAAAATATTTAGCAGTTAGAACATAAATTATTTTTATTCACATGTTTTCGGGTTTAGAGTTGCAGCTTAATCTTTTAGTCACTAAATTTGGAATTAGTCACCAAATCTGAAAATGGTTTATGCAATTAGTCGCCAAATCAGGAAACGATATAATGAATTAGTCGCCAAAAATCTAGAAATCCTTATATTGCTTAATTATTAAGATCCTAATCAGGATAATGAAACAAAACTATGAAATTATTGTATTGTCAACGGTGCTTGACAAGTGTGCGAAATTTCGAATTAATTACACGTTTTAAAGGGGGTAAAAATCGAGTTCAAAGATTCCATTACATACAAGTGAAACTTATAAAAACGTTAAAAAGCTCAAAGTAAGTAGTAATATTTTTAGTTATGAGACATGTATTACACTTTCAAGTGATTGGAATACATTCCATCGACGAAAAATATCGGAGAAAAAAATGCTTCTACTAGGATAACACCACTGAAATTAGAATTTTCTACACATCGATTTTTCTGATTTGTCAATTTAGCACACATCGTGCTCTGTAAAACATATAATTTGGGATGTTTCAAAAACTGGAAATGTAAATTTAATAACTTATCGCGTGACCTATAGACAGTAAAATAATATAATGAAAAATGTGCTATTATTTTTACGGTAGCTGTGAAAAAAATTGCTCCTTTCATTTACACATCAGAGTATTGATCTCACATGAGGTGATGAACAGATGGCATCTTTTCAAGGTGAAAGGCTACGCCCTACCAGCGAACTAATTTTTTTGGCACAGTTTCTTTATCAAGGTCACACAACTGCCATACATCTTTATGCACGAAACACGTCAATGAAAGCTTCATCTACAATTCTTTGTTATATGCGGATTTTTTTTGTTCTTTACTTAAAAAACTTTTGTACTGCTTTATTAATCAAATTGCTTTTAGGGAATTTTTTAGACAAAGCTTCATCAAATATATCGACCGATTTTCGTGATTGGTGCGAATAAACAGTTTTCTTAAAAATTAAAACTATTGAAATAAATCTGAAGTTTTGAATTTAAAGCAGCTAGTTTCAGACAAAAAAAAACAATACAAATTTACGGCATTGGACTTCTTCTTGAACGGATTAAAACAGGAGTAATCAACCTTTTTTTCTGCTGGGCCGCATACATATGTCAGCTATTTCCCGCGGGCCGCAACATGAGCATTAATGGAGGGGGGAGAATGCTTTAAGATCAAGATAAAATTGGAAATTTAAAATGTGGAAAATTGACTAAAATATTATAACTCCTGTTTATATATATATATATCCTGTTTATATATATATATGTTGTAAATGATTCTTACTTAATTTATCGTTATATAGATGATATAATAATTTTTGGTAAAAATAGTGAATACAAACCAAATATTACGTTCTACCCTGATTATCTCACAAGCTCCTTAAAACTAACTTCAACTCTAATATGGTGGAATTCTTGGATTTAGACTTGCATCTTATTAACAATAATGTAGTCAGTAACATTTTTGACAAAAGAGATTCGTTTAAGTTCCATATAATTAAAATTCCCGTATGGAATAGTAATTTGCATATATCAATTTACAGAAATATCATTTTGAATTTTTATTTAGAAATGATAACTTAACTACCCACAAAATAGATAAATACAATAATATAAAACAATTTTTTCAATGTTGTTTAGATCATGAATACCCTTTTAATTTCTTAAGAACTTATATTCATCACAAATACATTAACCGTCTTGCTACTTCGAATTCCAAAACCACCACACAACAATAGGATTTCAAAGTCAGCATGTTAGTGGTCTTGCTGTGAAGATTATATCATAACACTCATATCACAGTTTACATTTTTTCCACACACATCTTGAACATCTTACACATTGTTGACAACCAACCAAATTAGAGCCTAGCAAATTTACATTTTTGACAATCAACCAATTCAAATTCTACCGTATTTGATTGTCGTCTTTTTTTTTTATACCTGTCTTTGCTGGCTGGTTTAAAAGTCAGCTCAAAAGATGTGTTTATGTATTTTCGAATTTTTTAACTTGGTGAATAATCGATTTTCATTAATGTCAAGACGCTTGATTCTCCTCGTAAAAGCTCTGTGAGTAAAGAAATTTTGTTAAATTATTTCTTGAAAGATACTTTTCTTATGTAATTGTTTTAGCATTTTTCTACTTTTCTTACGTAATTATTTTGTAATTTTTCTGCATTAAGAGTTTGGGAGAGTTTGTTACATAATAGTAATGAGTGGTTTTTTCATACTCTCTGTGTTATCCAAACTCTGAAGTTTTGTTTATTTTATTTTATTTGGTTTTCCTACCGAGTTGCAAAGGGGGAAGGTTGGCGCCTTCAAACTAGTTTAACCCCACTTATTCGGTCCTAAGTCCGAAATTGCTTTCTGACTCGCTAGGTTCTTCTTTTTTATAGTTTCTTTTTTATTTCTCTATAATTTTGTTCTTCATGTTCAGGTTTTATATTTTTATTATGCTATTTCTTGTTATGTTCTTTATCTATTATTTCTTATTTTTGATATATAATACATATTTCTTTATATATATATATATATATATATATATATATATATATATATATATATATATATATATATATATATATATATATATATATATATATATATTGTCTCTAACACTAAATTAGAAGCATTTAAGAAACACTTCTTCACATTTTCTGCATCAGTAAACAGTTTCATATGATTACCAATAATACACTGCTGGACAATTGCTAAGGACGGATAACACTATCATCCATAGCAACCACAAAATGAAAGGAAGCAAAATGTGGAAAATAAGAATAAGTGCGGGATATTAGTAAGAAGAAGTATGAGTATGCAAATTTTTTTTTCCACGCCTGTTCATCACGTGATAGCGTTCATAAGAGCTTTAAAGGTTTTGACGCGTGTGGACAGTTGTTGTTTCAAGTCAAAGTTTTACAGGAAAGATTTAATAGACGAACTTAAAATTTTTGGCATGTCTTCATGACATCACATAGATGATTTTATGCGTGGCCGAATCATTGGAAAGATCGAAGAAGGGCGAAAAATAACAGATGTTGCCAGGGAGTTCGACATCGCTCACAGCGTTGTTTCACGGCTGTGGAAGTCATTTAAAACTACTGGAATGTGTAGTAGACGGCACGGGGAGGTCGTGTTAGAAGTATGACGCCTGCAGAAGACAGATATATCGTCCTATCAGCAAAAAGGAACAGGCGCACTACAGCTCAGCAGGTGGAAAATAAGTTTCTTGCTGCCTCAGGAAAGCAAATCTCCTGAAAAACTGTTGCCAGACGTTTGAGGGGAGGAGGACTATACGCACGCAGACCTGTTGTGTGTGTCCCATTGACCAGACAGCACCGTACTGCCCGTTTGCAATGGTGTCGTGAGCATCACAATTGGACTGAACAGGACTGGGCATGCGTACTATTCTCAGAAGAGAGTAGGTTCAGTCTGTCATCGGATTGTAGACGCCAACTGATCTGGCGCGAGAGTGGTACTACTTATCGTCCAGAAAATATCCAGGAAAAGGACCGATATCCGACATGCAGTATCATTTTGTGGGTCGGCATCATGATCAATGGCCGCACGCGCCTGCATGTAGTTGCGAATAGGACTATGACGGGCCAACGATACATTGATGAAGTTCTACTTCCTCATGTTTGTCTTTTCCGTGATGCTGTCGGTGATAAATTTGTTTTTATGGACGACAACGAAACATGGCATCGAACACTCTCTGTTCAGGATTGTCTAGACAGCGAGGGTATTCAACGTTTCGTATGGCCAGCGCGTTCTCCAGATCTAAACCGCATTGAAAATGTGTGGGATGCTTTGGGGAGGCAAAGTTACTGGTCGAAACTATCCTCCGACAAACAAGAACACCCTCATCCGTGCACTCACAGAGGAATGGGATAAATTGCCTCACCAGCTGCTGGATAATGTTGTGCAAAGTATGGTACGACGTGTGGAATGTTGCATCACACTCGACGGTGGACATATCCCAAACTGATACCTTTCTTTAAGGTGCCTGCTGACTTTTAGATGCATTGTTTCATTTCTCCGTACGCAGATCAAATGAACATTTTTTTTTTTCAGATGTTTCACAGCTTTTGTACTTTCCAGAACAATAAATATTCTTTATTCTAATGTCTAAACAGTGTGGCAACTATATTTTATCCTACTAGGCCTCATGTCTCGTTTAATGTTATGCTACATAGCAATTTGTGATCCGTCCTTAGCAATTGTCCAGCAGTGTATAACAAACTTCATCGTATGTCTTAGTTACCGCTGGGATATTGCCACCGACAAAACACAGTGTAGATGTTGCAAAGATTATCCAAGAGAGCCAATTTATCACCGCTTGGAAAATATCTTTGAGGAATAGTGTCATGGAATGATTCCTGTTTATTGGTATTTTTTAAATGCAGCACTTTCCTGACTAATCAAACAATTACTGATGCATGTTTGTTTTTGAATACAAAATAGTTAAACTCCCAATCGTCTTGAAAGGATGTAATTCCATCAAATACTTTTCGCTTGCAAGACATAAAATATAGTTAAAAATTAGTTCCACGTGTAAAATTGTCGCTACTCCACTGTTGTCTTCCAAATAGAAAAAGAATATCAATTCTTACCCGTACGACATCGACAGCAAATATGTATTGGATTTCTCGACAAAGAATTTCCCACCAAATTTTTAATACAATGTTCTTAAATAAGTGAATTTATCAGAGCAATGGGCCATGACCGGGCCACTTAAAAAGGCCCGGTGGGCTACATGCGGCCCTCGGGCCGCAGATTGAGTACCGCTGGATTAAAAAGAATACATGAAATTGATTGGTTCAAATTTTGAGGGAATAAAAATTTTTCTGGTATTAAAAGATATTAAGTATTAAGAGTGGGAACCATTTCATTGGTGGCACCATCTAGTGGCGGCTCCCGCCACCAAATTTTAAAGCTCGGATTTATTATTCGAGCTCTCCTCGGATGCTAAACATTGCCGTGAATTAATTATGCTGAGAATACCAGAGCCAAATATTGATACTCAAGGGATCTTTTAGATGACACAATCATATGACGTGCGTGCTTTTGATTTTCGCATCCGGAAAATCTATCGACCGCGGCTGGAATCGAGCCCCGAAAATTGAGCTAAGAAGGCAAGAATGCTAACTCAAACCACCGAGCCAACAGTATTAAAAATATTAAAATATTGCTTTTAGAAAAATTAAAATTAGCTAAAAATGACCTTTACTAAGTTCTTATAAAAGAATTCAGTATTTACGTATAAACAAATGTTATTATTTTAAAAATCGTCGAGTTTCTTTAAATCTACTGTAAAATAACCCAAATCACCATTTTTAGAAATATCCTCAAATTCCTTTCTAAATTGTCCGGTAAAAAAATTTGTCCAAGTTCATATTTTGGCATTTTATATTTCATCCATAATAGCTGATATTAGTAATTTATTTCAATAAACACTTGCTTTTCATGGATTTATTTCTTGCTTATTTATAGATTTTGGTTCAAAATTTCATTATATTCAATCCATTGTAAGCAATTTTTCAGGCAATTATCCATTTGTAAGCCTTATTTTTACACGATAATAGAATAAAACTTCAAATTAAACTTAATTTTAAAATAAAATTTAAGGTTAGTTGGATTTGAAATTTTTCTCAACATTTGTACAGAATCTTCGGCATTCTTTTTTTGTGAGAATTTACGGAAATGGGGTTACAAATTTTTATCTAAATTAAAAAAATATTTCTATATATTTTTACCAATTTTACAAACCAATAGAACAAACTTGAAGTTAATATGACAAAGAACACATTTCAAAAATGACAACTCTCAATTTTTTTTTAAATACAAGATATTTTTTACACACACACACACACACACACACACACACACACACACACACACACACATATATATATATATATATATATATATATATATATATATATATATATATATATATTGTTTTTTAGTAAATTAATCATAAGAGTTTTTAAGCAACTCCCTTAAGTAGAACACGTAATATCTCATTCGTCAATTTATTTATCCTAAAATGCATGCTTTTAATTTAATTAGGTTCAGTAACAGCTCACATTTTTCGAATAATCAAATAATAGCTATTAGTTGCTAATGCAGAAACACCTAGAACAATAAGTAAACAATAAATCTACACCTACACAAAACTCTACAAATACGAGCACAAATCATTTAATATTGAAACGAATATTTGTTTTGGCATACTGACAAAGCACGAAACTCTGCAATGTGAAATTATGTATAAATACGGAAAAGCATTTTTAATAGAATATTATGGACAATGTGACTGAATTAAAAGGCAAGAAATTATTTAAACTATACAGTGAAAACGTAGCTTTTGAAAAGTATGCATTTAGTAGCTCACATTGTTTGGCCATTGGTCCTTGTCACCCCTCGTACTGTAGACTTGGAAACCAGAGCACCGGTCACTTCTCTATCAGCTGGATAAAGATAGCTCAAAGGTTGAATTAGCCTTGAAGTTTTGCGTTGGTATTGTCCTATCTGGGACACTTTTCTACGCGAAACTACGTGACCATTGGGAAGTCATTAGTTCATTAACAGCAAAGCGGTCCTTTGGTGGACCGATACACAGTTACAATATTACAATGTAGACCACCACAAATTACAATATTACAATTGTTAATAATGAGATATAAAAATCTGAAAGTTGTTCTTGCAGAGTAAACAAAATGGTGTTTTATTTTCCTAAAATAAAATCTCTGCCTGAACATTTCAATCGAAAGTTAAACACAGTTTTCAAGAACTTCAGATTTAGATAAATAATTATTGAGCAATAAAATCAGTATTATTGAAATAATGAAGGAAACAAAGAATAAGACGCAGTTTTCCAAAATTTATAAATTTCCAAAAGAAAGAGAAGGAGGAGAATATAATACTGAAAGTAAAAGACATCACAAATGATAAGAAGAGAGATATTAAGAATAAGATGGAAAATATCAAGTAATAAGAATAAACGTTAGTCTTTATGGAACGAATTTAAGAAAATGTTCTTTATTCACTAATTCTTCAACAAAAATTCAAATTTATTTCATGTAAGACGTAAAAAAATATATCGTTCCATTATAAGTACTGCACAGTTCTTGGGTGGTAATCATGTTTTAATATTGTTAATTATAAATATATAAATTGTGCACTAAATTACTAAAAATTCAATAAAATTCACGAGGGTTAGTTTGTATATTGATAAAACATTTTAACGCCAAAATAACTTACCGTAAAATCAAGCGTATAACGTGCACCGGCGTATAACGTGCACTTATACTTCCAAGCTGCACTTTTTAATTTTAAGGTATATTCTCCGTGTAACGGCGCTCCCCCATTTTTATGAAGGAAC
Organism: Trichonephila clavipes; assembly: GCA_019973935.1. Classification (NCBI taxonomy): domain Eukaryota; kingdom Metazoa; phylum Arthropoda; class Arachnida; order Araneae; family Nephilidae; genus Trichonephila; species Trichonephila clavipes. The sequence goes on along the minus strand of BMAU01021230.1, from coordinate 698,608 downwards.
CCGAAATGTAAGTGTACAATTAATCTTATGTTTTAAGTCCTTTATTCGAGGTATTATCCCGAGATTTTAAAGAAATAGTATATTTCTAGAATTACAACCTTTAAGTTCACAAAGAATACCATTTCTTTTACATAAACAGTATTTCTATCTATGTAGAAGCCTAATTTTCTTATGGTTATCTTTTTTAAAAATTTTTAAAGCTATTATTTTTATACCCGGCGTATAACGCGTGCCCATAAACTTTGATCTTATTTTTTGTGTTTAACACGCCGAATTTCACGGTAATTGTATGACACTTGTCGCTAATTGAAATACTTAATCGAATGTATTTTACAGTGTTATTTTATTTAGTAATGTAGTTGACTTCGAGTTAATATATCTTTTTAAGAATTAATTTAGATAATTATAAATCTAATTTTGACACAAAATGAGAAAACCTTAAAGTTGTTTTAATGTTCACATTTATGGAACATTTATATGTTTAATACTCGTGTATTAAAGTTATACAAATCTTAACGGTTCTTTAAATGTGTATTTGAGACTCTTTGCTTATTTCTAAAACTTAAATCCATTCAAAACATTTGCTTTGCGATGAATAATCGCAGACTCGGCAAAATATAAATTAACAATCACATATTTAGTCTCTGGTTCCAATATATATTTTATTGCTTACTCTTTTTATTCTTACATAACCTCTAAACATTTGTATTAATAAAGTGTATATGTTGTTATGAAGTTTATTTGTATGTTGTTATTAATGTTTTAAAAAATAACATTTTATGCTCAGTATGAATTGAATATGAAAAAAACGCAGTTGTTTTCTAAACATTATGTTTAGGATAAAAAAAAATAAAAAAGAGGAATTAAAAAATGAATACCTATTTTGGCTGTTATCCCACAAGGAAATTTCCTTAAACATCTTTAATCTCTTAACTTTTTTGCCCGTACACCGTACGGGCTACCGAAAGCTGGTCACAACCAATTTTCCCGTACTTTAAACGTTGACTGATATTTTCTTCTTTCCATTTTTGATATACACATATTTTTAAATCTTATTGTGAGATTATTAACCCAAGTGTTTCTAAGAAATGCCATTTTTCATAGTACTAAAATATTTCTCATCTGGGATTTTCTTTGTGGTTGTGACGGATCTATCAGCGTACTTTCATTAATCCTCTTGGAAAATCTTTGGTCAATTAAGTCGCGTGTATTCACAGCCAAACCTCTGAACCTCTGATTATCCAAATTAGGTCTACTACATATATACACTTGCTTCTGCAAGTCTGCGTACAGGCAATCATCTTACGTGTTTATGCTATAATTACTTTTAAAATCTCACTTTTGAAAATCAAAATACTTGGCAGCAATTCTTCAAAATTTTCTTATTCAAATAACAGCAACATAATTCACCATAACGAGAATAAACAAGAATGACCACTAAATAATCACCAACCATCCGCGCCAAAAGTCTGCGTACACTTGCAAGATAGAGTTTTTATTGTAAAATATTTGCACTAAATCGTGTTTTTAAGTAATTATAAGCTTCTTTTACGATTTATTTAGGATTTGAGATTTGAAAGCTTTTGTGCTTCCAAGACAGGCAACAGAATAGACTTTATTATTGAAATAAAAATCATCATAGATCTTCAGAAAAGGGGGAAATTTTTAAAGAAATTGTTGAAATTGTTAATAGGAGACATTCATTCATTCAAAAAGTGTTCATAAACTACAAATCAACTAAAATTTTAACGTACAAGCCAAGATACGGCCACCCGTCTTCAGTGTCCCTTTGAGAAACTTGCTTTGTATTACGTTCTATAAAAATAAATCCAAGACTATAAACTTCACAAATAGCTAAAAGTGTTGCTGAGATGTTGCAAAAAAGTGTGACTTTAATTACAAATCGAAGAAAACTGAAAAAGGATGACTATCAAGCCCGAGTTGCACTCAAGAAGCCATTCATCTTTCGAATGAACAGAGCTAAGATAATGATATTTGCCAAAAAGCACCTAAATAGGACACATATTTTTTTTTAGAAAATTGTATTATATTCAATTGTAAGTAATTTTTGTAATTTAGCATCAAAAAGCATAAAAATATGCATGCAAAAATTCCTGGACAGATCTTAAGAAAAAGAATTCTTTTTCGTCTGTCAAACATGGAGGAGGAAGTATAATGTTTAGAGGTGCATTGGAAACCTTTTGGCTGGTAATCTGGAATTAATTGAATCAACAATGTACAAAATTGGTTACTTGAACTTACCGAAGTAAAATATTAGAGCATATACCAAGAACTTTGCGGTGAGTAGTGATTTTTACTATCAGCGGCACAAAGGTACCAAGCAAATGACTGACATTGTTAAGTATTTGTGAAGCCATGGCTGTTCTGACATGTCCCAAACCAATTCCGAAAGTCAACCTAGTCCCCAGACCTAGGCACAATACAGCATTTGTGTGATTTACTCGAGTGAATAATTGGGGAGAACGTAATAACATTCAAGGAAATGCTCAAATCTATCAGAGTAGAAGAATGGAACAAAATATCCACAGATAAAACAACTAAGCTAGTTAAATCCTTGCCAAATATATTGAGAGAATTATAGAAAGAACAGAATAGTTTAAAAAATATTAACTTTTAGTTTCAATCCATTATTGTAACGGTTTTTTCCAGTGTTCGCAGAGTTTTGACGCACACGATTTGTGTCGTTCTCATGTTAAAAATATTTGTATTTTTATGTAATATTCAGGTGGTTGTTGCTTATACTATTTGAATTTACGACGTTAGAGGAATCAATAAAAATGGTATTGATTCAGAAAGACTTCATTTAATTAGCGATCTTTGCTTGAATATGAAAGATGACCGTCTGTACGCAGACTTTCGGAGGAAAGTGTATATAGGTTTTCTAGCTAGAGAGAGAATGATAGAGCTAAAAAGTGAGAAGATAGGATAGATTGCTAATGATCAGGTATTATTCAAGTTTATAGTCTTATTTCAAATATTAGATAGGTGGAAGAGAGAGAATTATTAAATTGACGATTGATCATTAGGGTTTAATTAGTGTTCAGGTGATTGAGACAGTAGATTTGATCCTGGAATAAGAGGATCGATAATTATAGTCTTCTCATAATTCGTGCATCTAGCTGTTAATCTACATATTGCTCATATTGAGAGCATCTCTTTTCGTTGAAATTACTTGAATCAATATTGCTATTTGTGAGATTAATAAATATATTGTTTTTGAATATGGCTGGTTTTTCTTCCCTTCCTCCCACACCTCGTAGGCGGGCAAGATAGTGGATCTATTCCCTCACATGGTGAAGGCATAAATTTTTTATTGAAGGCAGGAATTTAGATTCTTGAAAATATTAGATGAAGAACAAGGAATTGGCAAAGAAATTTACAATTAGTTGTTTGAGAAGAAATGAAAATGGGAAGATAATCCAAAAAAGTAGATATTGTCTCTTTCTTCATTGCAATGTAAGTCTTATATTACACCATGCTTCAACGTGTGTGTGTACATATATACATGCGAGCACACACACAAAATTATTAACCGTTTGAAAAAAAGGTATGAACATGAAATGTGTTTGTAAGTAGGTGAGAAATTCTTTTACGATACATGAAACATACTTTTATCCAAAGCAAACATTTAGAGGTGTGTGTGTGTGGTGTGGTGTGTTCCACCATTATAAAATAAAAAATAGCTAGAAAACTTTAAAATTAAAAATTAAAATAAATTTTTTTCATTTTCACATTCTCTTAAGTATTAAGCTTAGTTATAATATATATTAAAAAAGTTACATTTTTTTGGAACATTTAAGGTAAAAAAACTTACCTTTTAATGGGTTAAGACCATTTTAAATAAATAAATAAATAATAAAAATAAAAAATTTAAATTTTACCTGCTTTTGGGAAAGAAATGTTTTCTTTCCCACCCCTTTTCAGATTTAACTTACATAAATCCGAAATTTGATAGTTTATGTTTCAGTAATACGAATTACTCTGATTTCTGTTTTAAAAAGTGTAAAAATAAGACTAATTACATTGAATTCGTGTGGTTGAGATTGTTGAATATGTTTATCTGATATATACCACACACTCAATAAATTAAATTGTGTTGAAATCAATTAATATCGGCTATAGGAAACTTATTTGAAAGTATTAATCATTTATGAAAAAAAGAGTTAGTATTTATTTCTACATTTTTAAATAGAAATTTTCCCTAGAATTATAACAGTAATTTAGTAAATCTGTTTTTATAGTTGGATCAGTTCAAGTTTATGTTCTATGTTAGTAATATTTAAAAGATACTTTTATGAAATGTTTCAAACTCGTTTTTTTAATATTTCAGGCCCAGTTCGGCCGCATCCGAAGACTCAATCATGTCGTTGGGTTCGGACGATGGCAACTTTGACAATATACACGTTGTGGTCAGGTAAGATAATGACTCTTTTAGCTATTATAAACAGCGAGAGAAATTGTGAAGAAAATGTAACCTGTTTTAGGGTATTTTTTCGAAAAATTCATAATTCATAGCTTTTAGAATACATAAAGATAGCATAGGTTAAAATTAACATCAACAACTTTCGCACGGAAGTCGTTAAGTTGACATTTAATTTCTAATAAAAGAAATAACTATATTTCCGGCCATTTCTAAAAACAAAATAGTGATCAAATGAATTCAAAATCATTGAATAGAAATCAGAAATGAATAATGATCATAATTATGTATATAATTGATTAGAAAAATTCGTTTTCTTCTCCTCTAAACAATATATTAATAAAAATTTATTTTTGGTCTTACTTTTTTTTGTCACATACAGCTCTTCTCCACGTGGTCGATTTATAAGTCAATACATTCCTTTGTGATTTTCCCTCCTTAAAATTAAAAAAAAAGTACTCAACGAAGTTGTAACTTTTTCTTTTTTTCTTGTGAAGTTAAGGGCCCATTTGAAATGAAAGAAGGGAAGATGAAATACAGAACACATAGTACACAAATAAAAATGTATTAGTTCCAACAAAAATAAGAATCGTGTCAAAAAGTACCCCTGGACTATGAAGTAATGAAGTCTAAAAATGTGATGTTTTATATATTTATACAATCTGACCCCGATTTAACGATCCCCTATTTAACGAATATCGCGATTTAATGAATTTGTCCCTTTCTCCGATTAAAATGAAGGCACCCCCTATTTAACGATTAATAAGCCCCGAATTAATGAGTTATTAAAACAGCTGAATTTATTTTTATTAATTTGTGTTAGATAAATTGGGATTTTTTTTAAACAAATAAGATTTATTGTATCCTGAACAGAAAAAAAAGATTGTTATTGCAAGAAACAAATTTCTATCGCCAAGGGTGCAAATCGTTATTAAACTTAACGGGAGCTGATGAGTTGTAAGTGTAACTTATCGGGGGAGTTTTGAATAGGACAGGGAGCTACTTTCTTATCTCGTTTCACTTCTCAATGCAGGGGAATATTTTAAGATTTGAACGATTATGTTACATATGATGACGGAGTGGCTACCAGTGCAACTGAAGTTCAGGAAACTGTAGATTTGTCGGAGCCGGGGAATAGCAACTCTGATGCAGAAATTGGTAAAAAAATTCTCATCAAAACTGTTGCATTTTCTAACATTTTACATTGTTTGGAAACTTTGAAAACGTACCTCACGCAGCAGGATGTAAATGACACAGAATTTTCTTTGCATAAAAGCAAAAAAGATCTCTCTCCTGTCAGGAACCAAAAAAATATTTTCAAACATCTATCAGTCAGGTATTTAAAAATTTTCAATTAATTGGCACGTAATAAATCACTAATATTATTTTTAGCAGTTGAATAAAAAGTGTAAAATTTCTGACTGTTGATATTTTATGTGTAGTTGCTTATTGTAAAATTTCCAAAAGGTAAATGCAAGAAAATCGCACTTTGTTTGGACCTTAATATAACGAATAACCCCGATTCAACGAACAAAATATCTGGTTCCAATGAATTCGTTAAATAGGAATCCTGACTGTATCTATTCTTTAAAATCTGAACAAAATTAATATGAATTTGTACATATTAATAATATTAGAAGATAAACTTACTTAAAGATGTCTTACACACATTGTATAAGATATAAAATAAAAAAAACAAAAGGAATAATTGGGAGTGTTCATAATAAGACATAAAAATATATTAAGTTACAGAGTTTTTTTTTGCATGAACTTTTTAATGAGTGAAATTATGTGTTCTTAATCACAAAAACTGAGTAATTACAGAACCTCAGCTCAACTAAATAGTTGTTTTAAACCAACATATTAAATATATTGCATTATAATTTCATGTAACAAAAAGAAAAAAAAAGGTTTCTTATACTGTGTGTGATTCAAATACTTTAATCCATATTGTTTTAATTTTCTTCAATACCGTAAAATCTGGTGTATAACGCGCACCCGTTTTTTACAAAAAAAGTGAGATATTTGTATGAAATGCTATTATGATTTGAAATCATTTATTTGAGGTATTACCTCAGGCTTTTCAAAAAATAGTATACTTCTTGAACAACAATTCTTTAAGTTAATAAACTGTGTCATTTCTTTTAAAATGACAGCATTTTAATAAAGGGTGTTTTTTAGAGGTATAGAACTTTAAATTGCAATAAAACAACGATGTATTATTCGATTGACATGAATTTTTTTTTATTCGAAAGATAATCTTGTGGCATTACATTTTAAATATGATTTCTGGCATAGGACTGCCACGGCTGGCTCGGATGTAGTCCAATCTGGACGTCCAATTTTCGATGACTTTTTCCGACATTTGTGGCCGTATATCGGCAATAACACGGCGAATGTTGTCTTCCAAATGGTCAAGCGTTTGTGGCTTATCCGCATAGACCAATGACTTTACATAGCCCCACAGAAAATAGTCTAGCGGTGTTAAATCACAAGATCTTGGAGGCCAATTCACAGGTCCAAAACGTGAAGTTAGGCGGTCACCAAACGTGTCTTTCAATAAATCGATTGTGGCACGAGCCGTGTGACATGTTGCGCCGTCTTGTTGGAACCACAGCTCCTGGACATCATGATTGTTCAATTCAGGAATGAAAAAGTTAGTAATCATGGCTCTATACCGATCACCATTGACTGTAACGTTGTGGCCTTCATCTTTTTTGAAGTAGGATTCCACCAGTCCATAAAGCGCACCAAACAGTCAGTTTTTCTGGATGTAACGGTGTTTCGACATGCACTTGTGGATTAGCTTCACTCAAATGCGGCAGTTTTTTTTGTTGACGTAGCCATTCAACCAGAAGTGCGCTTCATCGCTAAACAAAATTCGCTTGTGAAGTCATCGAAAATTGTACGTCCAGATTGGACTACATCCGAGCCAGCCGTGGCAGTCCTATGCCAGAAATCATATTTAAAATGTAATGCCACAAGCTTATCGTTCGAATAAAAAAAATTCATGTCAATCGAATAATACATTGTTGTTTTATTGCAATTTAAAGTTCTACACCTCTAAAAAAACACCCTTTATATGTAGACGTCTAACTTTTAACTCATCTCTTTTTTTTATTTTTAAAGCTCTCATTTTTATACCCGGCGTATAACGCGCACCCTTAAATTTCGGTCTTATTTTTTGTGTTAAAAATGCGCGTTATACGCCGGATTTTACGGTATATAAATAATTTAAGAACGAGATAATGATTAAAATAATGACGTTTAACATTTAAAGAACAGTTTTATATTATTATCAAATAATATTAGTGTAAATGGTTGATATAACTCGGAAAGATGAATGGACTTCCATTTGTACAATAACAAAATTTAATGTTTTTATAAACTCTTAAATATTTATTGTTCTGGAAATTTAATTACTACTTGTGTGTCTATCAGTAGCTCACATTATCGTGAACTCTGAAACAGTAGCACATATATAAATAGATAACAAATAAGATAGACATAATAGAATAACAAAGACTTTGTATTAATTTATAACAGCAATAACCGATGCATCGGGAAACTGATATACAAAATCAAAATCTTAGTATCATATGATATTTTGAGTAATGTTAGATTAAGATGTAAAGGTATGAAAATAATGGAGACATTGCCTTTTTTAAAAAAAATAACAACATTATTTAACGATCAATATTTAAAAATTAATTTTAATAAAAATGTGTTTACCGCAATCATGATACAAAGAATTTAAGCCTTTAGAGCGCGAATAATATTAAATGTTTACGGACATTTTTGAAATATTTTAGAGTTCGTCCACTCACAACGCAAGAAGAAGGAAGAAAAGATATTCAAGCTGTTCAGTTTCCAGCTGAAGGGCAAATTGCGGTAATTTTTTTTATGTATAATATCGTTGAATTATTGTAATTTGTACAAAATTTATCAAGATGTGTGATGTTTTGCTTATAATAAACTTCAATACTTTTTGTGAAGAATAGTTTAAATATTATAGTTTATTGAAAATGTAATTCAAATACTGTGAGAATTCTTTTTTATCCATGTATAAATAATGCTGTTTCTAAATATGATAATATTTTTTTTATTTAACGAATTTTAAATAATGCACGTTATTCGAGTAATAAAATAGTTTTGTATACACTTATGCATTTCTTTAACAAAATAAAAGTTAACAGTTTTTAATTAATTTTATACATAGAATATAAATATATGTTCAATAAATGAAACCTTCTTTAACACGCATTTATTAGCTTCACCTGGATGTAACGGAATCTTTGAACTCGACTTTTACCCACTTTAAAAGGCTAGATTAGTTCGAAATTTTGCACACTTGTGAAGGAACGATGACAATACAATAATTTAACAATTTTGTTCCATTGTCCTGATCAGGATCATCAGGATTAATGAGTTCCCATTTCTAGATTTAGTGACTAAAAGATTAAGTTACAACCCTAAAGCGAAAACGTTCAGAGTTAATACAATTAGAGATCTTTTTAGTGAAAAATATCATCGACTTTACACCTTCTTCCGAGTTAAATATTTCAAACGTAGCTGTGTTCCAGATTTCCTTTAGTTTGCTGATCCTACGTTTTTCAAACCAGGCCGTATTGATAAACTGATGAGATGCCAATGGGTATTTCAGATTCTAAAAAAAATGGCTCATTTAAGATTAATTCATCAATGAATACATGATAGTTTAAAAAAACTAAAAAAAACAAGCTTTTATTGTAGATCGAACTAAAAAATGAAAAAATAATTATAGTTTAAAAAACTAAAAAACACACTTTTGTAGTTAATTGAAATGCAAAGTAAAAAAGAATTTTTAGTATGCAAATAAAATGATTAACAAGAAAATTAATGTCATTGTGATAAAAGCGTGGGATATGCTATGTACTAAATTTTTACACTAACTCAGCATTTCGTAATAGAACTAGTAAAAAATTACAACAATTGATATCGAGTACCCCACGCTTTTACCACAATGATATTATATAATTTTCTTGTTAATCATTCTATTCTTATATTAAGAATAATTTTTTACTTTTTAGTTCGATTAACTATAAAAGCGTGCTTTTTAGTTTTTTAAAACTATAATTTATTACTACTGCAAGAAGTTTTTAATATTTAAGCACATATGGTGGAAATTAGACTTGGCAAAATTGTTTCTTTTTGACCTTCATCGTTAATAAAGGCTTTTAATTAAAATTATTTGACCTTTTAGTTAGACGATCATGCAACAGGAGCCCCACGAGTGTTTACTTTTCACGTAGTGTTTGAACCTGAAGCTTTACAGGAAGAAGTTTTTGATCATTGTGGCATCAAAAGGCTCATTGATATGGCCTTAGATGGGTAAGTAACGCTTTTAATAATCTTTTATATTTGTGGTGATTTTTTTGATTGAGAATTAACTCAAAAATACATAAACTAAACTCAGTGAGCAATAGTCCATGAGGGCCAAAGCCTACCATGTCCTTATCAGTATACGTGACCATTGGGCGCTGAGGTGCATGAGCTGATGTCCCGATCAGGTGGTCAGTCAGAAGCGAAATCTTCAGTGTTTAGTCCCCAAGCAAGCTTGATGCTCATTTATCGACCCACTGAATGGATGAAAGGCTGAGTCGACCTTGTCCAGCCTGAGGATTGAACCCCGGACCTGTGGTGTGGAAGCTCGATACACTACCACTCAGCCACTGGGCCTCTAAAAATGTATAGTGTTGGGTAATTAATTAATTGATAAAAATTGGCAATAAATTCATGAACTTTGCCTAAAATTTAATTACATCAAAGTTAAACAAAAAAAATACTGGAATGTTTTTGTATGACAACTTGTGTTTCGCTAATTATAATCGCTATGGTTAAAAGTGTATTTACGACAAATTTTCAATTTTGATAATCCTTATGTACATCTTTTTTTTATCTTACGATTATAAATAACTTTTTTGAATCATTTAAGTTCATATTTTAATATAATTACAAATATTTTTCGATATAGGTACATTGTTAAAAAATTATTAATAATTCTTTCAGATTCGCATGTACCGTTTTGGCTTATGGTCAAACAGGAGCTGGCAAAACTTATACATTAACCGGCCCACAAGTAAGATTATTTTTAGAATATTTTTTATCTAATGTTTATAAATGATCTCATATTTAAGCGTTTTGTTTTCCTTAAGTTTTTATTTAAATTATTATTTCGAATTCTCATGTTATACTTTCGTAATATTTTCAAACTCTTGCAATTCTTATTTCTATTGAATGATTATAATCAAAGCTTTTTTTCCCTACTCATCACATATTTTTACTTTTTTCGTTATAATGTATTATTGTTTTTCATAATTCTTTAAACAAAAATTTTTAAGTCTGAAATACTTATTCAACATACCGAATTACTGAATTATTCAAAATCTATATAGAAATGCATTTAATTGTGAGATCTAAAATATTTAATGTCTAACAGGTAGCAGATGTAAATATTATTACATTTGGGAAAATAATATATTTTTTTATGAAAATATATTGTTTTGTACAATAACATTACAATATTTTAACAAAAATTTGTTTTAAACATACATTTTGGCGCTAAAAGATTTTATCTCCCGATAAAACGTTATTAATATATATACCATTACATATATTATATAATATACCATTACCTTTACAATGTATAACTGTAATTTAAGTTATACGTGGGTGTGAATTATAGTACTATTTACAATAATATTAAAAATTTAAAACTGATTTTTGTAATAACTTTGTCTCCTCCATAGTGACTAAGAACTTAGCTATGTAAACATGAAACACATTAAGTTATTTACACCACTTACAAAAATTTATATTTTGATTTATGTACAAATATAATCATATGTCAAACATAATTATTCTATAGCTATAAATATATTTAACACAAATAACATACCTATCACAACCAAAAATTGTATAAATAATTAATGTAAAAGTCCATAAATGATATCGTTTCATCTTTAAGTGACTGTTTTGATTCGATTAAAGTTGATCAGAATATTTATGTTATTCAAAGAATTTTCTAGCATAAGAGATTCTTTTAATAAATTAATGCTTAGAATATTATTTTCTCATAAGACGTTAGTCTTAGAGGGAAAATTCCCCTTTTTGTTCTTTAATTAAATTAATTTTTTGGTTATTTCATTATCAACATTTAATAAAAAAAACCCCTTTTAAATCAAAAGGTTGAATTTTCAATATGTAACTACTTTCAGAGTGACGACTTGCTTCGTCCTGGTGTCCGGCCGTCCCCTGGCGTTGTACATATGGCATTTGCGTACCTGTTTAACCAGATAAAGCAAAGAAAAGACATCGAATACATTGTACAGGCATCCTACATGGAAATTTACAAAGAACATGTAAGACACAGCGTTGTATTTATTTCAATTTCCTCTGTTTTCAAGAAAATATAGCTTTTTATGTTTGAAAATCAAAGTAAGAAATTATCACGCTCTATAACTAAACATATTGTTTACCTTTTGGTAGAATAAAATGTTTCTTAGCATTGTTTTTCACGATCACTTTTCCGCTTAAGTACGCTAGGCACGTGCCTAGGGCACAAGAAATTGGAGGGCGAAAAAAGAGAAAAAATTAAACATTACAGCAAAAGTAACACCGCCTAGTGCAGATATACTCAACCTGCGGCCCCCCGAGCCTTTTTAAGTGCCCCGGTCATGGCCCATTGCTCTGAGAAATTTACTTCTTTATGAACATTGTATTAAAAAATTGGTGGGAAATTCTTTATCAAGTAACCAAATACATCAAATTTGTTTTTGCTGTCGGTGTCGTACGGGTACGAATTGATATAATTTTTCTATTTGGAACGGTTACGGTTAGTGATAACAGACAACAGTGGAGTAGCTACAATTAAATGGGTAGAGCTAATTTTTAACTGTCTTTCATATCTTGCAAGAGAAAAATATTCGAAGAAAATAGATCGTTTCAAAACGATTGGGATGTTGGCTATTTTGTAATGAAAAACAAACATAAATCAGTAATTGTTTGATTTGTCACGAAAATGCTGTATTTAAAAAATACCAATAAACAGTAATCATTCAATGACACTTTTCCTCGAAGATATCTTTCAAGAGGTGATAAATAGGCTTTCTTGAATAATCTTTGAAACAGCAACAAAATATTTCGTCAGTGATAATATCACAGTGGTAACAAAGACATCCTATGAAGTTTGATATGTTATTGGAAATCATATGTTTCCAAATTTATATTTCCAATGTTATCTTGGTCTTATAAAGCATTCCCCCCTCCACTTCCACATTTATCCTCATGTTGCGGCCCGCGTGAAATAACTAACATATATATGTGACCCAGCAGAGAAAAAGGTTGAGTGCCTCTGGCCTAGCGAATCGTGAGAGAAGCATTTCTGCACTCAAGAGAGACAATGGAAAATGAAAATCTTAACAACTTGATGTTGTTATGCTCTCAAAATAATGGTATTGCAATGGAAATTGATTACAATCATGTTATTCATGATTTTCTCGAAAAAATCATTCGTTTTTCGAAGAAAGCCTTCGTTGACTCAACAAACAATAAGGATGTCGAAAAGTAAAAGACAGTAAAGAAATAAGCAAAGAAAAAGATTATAGTTATTAAGTTTAAAACAGTTCATACAATTATGTATACTGTATACTGTAATCGCAAAGTATTTCATTATTTCACTGTACTAATTTACAAAAGGGTGGACGATCCGCGATGCCGTAAAGTAAGAAATGAGCAAGAGTGGCCAAACCATATCACTATTCTGTCCTTAGATTGTCAGTCCAGGACAGGACGGGTCCACAGGTTGTCGATGATGGAAAGACTATCCAAACAACAAAAATAAAGAAAGGGGAAGGAGTAAGAGAGTAAAGGGAAAATCCCTCCCGAAACAAAATAGGAAATGTAAGGAGGAAGGGATTGCTGTGGAAATAGCGCGGGGGGGGTAACTGCTGAAGTGCCTAGGGCACCGAGAGGAGGTCAAAAACGGCTCTGTTGTTTTTAAATAATTTTTCATAAAAGCACTATAAAGCACTTAAAAATATTATCGATAAAATGCTGATGAGTCAGGATGCTAATCTGTAAGGCCTTAATTTTATCTCTAGCTCTAGAAGCTTGTTACAGTAATTTAAAATACACTATCGAATAATTATTTTAAAAAATTATCAAAAAACATGGATTTTTAATAACAGATTTTTTTTTATTACACGTATATTTTCACATAATAAACATTTATTGCAACATCTTTATTTTCTTAAAAATATAATAAATTTAGGCACTTACGCACTATACCGTCAACCTATTTTTTTCAAATAAAAAGACGTTGCCAAATGCCGTGATATGCAGTCAATAGTAGAAAATAGTTCATTCAACTGTTACAAAACATACAATGAAAACCTTTGGCAGTCTTTTGAATTGGCGACTTCATTTTATTTGGCAAAATTGGTTGATGGTATAATACGTAAGTCCCTAAATTTATAAAAAAAGATTTTATTTTATTTAATTTTAATTAATGACATGAGTGCTATGTTTTAAAATTATTTGGGGGAAATAATGTTTCTTTATCAAATGAAATACTTTAAGAACTTATATAAAAAGGTAGATATGTTTATCATTTATTTAAAATAGTTTATTAATTCAGAGTGAATTATTTACGTCTGAAAAATGTTTATATAACGTACGGGTGAAACTAAGCTTTAATTTATTTAAAAATCCACCAAAATACAATGATGATATAGGAATAGTTTTTTTTTATTTCAGGTTTTAGATTTGTTGAATCCATCCACAAAACCTTTGCCAGTTCGGTGGTCGAAAGAAAAAGGATTCTACGCAGAAAACCTTTTTGTTGTCGAATGTGAAGACGCCGGTGATTTGGAAGGAGTCTTAGATGAAGGTACTGCTTTGTTCTTTTTTTTTTTCATTTGTATTTACTTCCCAAGGATATCAAAAACATTACATTTCCGAATTTAATTCCTTACAAAATAAGCATAAGTCGGCGATTTTGTTTTTGAAGTCCATAGTACAAATGTATCCCATTCCAAGAAATTAATATGGTTTTTTGTATAAAATTTAATTATTAATTTTAACTTAATTAAAAAAATTTAGCGGAGGAATTAAATTTCAAATTTATTGAAAACAAGTAATATTAAAAAAAATAAGTCAATTACTAATTAGGTCAACAAAGAAAAATTTTATTTTACTAAATTAAATTTAATTAATGAATTAATATTTGAAAAACTGTATTATAACATCAAATGTCATCTACTACAAGTTTAAAAAAATGTACTTGAAGCCAAGGAAAAATTCTTATGAAAAACTTACCGGTGCCTCCTGTTGCAGCTAATTTTATCTTAGTTGGCAACAACGGAGAATAAATTTAAAATTAAAAAAAATAAAATTTAATTAATGAATTAATATCTGAAAAAACTGTATTAACACTAAGTGTCATTCACAACAAGTTTAAAAAATGTATTTGAACTTCAATGGATGAATAAAAAGTATTTTAATAGTGATTGAAAATTTGAGAAGATATATATATATATATATATATATATATATATATATATATATATATATATATATATATATATATATATATATATAACTATATATATATATATATATATATATAGGGAGAGTGTGAATTAATAGTAGAAATTGAAAAATAATACTATTCAAATACTTTGAATATTTCTTCCACATTTTAAAATGTTATCCTAAGGTTATTTTAATCTCTGTTTGACATTTTAAACCAACTATGATAGAGAATTTTACATTTCGACTTAGATAACATTATGGCGATATCTTACGTTTTTGATAAAACGAATAAAAATCCTGTTGTTTCTGTGAATGACTGTTTGTATCTGGCTGCGGGGGGAATAGCTTTTAAACTTGATACTAAGTATCTGATGTTACTTTTAGGTCGCAAGAATCGTCAAGTGCGAGCCCACAACATGAATGAGCATTCGTCTCGAAGTCACACCATTCTTATTTTGACTCTGACATCAGAAGTCCGAGACTCGGAGGACCCCACCCATTACATCCGGAGATACGGAAAGCTGTTTTTGGTCGATCTGGCAGGTTCAGAAAAAACGAAGAAAACCAATAGCCGAGGGGAAACACTCAAAGAAGCCAACAACATAAACAAATCCCTTTTAGTCTTAGGTAGGTCTATAAACTATTGAAATGTCACTTTTGATTTTATAATATCGAATAAGCAATCATACGTCATTTATCTGAAGGCTTCAAAAAGTTGTTTTTTCTCTTGTTTTAAAATTCCTTCAGAAGTTCCGAGTCGATAGAAACTTTCCCACTCATTATAAGTGCCAATATACTGGTATTCGTAAAAAATCCCACACAGGTTTGTAATAATTCTCTGTTTTTTCTGGCAAGGTTCACATAGATGGATGTACAGTTCAATATCATAGCGTGTAATATTTCTGCATTTGGTTGAAAGTTTTTTTTTCAGAGTTCTATCACGTCGTTAGAATGCATGCCGTAATACTGTATAGTAGTGCGTCCCAAGCTTTTTATCTTCCGGACCTGTCAACGTTTGATAATTTAACCGCGACCCGCTGATGGTGGGATGTTGATTATTCATACTTTAAATTGTTTTGATTTAATAATTTAATTTATGTTTAAACATACCTTCCGAATAAAATTTATTTGCACCAAAAAATGAATATATAAAATGATTTTACATTAAATATAGAGTTCCATGGAAAGTCGCACAAACAAGATATACACCCTAGTAAATAAAATAGAAATAGTTTATTGCTCCTTGAGTGGCCCTATACCACTGGATCCACGAACCGGGGGTTGGAGACACTACTGTATGGTACAGATGCCTTCTTTAACAGGTTATAAATTAGTTTATTTTTCACAAACATCACATCATAGCTATTCAGCAACCAATAGTCCCTGAGTTCCTTCTTAGTAGTCATATTGGCATTTTGCGCATCAGTTATTAACTTATAGTAAGTAATTTAAATTAAAAAAAAACCTTTCTTTTTTTTTGCAGCATCTTGATTTTTGGCCAGCTCATCGTCGAATAGTTGTTTTATGTCTCTAGACCAGGGATCGACAAACTTTTATCTGTGACATGTCAAATCAATCTACAAATATGATTCAGCGTACCACACAGTAGAGCCTTTTTGAAACAATTCAAAAATTGACAAAGTTGTAGAATAGTGCAAAGTGCCACTGAGAATTGTACCGCGTGCCACATGTGGCACGTGTGCCATAGGTTGCCAACCCCTGCTATAGATCATGACTCCTTCTCCAACACCACAGTTTGCTTCTCCATTTTCATGAAGCACAGGAGAAAACCAATTTTTTGTTGAAATAGTTTAAGTAAAATTGAATATTTTGACACTCCCGAACAAACCGCAATGTGCAACGAACAAATTCTGAGCCTGAGGCACGCGTTGTAATATTCGAAATGAATGGGTGATGTATTTAATACTTTGCCGGTCTCTCATTAGGCATTCTAGAATGCCTAGGCTAATATGTGAAAAATGAATCATTTCATACATTGCCGGCTAGTTTTAAGCATTCTATAGAATGCCGGATTTCATACTTTGCCGGTAACATATATATTAAATAAAAAAATTAACAAACTTTTTTTTTACTAAGACTAGCTCTTTATTCTTGTAGTATAAAAATAAATAAAAATTACCTTTATGCTGTACGTTAAAATCATTAAAATGGTATTATGTGTTTCTGAAATTTTCATTAACGAGAAATATTCATTTATCAAAAATGCTATAAAATTTAAGATTTTCACAAGCATTATTTGGAAAAAAGTACGTAAACTTTTTTTTAAAAAAATATTTAGTATTTAGTACTATTTATATGGTAATTTTATTTAAATAATTGAACAGCTAAATAATATTCCTTGTAGATACTTTTTATAATTTGTGTGTGAATTGCTGCTTTTATAAAAACTGCTAAAAATATTTTAAGCACTTTCAGTGTTTTACATACATTAGTTATTCAGTATGAAAGTCTTTAAACAAGTAATATTTCTACATTACAAAAAGTTATTATTAAAAGAGTTATTTCGTTATTATAAATTACTCTAATTAATTTCATTATTATATATTACTAATCTACTAAGATTTACTGATGCTGGTAATAATTTATATAAAACCTCTGACAATAAATTTCGGTGTATAAAGTCAGAACGGACAATCTGGCAAAACAAAATGCTGCACATGCGTAACAACAGGTGTTGACCATCTGCCCTCTCCGTTGTTCAGTTGAGCGTCGTGTGTATTCCATGTAAGACTTGTTTTACAAAGTGCTTGTTCATTGCGTTGGTTCTTAACTGAAAACAGGAAAATGAACGGACAAAAGATTAATTTAAAGTTTTGTTTGAAGCTTGGCAAGACACCAAAAGAAATTTATGCGATGCTGGTATGTGTTTATGAAGATCAAGCACTGTTCATGAAGTGTGTGTGTACGAGTGGTTCACAAGCTTTCGAGAAGGCCAGGAAAGTGTTTCTGACAACCCCCGTAGCGAAAGACAGGTGACCTCCGTCAGTGACGAAAACATTGAGAGAAAGTGAGTA
Source organism: Trichonephila clavipes (assembly GCA_019973935.1). Lineage (NCBI taxonomy): Eukaryota > Metazoa > Arthropoda > Arachnida > Araneae > Nephilidae > Trichonephila > Trichonephila clavipes. The sequence goes on along the minus strand of BMAU01021230.1, from coordinate 680,560 downwards.
AATTAATCACGAAAGATCGTCGATTAACTGTGAGCATCATAGCTGGGAGATAAATGCTGCAAGGTTCGTTAAAATTTTGACCCGTTTCGTGAAACGTCTACGTGGGGTACGACCCCAGTACGCCCAACAAGGTTCATGGATTTTGTTCACGACAATGCTCGCCCTCACACAGCCAATATCGTCAAACACTTCCTGGCAAGAAAGGGAGTGGTGCAAATTGAACATCCACCATTCTCACCAAATCTCAGTCCTCTAGACCAGTGCTCCGCAACCTTTTTATCGCTGCGGACCGGTCAACGTTTGATAATTTTACCGCGGCCCGCTGAGGGTGGGACACGTTGAGTGTTTATATTTTAGATTGTTTTGATTTAACAATTTTAATTTAGTTATATTTAAATATGCCTTCAGAATAAAATATAATTACACCAAAAATGAATAAAAGTGATTTAACGTGGAATATAAAGGGATTTCCGTGGAAAGTTGCGCAAATCCGAGAGAAATGCACTACTTTAAATAAAATGGCAATAGTTTAATGTTCTTTAGGCGGCCCGGCACCATTTGATCCACGGACCGGTGAACCGGGGGTTGCGGATTACGGCTCTAGACCAGAGGTTCCCAAACTTTTTTATCTCATAGACCCCTTGCCATGTTTTTCGGTTTGGAGTAGACCCCCTGCTTAATTAGCAGGGGGTCTACCCTGCTTTTGATAGCAGGTACTAATGCTACTTTAAATGAATTAAAATTTAATCAATACATAAAATAACTTTTAAATAAAATAAACGACAAACGAATAATCCTTAAGGAAGGGATGAATCTGGCGCTACAATAACAAATTTTCAACATTTGGTACCAATAATGTTATGTTTAACCTTGAATCTCATCTGTTAGTAGTGTCTAGTTTTTCTTTCTTTTTCTTTTGTTTTGGAGATTGACAACCACACTGAAGTACCTTCTCAGTAGGAAAAGCACAATTAAAAACGTCCGTACAATATTCCATAATTCAGTACGAATAACAGGTTTGCCTTTTTTTACAGCCAAAATTGCTGATATCCATTTCTAAACTTTAAGATCTTCGTTTGTGCGTATTACGATCAGTTCCTACGGTATAATGGGACATTCTTTATTTAATGTGGCCATATGAATTCATTGACTACTGTGGTATTACCATAGTCAAAGAATTCTCAAACCTGGTTTCAAAATCTGAATAAAAGATATTTAAATGTTGAACGTAGGTTAAAACGTCCTGGCTGATTGTCTGTGACATATTGAGAAAATTCGTAACTTCCAATATTATACTTCTTTAGTGCTTAACTTCGGAAAGAAACGCTGAAATTGTTTTTGTTTTAATAAAATTTATGCTATCAGCTTGCAAGTGCAAATTAACTCTATTAAATTAAGTAAATAAATCTGTTAAAATAGGTAAAATTTGGTTTCCCCTTTTTGGTTTAAATTTTGTTTTAAATTTAAAGTCACGATCCAGTTTAATAAGAGCCACCATCATAGACCCCCCTTTACGTTTCCTGGACCCCCAAATTATATTTTGCTGACGTGGATCCCTTGCACAGGTCGTCATAGACCTCTGGGGGTCTATATAGACCACTTTGAGAATCACTGCTCTAGACTTCTTCCTATTCCCACGACTCAAACTCGCTTTGAAAGGAAAGAGATTTGACGATATTTCTGACATCCATCGAAACGTGACTTAATTTTTAAACTCCATTTCAAAAGAAGACTTTTTGCAAAGTGTCCAGGACATGTAGAGCAGATCTCAGCCGTGCATAGCTATGGGAGGTGACTATTTCGAAGGACAGTGAGGCAACTTTCGTTAATATTTCATCTGCGTTAATGTTACAGGACTATTCACCGAACTTTATTGTCAGAGGTTGTAATTTTATAAACTAATGTTAATATCTACGAATGAAGTTATTTTGGAACAAAAATAACTAATATGAAATAAATATTTAAGTTGAAAATTTATATGAATTATTTTATTTCACTTAAGTTGCTACTTAACCCGTTCAGAATCGGGCGATTTTTCTTGTTAAACCTAACTTCATTTAAAAATTTCAATAAAATCATTACTCCAACAAAATATGCCGAGAAAAAAATTTATAGTTTATAATCATTCCAAATTTCATACGCTCCAAATTTAGATCACACCGGTGTGACCATGGGGCTCAGAACGTGCAAAACGCAATCTGACATATGATACCGTGGGCCCTGAAGTGTTTACATGTATGGGATTATGATCCTGAACGAGTTACAGAATTTTATGCTTTCTTCGGATAAAATATACATATTTACTTGAGCTTTTTTCTTGCTAAGTTTTTCTTAATATACTAGATAGCGAGAATTTTTTTCATCCCATATTCATAAGAAAATTATTCTGTTTAACTCATTATTCTGAGTCATAACCTTATTACCTTCCTAAAGTAAGATTAAATACAACTGTTCCGAAAAATATAACACGTTAAAAAAATCATTTATATCTTGAATGTATTTTACGTTGTTTGTAAACATTGGAGTAAAATGAAACATTTCTCCGCTGGGAACCATTATCAAAATTGAAATTAACTTTATGTATTAAGAACATTCATTTTAAAAAGTCATTTACGTAGAAACGAAACCTTTAATCTGGCACCATTCGTAGTTTGATGATTTTCACTATGGGTAACCATAGTTACAACAGTAACAGTAACTACAATGTCAATAAACTAATACTAAAGATAACTCGATGAAAAAAAAATGGTTTGTTTCTCGTTAATGTGAGGTTCTGAATGTCGATACAAAAGCTCTTTATTGTGTGTGTGAATGAGAATTTTCTTTCTAATATCTCTTCTTGCTAATTTTGCATACATTTTTCGAACAGATCCTACTTTTTGAATTAATAGAAAACAATTATCTCAAAAAACACAAAACTCTAAAAAAACCCAATTTTTAAGGGTACTCCTATTTTAAACAATAAAATTATGAATTTACGTACGCAAAAATCATGAGTATGAGTGTTTTTAGTAAGCATACAACCTGCATAGGAAAATATAAAAAATTACATTTATTGAAAACCGAAGATTTTAAACAAAAATTTTTACTACAGGGTTTGGTTCTTCTTACATAGAGCATCATTTTAACGATTTTTATAAGTTGTTTTTTTAAGTCCATTTTTTGGGATGATCAGAAAAACAAGTACTTATGAAATTGATTAATTAAAATTTTTCAATTAACTTAGATTGTTATCAGTTATAAAGCATATATATTGGAGATATTCCATACTTTTTTAATCAAATAAATTCTTTTGTTAATAACTTTGTGAATTAAAGATAAAGATAAATTAATATGTAGATGATATACCTATAGTTTTTATTGATTAAGATAATTAAAATCTTTCCTCGTATATTTTACAGCTACGAAATTTTTTGAGAAAATTCTTTATCAAAGAAATATTTTAAAAAATCTTATTTTGAAATGAATTACCATGAGTTTTGATAATTTAAATGTAGTTTCATAAAATTTAAATAATTTCTTCTGATTTAAATTAATGAATTTAGTTATTAGGAATTAAAATATTTGAGTTACTTTATTTTTTAAAAATTATATTGAACAATATATTTTCGAAAAAATAAGCGGGTTTTAATGTTACAATATTTTATTCCACGTTAATATTAGGTAGGAAATAACAAAAGTGTTAAAATAGAAATAGTTAAGTATTAAAGTAGAAAAATAATTTGACAAATGCATAAAACAAAAGTAAATTTCAAAAAACTTGTAAAATATTTTTAAAGATGTTGCGTATGATAATATTCACATCGATGGCAGATAATTTATGAAATAGTTCTTACATTTCTCTCTGTTAGTTTTTAAATAAGTTTCACGTATAACAATGACAGCGTATAATATGCACATTGGTAAACTGTATACATTTTTGATTTTAATGAAAGCAAAATAAAAATCTATTTAAATTTATTATCTTTCATAACGCAATTGTAATAAGTGATAAAAAATTTTGCAGAATAAAAATATTTTTAATAATATAATTGAATTCTATAAGGCATACATTTATATATAAATATTTATCTTGTTCGAATTTACTTTTTTTAAACAGTGAAAATTATTTCTTTATTTAAAGGATACATACGTTTTTAATTTAATAAACTCTAGAAAGTGATAGCTTAATCATATATTTCCATTAATGGCATCAGAAGAAACAACTTTTTTGTTTCAAAAAAATAACTCATTGAAACTTCCGACAAAATATGGATAAGTTTGCCACGATATTAAAAAAAAAACTTTTTATGCCCTAGTCTTTTTACGTTATATCATTTGACGTTTAGTACAAAGATTTAAACGTACTTCATAAACAAGTAATCCATCTTTTTCAAAGTATCTAAGCTGCCTATATAATTTTCTTTCTTTCAGTCTGACATTTAACTGGTATCTTAAAATTTATGTTGCTTAGCAACAAAACATGATTTTTCTTACTTCTTCGATTGTAACTCATGCACGTTTTTGAAGGGGATTTTATGTTACCACACTTGCTTCTCTTTTTTGTTCATTCTCCCATAGATTTAAAAAATCCAAAAATATGAAATAAAATGCCATTTAAAAGTTACATATATATTTAATTAGATTATTTGTCATTAATTTTCAAGCTGTATTATTCAGAAAAAGAAAAAAAGAATCTTACGTGGTACAACGTTTAGTTCATAATTTTATTTGGTACTTACGTAGTATTGCAACCTATTGGTGACATCATATGAAACGACCTGGTTGCCAATTCGGCGCGTACGACACATAAGAAATCGGGGTTGCCAACTTGGCAAGTTATTAATAGAGTTAGTAATTGTTGCGATAATACGTAAGTACTTTTTATTTTCATGCATATAAATCATACGTTTTTTCTAATTTTCTCTCTATAAATTCTTATATTATTCTTCATGAACTTACATTGCTACTTCATGCTTTTAGATGTATATATTTTTAGCTTTTGAAGGTTTTATTGATATGAATGTGAATTTTTTAGTAAATGAATGAGTATGTAAATGCGGAAGAATCAAGATTTTTTCTTTATCGCATTATTTTGAATTTTAGATACAAATTTTCGCTACAAGTTTTCGTTTTCAATGTCATTTTCGTCATTATCTGTTAACCTTTTACCATTAATAGTAATGCTTATGTATCTACGTTTATAGTTTTGGATATATGTTATTTTTTATTCTTTCCTATTTTAGTATTTTGAGAAAACTTGAAACTATTTTATACATTTTTCAAACATTTCTAAATTATATTGTTTGTATGAAATGCTTATTTTTAAGTCCTTAGGCTTTGAAAAATGTTTTGCTATCTCTTGTATCATACCTATAACTTTCCTTCTCAACATATTAAGCAATTTATAAATGAATTTTAAGGTTTATGAATTGAATATTACTGATATTTATGAATGGAGTACACTAGAAATTTCAATTCAATGCAATGTGAATTTTTCTGGAGTTTTTAAAAAGTTTTCAGTTTCTTTGGAAATAATACTACTATGATATTATTAATTAATGAAATAGTGAATGATAATTTGACCTGATTTAAGGCTTGCAAATACTCTGTTGTACATGGTTATATTATGAGTATCATCGTCAAAAACATACTAGTCGTAGTAAGTATATGCAAAACAAGACAGTAAATAAAAAGTAAATCATCGGAAAAATACAAGAAAAAAAGCTTGTTCTGATAAATATGTAAGAAAAAACTCAGCTGAACCCATATGGATTCCTAACTATCTTCAGCGCTCCGCGTTCCCTCTGTACTGGATCTGTCTGTCCCTGTCCACCAGATCGTGGTTGTTCAATTATAATTCCTGCACACTTCCACTTCACGATAGCACCATGTACAGTAAAACGAGATACTCATAACAGCAGAAATGTCGTAAACACTCTCCAGAGCGGTGACAAAGAATCATTTTAGCATGTTTACAATCAGTTAGCTTGTAACGAACTCAAGACACATTTTAAAACTTCAGGTGGCAACCAGTCGTAACCTGAGGTACTGTGCCTGCGTGAGCGCCGCATCAGGGGATTCGGTGATTGTCTCTCGAAAAGGAAGGTCGGAAAAGCTCCGTCAGCGAGCTAGGTGTGGAGATTTAGAAATTCTGTGACTGTCTCTCGAAGAGTGAAATCTGCAAACTCCACCAGCGAGCTTTGTGAGGAAAGATTCCTGAGAGATCCACCAGCGATCTTTGTGTCAAGGTTTTTATATCTGCACGAAGCAGATGTGTTGGATGCCATCCTTCTTTAGAGTTTTCTCTAAAAGTCAATCATTCGAGAGAAATATTATTTACCTAACACGTTTTTCTAATAGATGTAAATATTACATATGTATCTATCATATATGTCGAGATAGATGCATATGTCGCATATGTATCACATATGTCGAGATAGATACATATGTGTGGGCACTCTGTATACGTACATAATCCTTTTTTTCGCAACTCAAATTTTAACTTCCCGAAATTCGATTGTGACACAAAACAATTTTATTTTGTATAATTTTTAAAATATACCAAAAAAAAGACGTGATAATATTACGCATGCTTATGAACTATTGTATTTGATCTCGTTTTTTTACCTTTCTAGGTAACTGTATATCTGCTTTGGCTGATCCCAGAAAACGTAGTAGTCACATTCCTTATAGAGATAGCACATTAACAAAACTTCTAGCTGACAGTTTAGGAGGGAGTGGTTTAGCGTTAATGGTGAGAAAAGTTTTTTGAAATAAATTCAATTAAATATAAATCTAGTAATTTCTGATGACTTGCAAATATAATTCCTTTTCATTTAGATTGCTTGCGTTTCACCAAGCAGAGTTAATATTGCTGAAACCCTCAACACTCTTCGGTACGCTTCTAGAGCTAAAAATTAGAACAAAGCCCATGGTTCGAATGGTGAGAATAATTCTTTCTTCAAACTTAAGAAAAAAAATTATAGAATGCAGGAATGATAATTTAAAATGTGCTTATATATAAAATTTTATTTCTCTTTTTAGGATCCCAGGGAGCAATTAATTATTAGTCTGAAAAGAGAAGTGCGTGTTCTTCGCATGGAAAACAGTTTCCTTAGACAACAAGTAAGTTTGATTTGAAATCGCGTTAAGACTTTAAATTTTTTTTTATGGTGAAGTAATATTGAGTGTAGCTATACGCGTAATAAAAAATAATATCACTTTTGCAGCCAAACAAATATTTTTATTTTATTTATCATGTGATTACAAAAGAATTATGTTAACAGAAGACAACAATGTTATCTGTCAAAGAATTATTAATATTAAAATGTCTTGAAAAGAAAAGTAATTTAAATTTTAGAATACGTAAGTAACGCAAAATCTATTAATTCATTTTTTAAAAAGTAAGGAATTAAAATCAATTAAAACATTTTATTATAATACAAAAAATCGATGAAAAATAAAGAATCGTTTGCATTTTTAGGAATGAAATGATCTTAAAAATATGAACCGAGTATTTATTAAAACGTGAACCAATTTTAAAACATTGCTTTTTTTTCTTTCAACAGCTGCATTTAGACAACGGATTATTAACAAATAACAAAGGAGCTGTTGCCATGCGAGGAAATGTAATGATGGATGGTAAGAATTTCTGTAAATTATATATGACATTAATATACTGAATAGTGTGCGCATGTAATTTTTTTAAGTATAACTCTTCTGTATGAATTCATTAAGTACCTTTTATACTTTTAAATATAATCGTTATAAGAATTTTTTTTAGAATATATGTCCAGGAATTAACTTAGGAATTCTTTGAAAATATTTCTGAAATTTTTAAAATAACTTTTATTTATTTTTTATGTATTTTTATTACAAAATAATGAAAATCGTTGCATGTCTATGTTAATTTTAGACAAATTAACGTTAAGCGAAAATTGCAAATCGATTTGACGCCAACTGTTTTTTTTTTAAATTGCGATCCATGACGAAAGCATCTGATCATTATTGTATACATAGTTCATTTGAAGTACAAAAGAAGTTTTGGAAAATTTTCTTACCTGCCACGTGTGTAAGGACCCTTAATTGTGGAAAGGAAGAACTGAAATAATTTTCTCGGAAAACATTTGTAAATTCCTGAAATGGATGAGGCAGGTTCGATTCGAGATGGATGAAATGGCCGACTGATCATGATCACGAACTTATTATCCGTGAGTCGTGAGCTCAAGCCTGGAGCCATTGAAGACTCGCCGTATAGAGAGACTAATGCACCTTAAATCTGCCAAGGCTCAAAATCCTTACGTTTGGAGGGAAAGTTTGGAAAAAGGGGTCCTCGTCACTCGACCGAGGCTCGAAATTACCAGTTCCGTCACCAATAGTGCATAGCAGTTTGCCACCGAATGAAAAATCATTCGGTGGCAAACTGTTGACTTTGACAAGGGTGTTTGTTTGAACCACCACACTACCGTTTCGAAACTACACCATGCATGCCTTATCCATTTCGCCTCTACTGAGGCGAAATGGATCCCTATTCGAGCCAGTCGTTAAGAGCTTTTATTCCTGTCCTTTGTTGTTTACGACTTGCAAAAGGAGAAGCCTCTGCAATCAAATCGAGATAAATTCGATTCAAGATGGAGGAAATAAGTCCGAGACTCATTTTAATTTACGATATTCTTGAAATGTGCGATAATGTATTGGAATTTGGTGATAAATATTGTTACTTGGGGACAAATATTTTTCACCATATTGGATTGATAAAATTTAACATATCAGTACGATTCTACATTGCGCCAGAAAAGTATGTGTTACCTTACCGAAATATTGATGGTACTTCATTTCCAAGTCTAATCAATTTCTCAACTCCTTGCAATTCACATTTTCCTCAGTTACCCAAAATCTCTACAAAGGAGAATATGAGGAATGTTATTTTACGGGTGACATTTAAACTAACTTCTGAATAGAAAGAAAAAAAACTTGGAATAATAAAAGATAAGTAAAATATTTTATCGAGGAATAAGTCATGTTTGTGTAATACAAGAAGAAAGCCAAACAAACGATGACGTCTCAGTAGAAAATGAAAAAAGAAATGATTCCATACTTCTCAAAAACAATTTCAGCTACAAAAAGCCCATTAAAAATTCATTGTATTCCTTAAAAAGGGTAATTATTATTCGCAAGAAGTAATAAGGTTATGTGAAAATTTACTTATTTAAATATTGTCAGGTAAAAAAAAAATTAACCTACTGAATAAGAAGGGTTTTTTTTCCATACCTGCGATGAACTTTAGCTGACGACTTTTTAATTTGCTTGGAAAAGAATAGAATTGAATGGATTATATATTTATAGATCTATAATTGTGAACATTTACAACATAATTTTTCTAGCTTATTTTTATTCCTGTAATACTGCTATTCGCTTGCAAAATTTAAAGTAATATATTTACGTTTTATGTATATGATTTACTTTTTTATACCAATAACTATTCCATTTTTTTATAACAATAACCTGAACCAATTGAAAATTCATTTTTTTTAAAATTTCCTAAGACAATTAAAGAAAATACTATTTTATTCGTTAGATATGAAACCAGATGAACTGAAAACTATGCTTCAGCAATATATGAATGATAACGAATCTTTGAGGTAAATCCCTTTTTAATTATTTTAAACATTTGTAAAATGTTCTTAACATTTATTCTTTTCTAGTTAAGCATATATAAAAAAAAAGTTATTATTATAAACACGCTATTCTACATAATATACGTTTCTCTATTTAATAAATTAACTACAACTATTAAAAATATTTTAGTAGCTTTATTATGATTGAATAACGGCTCTTTCATTTGTATATGCATAAGAAGCTTATGAAATTTAATATAAAAATATTTGATGAATATTATATTTTAGATAAAATGCATATGATTCTTCTATTTTCATAATTCAAACTGTTTTAAATATTTAAATAATTCAAATATTATTCGAAAACACCAATTTTACTCATATATTAAAATAAACAAGTAGTCTGAGATATAAATCTGATTTTAAATCTTTGCTACATATACATTGAGAGGCGAAAAAATTAGACTTCTTGTAATGAAGAGTTGGTCAACCTTTAGCTCTGATCGAAAACGATGCTCTTCACAGTAATGTCTCCGACTACTTGCGACAACTTTTTTTTTTTTGAAAAAATGGAGATATGGGGATTTTTTTTTTTTTTTTTTTTTTTTTTTTTGTGAATTTTAGATTTGTTTAGTATATTTTAAGGAAAAAATAGTAAAATTGAAAACATAAAAAAATGTATTATTATTAAAAGGGGAGAAAACTGGTGAAAATGTACCAAAAATTACATAAACGGGCCCCGCTCTGTATAAAAATTTTTGAACAAATTCTTAATTTTTCAATTTAAATGTGTAACTTTGTTATTCATGTTTGAAATGACCTTCACGATAATAGATATTTTAATTTTTACAAAAACTAGAGCACTCTATCTTAGTGACTATATCAAATTGCTTAAAAAAAACAGTGATTATATTCACATAAAGGACTGTAAATTTTGAAATAAAACAGTGATTTATAAATCTGAAGGTCAAAACACTTCTACTGTTAAACAAAACATTCACAAAAAATTACAGCAAAATATTTTCAAAACTTTTTGAGCAATCGCTGTTCCCGTTTGAGTTTTTCGAAAGAAACACATTTCGAGTAAAACGTATTTTAAAGTTTGACATCTTGTGTAAAGCTATAGCATCTGCTTTTATTAAAACACTTGTAGTTTTTGTTCTAGTGAATGGAAAATAAAAAGCTTGGTATTTTTATTAAGCTAATAAGATAACCTATAAAACAGAATCATAAAATAAATTTGTCAATTTTCGAAAAAAAAAACACATGATTTTTGGGTAGTTGGATATCTTAACGAGTTGCTGAAGAATGTTTTTCCATGCTGAACATAATGATCGCTCTACATTAGGCCAGACTGGGTGGCGACGTTTCTAAGCTTTAAAATAATCTTTCGATCCACAAGTACTTGATAGGATTGAGGTCAAGAATGGAAGCAGGCTCAGTTCTAATTGGTTTTATTCCTCGAATCAATTTAAAACCGATAGACCACGATGGCAAGATGCATAGCCCTACTGAATCTACCTACTATAATCTTCTCCATAAGGGAAACATTATAGCCATAAACTTCTGCGTGTTATCGACAGAACGTGTAACAATATCGAGTTAAGCTGTGTTGTTCAGAGTTGTGTTCAGATATATCAGGGGAGTCCCAGTGTACTCTAGAAAAACATTCCCCATAAAATGATTCCACTGCCACCAAATATGAACTGTTGTTGTTTGGGAAGAGTGGTATGTGAATTTGTGCTGTTTGCACCTTATTCTGATCCTGACATCTGCATAACGGAGCAGGAAAATAGGTTCGTTGTACCAGGGTATTTTTTCCAATCCACAAGTGACTAATTTCGTCGTTTTTGGACCCACAGCAGGTACCCTTTTAATATTTTTCAGTGATACCAAAATGCATTTGCAAATGGACTCCTAATGCATCAGTACAACTTTTACTAAGTTTGTCTTGTTGTTCATTGGTGTCGATTTTTTAAAGCATTTCCGTTCAATTCAGGTGTTATTTTTCATGTTGTTACCCTTATGTTTACAAAGGACTGTGTGTGTGCTATTCGCTTTTTACCTTTCTCGTTCACGAAGATATTCTTTTTTTCTACACCCAAGATACAGTTAGGTGAGAAAATCCTAAAACAATATTCATTTCAGAGATTCTATCAGCGACTATTATTCCTCTTTCCAAGTTCATCTCCATTTTGACAGTAACTCCCACGATAACTGCGTCGTCCGAAACTGAGCATTTCTTATACACGAACTCTTCTAAGTCAGGTCACTGTCAAAATGGTTTGCATTTAAATAAAGGGTGTCTCTAACTTTTTGTAAATATAGAATTTTTTCAGCAATTACATATATTGTCTGTGTATGCGAAAAAAAGAATCTCCATCAAAAGATGCAGATCAAAGGGTCGACACATCTCACTGAAGTTATGTAAATTATCTGCATTCAGATATTTTCAGTGCGTATTATGTAAAGAAAAGAACCGGCAAAATTCACCTCAATTGTGTAGGTTTGTTGGAGAGGGAAACTGGTTAGTTGTACTGTTAATCATACACAGAAAACGTATAGCAGCTTTATTGTTTCCAATAAAGACAGTTGGAAGACAGATAAGTTTAAAAGGAGTTTCGTAATTGAGATCAGAGGGAATTTTGGTTCGTTCTACTGGCCACCTACACACAAAAACAATGGTGACTATGGTGAAAAGGATTAGATGAAAAGAATGCAGTCCATGGACTGACACATCTGCTAGCAAATGTTGAAGACCCTATAATCAACTTTCGTCGTGTTGTTGCAGCATGTCCGGGACATTATGGATGTTCCCATATCAATTTAGACCTTTACCGGCAGGTTCGGCGAAAGCAGATTGCACTCAAAGCACTTGAAAGAACGATGTTTCTCTTGGCATGGTATCAAACCTGATCAACGTTTACGACGGAAATGACAAGAATTCGCATTATCTTTTCCGATTTTCATCACTTTCTACATGTACTTTCGTGGTGTTACATTTTCATTCTCACTCAGTGTACACAAACGCAATATACATACTTATATGGATGTATTTCTTTTTTAGAGAAGAAAATGCTGAACTAAGGTTTACGAATGATTTATTAACACGTGAACTTGAACGAGTCAACAAAGAGAATGAAAGACTACAGAAAGAAAGGTGAGATACTATGGAAACCTAATTTACTTAAAGAAAGTTTGTCAATTACTCCACAAACTACACAAATAATCTTTTTAAATCATTAAACCAAAATAGAGTTAATGATTTTTAAGATAGTGCGTGTTTCTAAGGATATCCATGATATTTTTTTAAAGAAATTCACATTTCTACGTGCCATTATTAATATATAGTCACATTACTCAATTTTAAGGATTACACCATCTCACCTCTTCTTTCACGAACGTTAAGTATATTTCCGCTAATTAAAATATGAAATGATTTGCGAAAATAATTTTGTAAAAATCCTTAAGCCTTTCAAATTCTTTCATCTAACTTTACGGTTTAAAAGACAAGACGTGTATCAAACGGTATTGATAGTATACTGTGGGATAGATTTTTAGAATACTCTTGTAATTCTGTGAAGATCCCCTTGGATCTCACTTTGAGAACGAGAATGATTTTGAGTCAAAGAAGAACCAGTAGCCATTTTAATGAATAACTTTCTTTATTTGGTTATCTTTGCCAAATAGAATCAAAGACGTTTAATAACAAATAATTTAAAATAGATATATGAGGTTTAAAAGGGACTTTCCTTTATATTAACTTAAATATTTAATGATCCAATTAATTAACAATTAGAATATCGATCACGTAGAGATTACAGCAATAAGAGATCCCAGAATTATATTCAATAATGTTCCTATTGAACATTTAACTTTAATCTCACTCCTAATATAAAACTTTAACGAGACTTTAATTATAAATCAATATTTACCACACTGCAGCTCAGCTCTTCCTGAGATTAATTTATCCACCTAGAAATCTTCAATAATAAATCTCTAACTTCACTATTATACCTTCCTGCTTCAATCTCTCTCTCTCTCTTACTGCTTTTTTACTTTACTATTCCGTTTGACTTAAATACTTTATCTAATCTGCATAATAAGGAATCCCTGTCCTCTTTTTGGAGCTGATTGGAAATAGGTAGGGGAATTAAATTTCCCTAAAAAGACGTCTCAGAAGGTTAGTGATAAAGTTCCGTATAGATTTGTCTCAATTCTTCTTCAGAAAATATAAAAATTTCCCGTTTCCTAAAAACACATATTCAGTGATATATGCTTGGACATTGTAAGCATTTATCCATACACACACACGTTGTGACAATTTCTTGCTAACAACTGTAAGCAAATGTCACGAAACTTATAAATGTGATTAATAGCCGAAATTTTTATAAGAATGTGTGTTAAGTCAAAAGTATTTAGAATTCCTATAAAAATGGATTACCATAATTGTATATTTTCCATCAAAGAAAATGTGCCAACAAAGTTAAGAAAATAAATAAACTAAGTCAACCTAATTATACATTTTAATACTCTTTTTCCTCTTGAAAAGGACTGAATACATTACACATGAAGTCATATCAATATTCAGAAATATTTTTTGTTTAAATTTTATTTAGCATGTTGTGATATATGTGACGCCTTTTTTTTTAGAACTAGATCGGCCAGACAAACTAGAAGACCGGACAGCATCACGGCTTCTAGAGCAGTTTTAGGATCATCCGACTCATTAATTGATTCAAACACATGGAACAATGGAGCCTGGAGATCCATTATAGATGTTGATGGAGAAGTAAGTCACATAATTAGCAGAAAAATTACTTCGAAAACTTGAACTAATGTATGAACTTACCACAGAATACGTAACATTAAAAATATCAAAAATAGACTAATTCCAAAATACTAGTATTTAAAATTTAAAAAAAAAGATACACGAGTAAAATCCCACTGACCATATGAAAGATAACGCAATTCCAGCCAAAGTTGACGATATAACGGATCGTTTGACATTTCTTTAGTTTGGTGAAAATGTCCGATGGGATTTTAAACACGTACCAAAAGATGCCTATGTAAAATAAAAAAAAATAATGTATATTATATATTTTTAACAATAAAATCGATTTAATATACATTTGGGGGAAGTTATGTATATATTCTTATTGAATACATTTCAATAGTACAAAGTGTTTATTTTCAGTATCACAAATTTGATTTTGTTTACAGATCGAGCTCATGAATAATCTAAATAATAACTCGACAAATATGAATGGACGTAACAGACAAACGCAACAGCTGACTCCTGCTAAAAGAAAAGTTGGAAAAAGGTGAATATAAGTAACATTATATGACTGAGATCTCTTCACTCACTCTTATTTTTTTTAAAAATTTTTGTAAATGATAATGTCTAAACTAGATTAAAATAAAATTGTTTTTAAAGGTCTGGTTAGGATAAATTATTTTTTATGAGTTTTATTGCTGTGAAAATGGAAGGAAATAAAGTACATCATAGGTATGAAGACAGATAGGATCCAGAAGAAATGTTTTCATTATTGTGACTATTAGCTTTTTTAACACGTTCGCTGCCAACTACGAGAATACTCGTAGTTAGTAAACTGATTTTCCTTGCCAGTTCGTTATTGATATCCTTATCTAAATCGCCGATTACAAGAACGAGTTAACTATTCACGAGTTACCTCGTAGTTGGCACAGGGAAAAAAATATTATATCATATGCCAACTACGATTATACTCCTGTACATTTATTTTTTGCTAAAAGGAATCTGTTACATATATATTTAAATCATAAAACCACAGAAAACAATTTAAAAGCATAATATCGGAGATATGACATTGACATCCGTGTACAGATGCACTATCTCAACTTTGGCAGCGAACGTGTTAAGACAAAACCCAACATTTATTGGATATAGAATGATAAAACTATCAGTAACTAAGTTTTAAACATACATCTCGTAACTCGTTCAAAACGTAAGCATCGAAATGAACATCCATCAGGCTGTTGCCAGATTCTTTTGTAAATATTTTGTCTAATAATTTATAATCATGCTATGGTAAGGTCACATAAAAAAAAAATGCGCATACAGGTCTTGGATACTTTCTTTTAACAGAAAAGCAAAAATGCATGCAAGCAGCTGTGCTGTTTACAATGAAGGTATTGTTAATGAAAGTTGTAGAAGGAACTGCCGTTGGAACTGTACAACAACATACAGAAGAAAATACAGATTTTAGCACAAGCGATAAATTCGGTTGGATATAGCCCACCCCCGGCTTTTGTGCTTCTTTTGTCGCCAAGTTGGGCTTTCCATTCCTGCTCCTTCAGACAAGACGCCATATTTTTTCCCTTTTGCCTGGACGCGACTTTGAAAAACGCGCCTTGGCGCCATTTTGGCACGACTTGAAAAAAATCTTCGCCAAGGGGTGGGCTATAATAGGAATTTACCAATATTTTTTCTGATTATATCCGCAAGGGAACAGAAAGCAGTTTATCACAAGCTTTTTGTTAGGCTTAAAACCGGCCAGAAAAAAAGAAATTCATATTTTGTATGATAAAACTATATTTATTTTTCCAACTCCCGAGCTTGGCTATTTGACGCCGAGCCTCCCAGTACCGACTGACGCCGCCTTCAGTCGGGTATTCATCGAGTCCAGTACATTGGAGCAGAGAGTTTCCATCCATCCAGGCATGACCGCAGAGTGGGCAGGCCTCGTCAGCAGCCAGTGGAAGTATACTCCCAAAAAGCAAATAACTGATAAAACTAAAGGGTGTTTTTTTAGAGGTATAGAACTTTAAATTGCAATAAAACAACGATGTATTATTCGATTGACATGAATTTTTTTTTATTCGAAAGATAATCTTGTGGCATTACATTTTAAATATGATTTCTGGCATAGGACTTCCACGGCTGGCTCGGATGTAGTCCAATCTGGACGTCCAATTTTCGATGACTTTTTCCAACATTTGTGGCCGTATATCGGCAATAACACGGCGAATGTTGTCTTCCAAATGGTCAAGCGTTTGTGGCTTATCCGCATAGACCAATGACTTTACATAGCCCCACAGAAAATAGTCTAGCGGTGTTAAATCACAACATCTTGGAGACCAATTCACATGTCCAAAACGTGAAATTAGGCGGTCACCAAACGTGTCTTTCAATAAATCGATTGTGGCACAAGCTGTGTGATATGTTGCGCCGTCTTGTTGGAACCACAGCTCCTGGACACCATGATTGTTCAATTCAGGAATGAAAAAGTTAGTAATCATGGCTCTATACCGATCACCATTGACTGTAACGTTGTGGCCTTCATCGTTTTTGAAGAAGGATTCCACCAGCCCATAAAGCGCACCAAACAGTCAGTTTTTCTGGATACAACGGTGTTTCGACATACACTTGTGGATTAGCTTCACTCCAAATGCGGCAGTTTTGTTTGTTGACCTAGCCATCCAACCAGAAGTGCGCTTCATCGCTAAACAAAATTCGCTTATGAAAATCGGGAACAACGCCAATCTCGTTTTGGGCCCATTCGACGAATCTACGCCTTGCTTGATGATCGTTTTGATGAATTGCCAAACCAAACTGAGAATAAATCACTTGACAGCTGTTAAATCGGTCGCCATCTTGGAAAGTAATGCCAACTTAAACTTCTATACCTGAAAAAAAAACACTCTTTACTTAGATTAAGTCTCGATATATTTAGTGTATATATAATACACTTTCAGTCAATAACTTTTAGCTCTCTTTTGATGTAATTACGGTTATGTACTAGTTTATCTAAAATTACGATTAAACAAATTACTTTAAATCAGTCTATATGAAATTCTAAAAAAGATACAATATCTTTTTTCAGTCTTGGGGACATTACAGAAAACCAAGACGAAAGCGAAGAAAAACAGCCAGTAGGTTTGCGGCGGCAGCGAAGAAACTCTTGGGGCAGTGGGATTCCAAGACCAGTAGATAACAGATCTTCCAAGTCCCCTCCCCAACAGACGCCTTCAGATGCAGAAGAAATGTTTGAAGACAGATCAACCCCGGAGTCAAATCCTACGACACCAGGTTCAAAATTACCCCCACTTCTCTCTATGCTTATGCCTAAAAGCAGAGACCGGAGAAAATCGGGGAGTAAATCAAAATTAAAAGGTAAGTTTTCGATAAACAAATACACGTGTTCCTTATTTGAAAAATGTTCATATTTATTATAAAAATGATATAAAAAAGGTGTTTAATTTCTATTGAAGTTTCGAATTCAACGCTTAATTTGTTCATTTAACATTTAGTTTTCTAAAATAATAAGACTTAATTAGGAAATAAGAGCAAATTGAGAGAAAATAAAACCCCCCTAAAACAGAAAACGCATTTATTTCCAAGCAAATCCAAAAACATCTGTATTTTCAATAAATATTTTGAAAGATAAGTTAGTATCACAAATTTTAAAATAATCAGAGCAAAGACTGAGAAAATTTACCTAAATGAAATGAATTTAGTCTTAATCCATGCTTTGCAATATATACTCCTAGTTTTGAAATGAATCACAGAATCTTGTAAAGTGTCAGTTAAAGGGGATCCGCATTACCGTAGAGTCTACAAGGAAAAAAATTAAGAAAAAGAATTATGAGACTGATATCTACTGTTATACTAAATTCTCTAATTGTATACTTTAAATCAGTGGATTCATCCATAAGCATCAAACTAGAATAACAATATGATATATATAGTAAACAAATTATTTTGTAATTTTGAGTCATGATTAGATAAGAATATCTCAGCTGATACACCTTTCACATGGCATATATTCAAATTGATAGCTACAGTAGCCTAGTGGTCATGGACAAGGACTTATAGCAGGCATGTCCTGAGTTTGAGCCCAAAGTCCGTCCAGGCTCAAAATCCTCCCGTTGGCGTGGTGGGGAAGTTCGGATAAGTGGTGCCAGCTCAGGTGTCGTCTTTGTCACTTAACCGTGTTCAACTTAACATCTCAAAAACTGGGCCCACATGGGAGGTGAAATAAATTTATCTATCCTACGGAAAATTAAGCTCATCTCCCACCAATACAAAGTTATATTTTCAAAGGATCCCGTCCCATGTTAATATCGACGGAAATGAATTGGCTGGCACTCTTGCAAAGAAGGGACTAGACCAGAGATACTCAACCTAGTCTCGCCCATGGCCTACTGCTCTAAAAAATTCATTTAAGAACATTGTATTAAAAATGTAGCATTGAATTCTATCAATCAAGCAATCAGATATACCAATTTTGTTGTCGATGTCGCACAGGTACGAATTGCAAGATTTCCCTCCTCCCCTTTGTAATTGTTGTAACAAAAAACAGTGAACTGAACTGCAGCAGGAATTTCTTTTATGGGTAAAACTGACTTTTAAATATAAACAAATAACACTGATTTCAGTCAAAATTCCTCTTTGCTGCCATTCTGCACTCGATAAATTAATATTTGAAACAAAAATAAACAGACTTTGTCAAAAGAAAAAAATTAAATTATATTCAACAGCAATGCAGCTATGTTTGTAGGACAGTAAAATGTAAAGTAGGAGTTTGGTCACACGGATGAAAGGAAACCGAAACTTTCCTTGTAACTCTGGAAAAAATGTAATACCAAAAAAATTTGTTTGATAGATTAATATAGTATAGAAACTAAAAAAATGAGTTTTAATATTTTTATTAATTTTCCACATTTTAAGTGTTCAATATTGCCTTGGCCTTATAATGATTTTTCCATTAATCCTCATGTTGCGGCCCATGTGAAATATGTGGGCCGGCTGAAAAAAGGTCAAGTACCTCTGGACTAGACCATCCTGTCCCTTCCGCCTCAGAGCTCACATATTTAGAATTATTCTCAAGGCAAAAGGCCCAAAATAAAGAAAAATGGTTAAATATTCTTTCATAAATGGTATAAAGGCCAGGACTCTTTTCCTTGTGGGCAAACAGTCCAATACTTGTCTGTCCCGACTTGCCAGAGGGCACTTAAAAAGTCTCACTTTTCTGGAGGCAATAAGGTGTTTTCTATTTGTCCTAAATGTCAGCTAGAACAGGCTTCACCTCAACACATCTCAAACTGGACTGGGAAGATATCTACGATAATAAACTTCAAGTATCGGACTTCATTAAAGTTAACAGTTTCACCGATCTGTGAAGACTAGAAGGGAGATTAGTAACAAAACTCAAATCCACTACTTGAGTTGAGCTCTGTTACCTGCAAAGCCTTTGAGCTGGATTGCTAAGTTATTGTAGCACTCTTAATGTTTAGTTTTTGCCTGATTGCAAAATAGTATTCTCCCTCCTCTGTTTTATTGGTGTCTTTTTTTAAATATGGGCTAGATTTTTTTTTAATTACTATGTTAATAATAATTCTCTTTTATAGATCCAATTGATGGAGAAACTTCTACTCTAGCTAGAGATTTAGAGCAAGTACAAAAAGCAATAAGAGGTGAATCAAGAGCAAGTTTAAGACCAACAAGATAGCTCATAGCAAGAGAGAGTTTGAAATCAATCATAAGCCTCTACATTACAAAACTGACATTTCTTTTGAGGATAAAAAAGAAACAAGACTGACATGTTACAAATGAAGCATCAATACAAGAATGAACTGTGTATATAATACTAAAAACATGTAAATATTTACACATGGAAAATTTAACCCATTATAGAAAAATTCTCATTTATATATATATTTGCTTTATATTTTTAATTGTTTAAAAAAATATATCAAAGTATGAACTATTTATCTATGCATTTGGAAATATAGATGTAAATAAAACTATAATAGGATGAATTTATCATTATTTCTAACATTTACTTTTTAAGTAATCATCCCTATGTACAAAATGAGGGGGAGGTAAAAAAACAAACAAAAATAATCTAATTAAATTTGAAAATTTAGATTATAATTCTGATGAATTGTTTAAGTGAACACATGTAAAAAAGAAAAACTTTTATTAATTATACTAAATCAATTTCATCTAAAAACTAATAAGTATTAAAAATAATTATTATCTTTTAAAGATTTTAATAATGGCTATGATAGGCAAACTAATTTCTCATAAAAAACACCAGGAAAAAAACAGTTCAATAAAGGAAAATATTCTTCAATATTTTTATCATCTTCGTGTTCAAAACTTCAAAAAATTTAAACTAGTAACATGTGTAAAATACATTCGTCACCAATAAAATTTTTTTAAAGAATGAAGTGTGATAATTTTTTCACACAAGCATAAACACTTTTTCATGATTAATATAATTCAGGATATTTAAAATTCATTTTTTAATTTAATGGCATTTTTTAAAAATATTTTGGTGATGTATTTTTTTTTTTTTTGTGTGTGTGTTAAAAAATTTTCTTTGAACTTGATGAAATTTCAGCACTTCATAGAATAACAAAAATTAAATCAGAAATATTTATAGCTCTTATTTTTAATTCTAAAGTATTTCAATCATCAAATTATGATGCAGTATTTCTTAACTAATTAAACCAATTTTAAACAAATTATTTCAGTAACAGTTTATAAGTAATATGTAAGTGGTATCTTAAGCGATTTGGAGCCACTCTTTTTACAAAATTGGTTTTGATCTATGATTTACTGAATAAAAATCGTTCTTCTATCTCCAAAGGAAAATCCTGCATATTTCACTGATATACTCATCTGACATCTATTAAAAACATTAAATGTCAGATCTGAATAACAAAAAGTAAACTGATTAAAAAAATATTTGATAATTTAACTAAAAGTATACTTTCAGTTTAAAATATTTTTACATAACTAAGCCATAAAAATATTTAAAAAAGGCAAATGTGTCATTGAATTATCACTATCTAATAATTTCATGTTGCATATTTTTCACATTATTACATTAAAATATGAAATCAAAGACTGAATATGTTTTCAAGAAATAGAAATAATAAATACAAACACAAAGATAATTCAACATATTTTATTAGATTCATACAAAAATATGGCTTCATATATAGTTAATAGTCATATAAAATCGTATAACAATATTGTAATAAAAAGCTCTGGTATAAAGTTGATAAAAAACAAATAGAAAAATACTTTTACGAGATTATTAGGAATATATAGATATGGTAATTCAGGAATTCTTAAATGAGTGTATATAAAAAAACACTTTAATATTACTTGTCAAATAAGATAGGAACAAAGCTCATGACAATTGTGACATTTATTCAAATGTAATCCCTTGAGCCAATGGCAATTCCTTAGTATAATTAATAGTGCAAGTTGATCTCCTCATATACTGCTTCCATGAATCACTTCCTGATTCTCTACCACCTCCAGTATGCTGATAAATAAAAACAATTCATAATAATTTTAATGGATGTAAGAAAATTAATCACAAGAAACACAAAGAGGAAATTGAAGTTTATAATCTATTACATGACATGTTAATTAAATACAAGAAATAGTATAAAATTTAGAGATTAAAATGAGAAAATACTGAAAAATTTTAGACTTTTAAAACACACATTATATATATACACACATCTTAAGTTATATTAATTTATGCATAAATGAAGTGTGACAATAATATTAATTGCCATAGATAATTTTTTTATACTGGAGAAGAATAAGGATAACCTACAAGGCAAAAATTTATTATATACATACTGTTTCTACACACAGTTTAAGTATTAATTACTTCTTAATTTTTAATCTAAGTTTTCATGCTTATTTCTTCGGTTGGAAATTTTCACCACAACAGATTTCAAACAACTGTTTTTCTTCATACCATGTAATAAAGTTTTGAAGAAGTGATTCCTCTTTACTTTTTAAAACAACACTGACAGTAATTTTTTTTTTATGTATAGAAGTACAATAACTACAAAGTTATACTTATGATTGATAATTCCATATTAGATTTTTATTCTCAATTTTCCTTTTAGTAAACCAGTTTACAGAATATAATTTGATCCTTAGCTTTATTTATTCATTTCAAATTCTCCCATGTTCAGAAATTGAGATTATCCTTTCCTTCCTTGAAAAAAATTTATCAAAATACAACAGATTGACACTTTGTAAAATGTTGCCTTTCACAAAAATCATGAAATCATGCATGAATTTTTCATAAAATGTTGACAATGGATTGTCAGACCTTAGATCTTTCTGTAACTTTGGCAACTTATATGTACATGGTAGCAATAATACACAAATACAAAAATATTATAGTTACATAAGTATTTCAATGTATACATGTTTTAAAATTATAACAATTTGTATAATTTTGCACAACTTTTAAAATTACCATATATTTAAATCTTAGCCACACTTTTTTCAAAACGTTAATGCTACTGAAAATTGGGTGCAGCTTATAATCAAAGGTGGAAAAAAATTGTAAGAAGGGGATACTGAACACAACACTGAGGTTAGAGCAATTACAAGTCCATGAATGTATTTAAAAGTTTTTAAAACTATTGAAATAAATAAGTTATTCACTTATTATTCATAATTTTAATTATTTTTTAATTTCAGAAATATAGGATATCAATAAACCCTTTTACGCTATTTTTGCTTTTTCACAAAAACATGTCGAGAATTCAGGGTGCAGCTTAGAATCAATGGCAACTTATATTCAAATAAATAAGGTATATAGAAATTTGAATGTAATACAAGTTTGTATCTAAAATTTAATCAGAAACTTTAAAAAGGTACTTTCTAACCATAGTTAAAAACTAGCCAATTTACATGTAAGATGCTGCACACAATCTATTTATTATAAAACATTACATTAAGCATTTTATAATTCAGACATAAAAAATAATTACATTTAATTTTTATTGTTAAGCATTCCAGTGATAAAACAAATAAGACACATAAATACTACAAAAGATTAAAAAACAACAACAACAACAAACAGAATAACATTTCAAAACTTATTATTTGTTTCTAAAAGTACTTGGTAGCCCAGTAATTGTTAAATGCACCACCTGGAATTATGCATTTTCTTTTTATAGAATGTTCAATAAAATCTTTCTTTCCCCTCCCGATTAGTAAATCAAAAGGGAGAAAAAAGAAAAGAAAAGCAATATGACATTTCACATGAACTTGAAAAACAAAGGAAATATAATTATACTATTTTAAAACTATATAGTTTATTATTAAATTATTTTTTCTTTCTGAAAACTTCTTTAAAACCCACCTTTTCGCCACCAAAAGCACCTCCAATTTCAGCACCACTAGTTGGAATATTAACATTCACAATTCCACAGTCAGATCCTTTGGGACCAAGCCACTAAATAAATCATTCAAGATTAATGTTCGAATATTCTTTCCTTTCACCAGTAATATTAATGATACATATGTAAATTTAGAATATACATCTAGTAACATGCAAGAAAATATATATAACAGGTTTTTAATTACTTGGCAATATAGAATTTACGCATGAAGTTTTTGTATTCCTTTGCTTGGAGTAATTTTAGTTGCTTGTCAATTAAATGGGTACTTATGTACTATTACAACTATATTGGCAACACTGAATAAAACTGCAGAAATTCTAAACATGCAATACGCTGATAGGAATATAAAGCACATAATTGAAAAATACTATGTGAAAAATTATTACAAATAAATAATAATCAATAAAATAAAAAGAATAACTAATTTTTATCATTTTATTTTATGAAACTCAGTGGTGCAACAGCCCATAGAGGATCAGTGCCTCTCAGTTTTCATAACCTCCGACACTGAGGTGCATGTGTAGATGTTCTGGTTAGATGATCAGTCTGACACATGATACATTTTATTTTAGTTAATTCATTACTACTAATTTTATGTTATATTATTAATTTTATTGATAAATTTTATCTTTTAAGAATTTGGCAAATCTCAAATGCATTTTAGTATTCAAGCTAGCCATATCAATGAATGGTTAGGATCAGAATGATGTCAAGCAGAGAAAAATGAAATGCAGCATATGGTTACCAATTTCAGCTTGAAAGTTGACATTATTGTGAGCGCACGCAATAGTATACAAGTAACATTAAATGTTAACTTAATAACTTGTATTATGATAGTTTTATTTCACAACCTGAAAAAACTATACAAAAAATAACACTAAATACAGCCTTAAAAATATACAAGATTTACATAAAAAAATATAAATTTGTCAAAACATAAAAGTTTTTTAAATGAATTTAAGCAAGTTGCATACCTTGAAAACATTACCAAGACTCTGAGTAAAGATACTACTGGATAATCCTTGCTTTACTTCATTATTCCATTTAATAGCTTCATCAACACTGGAAGTTTTTAAAATATAAACTATAGGTGCAAAAGTTTCCCGATGCACAACTTCTGCATCATGAGATAAACCAGTGATTATTGTTGGTTCGACATAATTTCCAGACATATCCATAACCTATTGGGGAAAAAAATGATTTGAAACTATTAGCTTAAATTGCATACAAAATCATGACTAAAAAACTTAATTCAATCTATAAATTGCAAACAATAGTAAAATGCCAATAACTTGGAAACGAACCACATATTGCAAGATATTTTAATTGAAAAAAGGTCAAATAATGAAATAACAGTTATAGAATTTCTTAATATAATTATGGTACTTTTCCATTATAGCCCTACCATGTATTTTTTATACTTAATAAGCTCCTCACCTTGTTCAAGCAATATATTACGCTTTCACATAGCTAAAAATCAAGTCAAAGAGAAATGCACAGCTCCAAGAAAAATCATTTAAGCAAAAATAGTTCTAAGTATGAAGATCATAATTAAAAAGTATTATAAATACATTTCTAAATAGGTATCTCTAATTGTATTACATCAGTAAATATAAATGTAATATGATTCAACAAATCCTGAAGGTTATATTTGTAACATATTCTAATCATTAAAAAAAAAATTAAGCATAGTAATATGCATGATCATTTTGATGAATGAACAGGTTTAAAAATGAAATTAAAAATTGATGCAAAATTGGTACAAGGTGAAAAAATTATGATAAGGGTAATTTTGTATATTTTAGACAATTTATTATAAACAATAATATTAATACTTGATTATATTCAAATTATGAAATACCAATGAATAACATAAGTAATTATGTACAATAACATCTGAGTAAGAGGTAGTCATAATTTTATTATAATATATAGAACCTAAAAAATATTTTAAAAAACATCTCAGAAGTAAACTTAAATACTAAACTAAGCATCCACAGATTAAGAATCTTAAATATTCAAGAGAGTTTCAAAACAGTAGTTTATCTTAAGTTTTGTATATAAACTAATTTCTAAAATAATTTAACTCAATCAATAGCTACCAAGAAAGATTTTTTCATAGCATAGAAATAAAATGCATAAACTTATCAGAAAGAATGCAAATAACATTTCAGCTATGTAGGTAAATATGACTTGTACCCTATATGGTGTCTGACAAAGATTGCATGATACAAATCGAAGTAATTTTATTAGTGAAGGGAATTATGATTTTGTAAGGTTTGTTTTTATTTCCTTATGCCACTTCATATTATTTTATCCTGTTTCATCAACTTCTTTCAGAGCCCCAAATTTCCCCCCCCGAAATTTACGTAAACATGTCAGACTCAAAAGAAGTGTATCTTCTAATTTTTCCTTTAAAGGGAACTTCTTTAAGCAGCTGAGGCCAGATTGTGGATTACATAAGAGGGAAATATTACAGAAGAGAATGAAGCTATGTTTATGAGATATAGCATTGCTGACTTAGATATTAACACACCAGTCTGAATTTATATTTGGATTTCAAATTAGTGATACTTACAGTGACTGAATATTAATGGCGCACTGTTCAGCTACACGAGGGCTTTTGGCGACGGACCACGTAATTTTGAATCATGGTCAAGTGATGTGAACGACACCTGAGCTGGCACCCTCCTCTCCTAACTACCACACCAACGGGAGGACGTTTCAGTTCTCAACAGATTTAGCCTGCATCGCTGCCCTACACGGCAGGTCTTTAGTGGTACTGGGCTCGAACCCGTGACAATGCCAGCCACGATCCGATACCTATACCACTCGGCTACCACGGCCACTAGTGATAGTTACAGATTGTATCTTGTTTCCTTTAGTTGTAATTAGTTGCCTTGTGTTTTTCTCCAGTTAAGGTTTACTTTTAATATTCCTCAAGCTAAGAATTATAGATTTAGTGAAACAAAAGGAAATTAAGAGTTTAGTTTAATTTCTTTGTATGTCTCTGTTGCTATTTTTGAGCATGTTTTTGGAATTATAATCAATAAGATACCTCAAGGAACTCAGAGCATTGTAGAAATGGTAGAAGATAGTTCCATGATATTATAGCAAATTCTCAATAGGATTCTAAGATATCAAAACATATTTCAAGAAAATGAACCGAAAAAAGATCCAAATACTGAATATAAGAAAGGTAAAGCATTAAGGAGAATGATAGCATAAAGAGATTATCCTTGTTCATATCCCAAATCATATATAATTAATCCAAAAACTTTATTTGCAGTTATTTATCATATTCCTATTTCATTTGCATAGAAATTTATTTTAATGCACAAGCTCAAGTAATTATGGTTACATGTAATTTATAATGAGCAATATAATAAGTATTTTAAGTTTAAAATTGTCTTCTTCAATCATACAAAAATTTGACTAATAATGAATACTATTTATATTGCAGTTGCTAATTTGTGTGTGTATAATTTGAATAAGCATTTTAATATACAAGCTGCATGGCTATCTCTACTTTTATAAATTTTCCCTTTCCTTCACAAAATCTACACTTCTAATACTCATTTTCAAAATGACTTCCTCCCTCCTCCACCGCTTAGCCTGGCGTTGCTCGGGCTTTCTCTTTTCCTCATGACACCAGCATTTCTGTGTGTGTGATTGTATGCGCACAATGTGAGTGATTTCTAAAATTATGCCAAAAAATTTCCCTTTTTTGAAATTTGTTCCATTCCACTTATTTTTTATTTATAAGACGGGTTTCTTTCCCCTTTCTATAGCCCGAACACGGGTTTTTTTAGTGTAAAATTATTGTTCTATCTTCCCCTCCTTCTCACAGATAAGATGTAGCTTCAAATTTTGATGTATGACTTATAAAAAAAATATTGCATTAGAATTAAAAAATTATTAATGTGAAGCAATAAATAGAAAACGATTCTGATGCTAAGAGTAAAACAAAAAACGTTCATTATTTTTGAATAATAGTTAGTTTCTGAGAATCTAAAATAATAAAATAGATTTAAGATTTTCATGAATCAATCCAATTGTTACATATAGTTAGCTTAAAAATGTCTCTAACATGCATTTTGATCCAAAATAATAGACGATGTACTTTTTAATTAACAAAGAATTCATTTAGTAATGAAATAATAGAAATAATCTTTTGAAAATATATATATATATATATTAAAATCAAATTTCTATAAGTAATAAATACAAGAAAAATTTACAGATAGCTATTGAAACATTTGCTTTTTTCTGAATTTTTAATTAACATATAAATATATATAAGTTAAGAAAAAAAACAGTATGGGAGAAAGCCTATATATATATATACATGTACTGAAAAAAACATTAAAAAAAACCCAATCTGATAAAAACATTTTGATATTTTATTTTAATTTAAACCTTTTTCATTCCACTAAAAAATTTTTAAACTTTAAGTAGCGTAATGCGAAATTGAATGCTTCTTTTTCTTCAGTTTCGAACCTGGGAACTACCCTTATATAAAGCAGCGGGTTTAACAACCTCGCTGTCAGTTCCTTCGAGGAAGAGCAGTAAAAATACCTTTAAAATAAAGGAAGGTTTTTCAATTTCTCATTTCGTTATTTGTTAAAGTAAAAAAATTTTGGGGGGGTTTCATTTTTAAGTTAATGCTCTCAAACTTCATATATCGATTGCAAACAACGGTAATTTTTAAACAAAAAACTTTAAAAAAAGTAATGTTTACATGTTGAATCTGTAATTATTTTTTTGTCTGGGTATCATCAAAAAAAATTAGATCGCGTTTTAAAAACGTCTGGAAAAAAAAAGAAGTTCTGAATTTTTGAACTTGTCCCCCGGCGGAGAAACATGGTGCGAATTATGCGTTTTAAGGTTTTTAATTAATATCTTTTTAGCTCATTGGAATATCAGAATATAAATGGTCAAAACGGATTCCTTGGATCATTCCCAAAATTTTGGTACCTTCGGCGGGTTTCTGCGTTGTGCGGTTCGTGAGAAAATAGGGAAGCATAGATAGAAAGATACGTTTACCTACAAATTTTAATAGTGTAGATAAACTAATAAACAGATTCACTGTAATTCATATTTCAATAATTTAACTTTCCATTATTCCATCCTACAGGTTGCATTGACCAATACATAGCAGATAAAAGGATTTTCTGTAAATGTACGAGTAAGATAAGCATATTAATAAGACTACATAATACAAATTTGAAAAACAAAATGGACACACAATTTTATTACCTTCCCACCATATTCGACTTTACCGCCAGCAATTTTAGCTTCTTCAATTGTCTTTAAATATAAATCAACTCCTTGTTTGTTATGCATAGGACCATAAAGAGTCGTTGGATTAATAGGATCTCCAACTCTAATCTTAGTATATGCTTTCGTCAACCTTTCAACAACTTCATTATACACCTAGTTGTAGAAAAAATTATATATAAAATAAAACCTTTTCTTTTTTACTTTAATTCATGAATATAAGAAAATCAACTATTGAATAAAAAAACTAAGTCATACTGTGGCTAAGATTAATATATTTTTTATTACTTAATTCCACAACATAATAGGACCTTGAATAAGTTCTCACTGTTTTTAATAGATGGCACAACCAGGATTATGTGCATCTAATTTCAGATGGTAATGAATCTACAGGGAAGTACTGTGTAACCTTGAACGTCAATGTGTGTGTTAGTTAGCCATAATGTAAACAACGCTTTGTTTTGTTGGTTCTAAAAATATCTATTTATGTGCTAAAAAAGTGTATTTGCATGGGATTTTTATAGCACTATTTTATTCAAAGAAATCTGCAGCCGAAATACGCAGAATTCTTGTTGTGACTTAGGATGACAATGCTCTGTTGGAAATGACATGCAGAGACTGGTTTTTATGCTTAAAAAATACAATGAAAATCATTAAACTGAAATAATTTTTTTATGGTAAAGTATATTGGGGGGGGGAATCAACAAAATTAAGTTTATTAGAGTACATTTTATTTACATAGATAAGTGTATATGCCTGTATTTAATAAAAACTGTTAAACATTTAATTTGTACTTTTTTAAAAAAAATTATTGTTGATAATGCTGAGTCAGCAATACCAAAATCTTTACAGGTTTCAGTTTTCACTGTCTCTTTTTGATCAACAGTCTTAAGAAGCTCCATCTTCGTTTTAAGTGAAATAGCACTTTCCCTTTCCCATGAGCTTTTTGCCATTGTGTTTGCAAAAATATTCTTTTAAAATAGAAATAATAATACCAACCAAACTCATTAATTTTTACACACACTAGGATGTACTCACCACCGAATTTTAAAGCCAACTGCAAAGAGATTAGATGTCTTTATGTAAAGTTTGTAGGGATAAAGGATGAAAGTAGCTTAGATAAATAAAATTGGTTCGTGTAACAGACAATCATAAGTAAATGGGTCAACAGCTTTGAAACATTTGAAATGTTCCAGAAGCAAGGAAATTGGGAGTTGTATGAATGCATGTATTGTGAATGCTGATGAAAAGTGGATACAGTCTGCAAAACCAAATATTCATGGTTTGAAGCTTCTCCTATGCATTTGGTGGGATCAGCAGGATGTAACTTAGTCTCATTCCATTTTAGCAGATGATAATATCTCAGGAGATTGCTATTAACTTCAATTGATGCGTTGGCAGCTGTATGAGCAGAGACACAACAAAGTGATTTTGTTACATGACAATGCTCAGTCATATGCAGCAAAATTAGTGAAAACCTACAAGGAAATGCTTAAAAGAGAAGTTCTACTCCACATAATGTATTCATTGAACATAGCCCTAACAGATTATTACTTATTTCATTCGATGGCATATGGCCTGGCTGAGCAGCACTTTCATTCCTACGAAGACACCAAAAAAAGGGGGTTGGTTCTTAGATAGCCAGAAGAGATGTATCATTTTCCTGACATGGAATTCATGTAAGATTCACCCTGCAGTTTAAAAGCTTTATAGGTGGCACTGCCAACGAAGGTGAGAGGGAGAAAATAGAAAGGTGGGAAGAGAGAAAAAAACACAACATGGCAGAATGAGCGGGATAGCGAATACTTGGGACGGCAAAATGGTGAGGGAGCGAAATGGCAGTGACTTTCGCGAGGATAGAAGAAAATAGTGTTAACTAATCAAATGTATCATACTTAGTTTCATTTTATGTTGTTTTGTGTTGTGTGTGGGGCTGTAACTCGAAAATAAATCTTGAGCCACTAAAGATGAGAGACTATTGTGCCTGGATATTCTTTGAAACTTTCAATCGAACAGAACAAACCTACAATTCTAATTATACTGTTACAAAGATGGGAGAAAGTGGCCCCTAGCAACAGGTAATACTTTCAGTGAAATGTTTTTTTTTTTTTTTGCCTTATATTTTAAATAAAGTTTTTTTTTTTGACAAAATAAACAACACAGAGAACTTACTCAATGTCTTAATAGTTAACCACAAAATTTTCTTATAAGAAATACCAAACAGAAAAAGAAAAACCAAAAGTTTATATATCATATCTTCCATTTTGAAACTTGAGATAGAAATTATGTGTTACTAACAATAAAACTAGAGAAAATGGATAGAACATTATTTGACTACAAGTTCAGCTAAAATTCAATAGCAATGTGACAAATTAGTTCTAATCCAAAATCAAAAGAAAAAGAAAAAAAAATCATGGAAACAACTACAAAAAAGTATTTATATTTAATTTCTAATCTTGTACTTATTCCTTGTGTTTTCTACAATATGCAAGATTAAAAATAAAAATGGCACACTACTGAAATCCTTGGAAGATTTAGGGAATGAATGCCTGTTAAAAATACGACAATTCCATTATTCTAAAAAAGAACATTTGTTACATATTCTTGTGAGTTAAAATACACCAAAGAAATCTTGTTAAATTAATATAAGTGTTTCAATTGATATTAATTTTATCTATTTGTTATAAAATACAACAAATTACTTTGCTTGAATTTTTGGTCTTGATATCCAATTTATATATAAATACACTTGATGTTTACATACATTTTTTTTTACAATTTAATTGTACAATGGAAATTTGACTTTAGATTTAAATGTACAATGAGATAAAAATAATAAGAGAGAGCTGGAAGCTAATGAATATCAGATCATAAATCATGATACACCCAAAAGTGAAAAATATATATTAAAAGTATGCATAATTATAACAATTCAAAGGCTTGGCGATTTGCAAAACAATATTTTATAAATAACATTTGATAATATTATATCCCACGAATTTACTCAAGCTCGTATTTTTGGGTGTACTATCGCAATCATATTGGTGACAATACATACTATCAAAACCATATTTACGACAATATGCACTATCACAATCCTATTGGCAACATTGAATAAAATAGCCTCAATTCTAAAAGCGGAATACGTTGGATGGAGCATATAGTAAAAAAATACCATGAGAAAAATGATAAGTAATATTAAATAAATAATCTATCAAAGGAAAAGAATAGCTTAATTTTTATAATTTAATTATGTGATGTTACATAAAATTATTATTGCATTACTATTAAATTTTATTATTTATTAATGTGTTGCACTTTAGGTTTCCAGCTTGCCTTATGGTAGCAAGTGAAGAAATATGAAACAAAGCCCACAGTTGCCTATGACATATGGGAAATCAGGGTTGCCAAAATATGGAAGTACCTTTTTCATTATAATATAAAAATGTTAATGAAACTACTTATTAACTACCTTTTCATGTACAATCAATCTTCTAGTTGTGGTGCATCTCTGTCCTGCAGTTCCAACACAAGCAAATACAGCTGACTGAATAACCATGTCCAAATCAGCATCATCAGATACAATGATAGCATTATTTCCACCCAATTCCAAAAGAGATTTTCCAAATCTTTTCTGGACTTCAATAGCTACTTGTAGTCCAACATTAGTGCTTCCAGTAAAAGACAACAAAGGAAGCCTTGTGTCTTTTGCCATGGCTGACCCAATATCTGCACCTCCACAAACCAATGAACATATTTCTCCAGGAAGCCTATTTTTCTGAGGAAACACACATTAGAAAAATTAATATTTTAATATACCACATATTTATACAATCATAAACAGCTTGATCAATGACATGCTTTTTTAAAAGCACTGATACACAAATGTAAGGGTACAAAGAGAAAAAAAATTTACCTTTTCTTTTTAGAAGCGTATAAATTACTCCTTCATAAATTACTTTTATTAATAGATTAAATTAAGATATTATTTATGAAAGTATTTAATTCAAATTTTTTTTATCACTTTAGTATGATGAGTCAAACATGTAAATCAAATTTGTCAATTCAACTCAAATTAGGCGAGAGTTAAAATATACTTAATACACAAAAAATTACATTAATTCAGAAATTTTAAAAAAGTTATCCACCAAGCATTGATTAAGAATTACATGCATTTTTGAAAATATATCATGATAATTTTAACTTACATGATGGGTAAGTTGACGAGGTATCTTAACGAATTGTCAAAAGGAAAACAAAATATTTGAAGTAAAAAAATTTTACATGTAATTTTATTCATGAGAGCTTCGTATATCATACTCAAAGAAGAAAATTAAAAATTAAAAATGATTTTTGCAAAATGATTCTTATTTAAGAAGTTCTGTCATCAAAATTTCAAAAGCTCATGATTCTATAAGGGACATAGTTAAGGGACATTGTTGAGAACAGCAATGTACAACATACCTGTAGGTATAGAGAGAAATTGCCGTCAGATGCTGTCTTTCATCATCCCTATTGAGGTTGGATGATTTTGTAAGACTTGCAAGTTCAGGTAATCCCATAACCGATAATCACTTGGATTGAAGTTTGGGGATCTGGGAGGTTATGTGTGAAGGAAGTGGTGTCTCAGCATGCAGTCCTCACCAAATGATGTGAGAAAGAGATTTTTCACCAGTGTAGCAATATGGGGTGGAACATCGTCTTACATAAAAGTGTGTTACATAGATACGGGTTCAAGTATTTTATACTATCAGTCTTAAAGTGCAAGACAGTTCTTCAAGAGAAATGAGAATGAAGAGAGATGATATCTTAGAAATGCAGGGGATACACAACAGTAAAATTTTCCAAAATAAATCCAAGAAGGTCTTCACCCCTTCTAAAGTACTCAGACATAACTATCAGTATCTAGAAATACAAATACATAATGCATTCTCAAGCAATCGCTCAGTTGAAGCAACTCTAAACAGCTCAAGACAATACTCACTTTTTAATGGTCAAAACAATACCAATTCAGTTTTGGCGAGCTCCTATTCATAAGCAAGACAGATCTTTCGAGATAAAATCCATTTACATCATGGATCATGGTATTAATAGAGTTCTCTAGTAATTTTCCGAAGGATCGGTATCATCGCCTAGTTGCCAAAAATGATACCAACTTGGCTCTATCACCAACATTTCACCAAGTTACAATTGAATCACCATTATAATGTAAGGAACAGCGCTTCTGAATAATACAATTTTAACATAAAATAAATACAACAAAGTAATATTGACATATGACACATGCAGATATAAATTATTAACACTATTTTAAACATTCTTTATAAAATTTTTAACAAGTACACCTTCCAGCATGTATTTATCAGCCTGGC
Source organism: Trichonephila clavipes (assembly GCA_019973935.1). Taxonomy (NCBI): domain Eukaryota; kingdom Metazoa; phylum Arthropoda; class Arachnida; order Araneae; family Nephilidae; genus Trichonephila; species Trichonephila clavipes. The sequence goes on along the minus strand of BMAU01021230.1, from coordinate 646,089 downwards.
AAGGGATGATGTGATTCTATAACATATTGGACTTCCTCCCACCCGTCACACTGACAGTTTGCAAAGAACCATGCATTTCTTTAAAGAAAAAGGGTCTGATCACAATTGATGTGGAGGACCATTTCTCTGCGCTTTTTTTTGTTTCAATCAACCCCCTCCCCATGTCATTTTACGAATGTGTGTTAATTTTTACTTCTTTACCTACATTATTGCATGAATTATTGAATTTACCAATGTTAATGGACTTTTGGGTTGCCTAACTTATTGGCAAATATACAGAAATCAAACTAAAAAGCATAACAGGGAACTTAATCAAAAACTAATATAATTATACAAAAGCGCAACTTACTTCCAAAACTGAAGAAATAATTTTAATAACAGCAATGCTACAAAGATTAGTGGATGGAGCTCCTTTCCACAACATAGTATTTCCACATACCATAGCAATTGCATTATTCCAACCATAAACTGCTACAGGGAAGTTGAATGCAGAAATAATACCAATAACTCCAAGAGGATTCCACATTTCTAGCAATGCATGTCCAGGTCTTTCAGATGGGAGTACTTTACCTTCAAGCATTCTTGACAAACCAGTAGCAAAATCACAAATATCAATGTATTCTTGTACCTATAACATAAGTTAAATATTAGAGCAGTCCTATTGACAATCTTGTTTTAAGATAGTTCTAATGAAGCTAGAAGCATTTCACAACAAAAAATTTAAATAACAATTAAGTTGATTCACTGACAGAATACATATTGTTACGTAGATCCGGGTTCGAGGATTTTATGCAAATTAGTCACAAAGTACGAGACAGTTCTTTAAGAGCAATGAAAATTTATTGACGAAAATCCAATCTTTTAAATACAGGATTCAGCAGCAATATTCACAGGGTAAATATCCGAAGGTCCTCACACCTTCAACAGCAATCAAACACAATAATCAGTGTTTAAAAATACACATAAGTAAAAGATTATTCACAAGCACAGTCGAGCTAATTGCTAGTCAAAACGATGCTCACTAATCACTGGTTTAATCCAGACCTACTGAATGCGGCTGACATTGCTCTATTTATAAACCCGATGTGGAAACTTCAAGAAAAATCCGTATGCGCCATAAAGCGTGAACTTAGTGGCGTGATCCACTACTTTCTAGAAGAATCCAGAGGGTCCCACACTCACCAACATGGTCGCCAATGACGCCAAATTGGTCGCCAAAAATTATGCCAACTTGGCTCTACCACCAAGATATCACCAAGTTCTCATTGAATCGGCATTATAACATAAGGGGCGGCATTGCTTGTGAATAGTACAATTTTAACATAAAATAAATATAACAGAGTAATATAAATGCATTAAACATCCAAATGCAAATTATTTACACTATTTACACAAAATTCGTAACAATATAAAACTCTTATAAATAAAATTATTATGGAAAATTGTTAAAGGAAAACAAATTACTAAAACTACAATGAATCCAGAACACCATAAAAGTACATTTTGTGCTACGAAAACACAGGAGAGGGAGTGTGTGCGACAGCAAGGAGGGGAATGACCTGAAACCGGGAAGCGGCTGTGTTTCTCTTCACTCCTGTGGCAATGGGGGGAGGAAAGGCACTCTGAAAAGAGAAGGAGAGATTCCTCTAGATGCATTTGGAGGGATGAGACGGCAATCAGCATGCACGATAATATTTAACCTTTTTTATGCATCCATGTAAATAATAAATGTTTTATTTAAATTGAGAAACACTCATAGCCACATCATTTATTTTGCACTCAGTTTATTGTGTAAATGAGCTGTGAATTTGAGAACTGAACATTTTGTTTATGCTCAACCAACCTTATAAAAAATAAGGTACTTCTACTTTAACTCTGCCCCTGACAGAAACCTGGGAATACTACCTCTTTTTTCCCAGGTACTCTCACTTCGACTTGACTCTCTACTGATGCCTGCTGCATACTGTGAGTACGTTTTGAAATATTTTAATCATGGCTTGCTTGGAGTACTTTAAGATTAGTTGAACTTAATTGAGTATAAACAAAAACTACAACTAAAATGGCTGTCTTATTTGATCCAGATATCCCCCAAGATACCATTTAAAAAACCCTCCAAATCATGTTATAATTATAATTTTTAGATGGGAGGAAAATCAATTGTAAGCAAAATTTAGATTATCTTTTCATTTGCTATTATGTAGTGTGGTTTTTTTTTTGGCAAATAGTGTAAAAATTACTGAAGACATAGCTAGCTACCAGTAGTTCTATATATTTTTTCCCTTTGTGTTTTAGATTGTTTTCGGTATGGTTACTCAAAATTGTTTGAAAGAATTGATTGGGAAATTACTGAAAAAATATTTTGAATTTTCTGGTTCATTTTGCCCATGCAAGACAAAAAATACCAGCAGCAGGTTAGCTATCAAATTCAGTTGGTTATTTTTATGTCTAAAGTTTTATGCAAGGAAAAATTCAACTTCATTATTTTTTTTTTAAATGTGACTCATAAGATAAAGTCTTTTACCTATGCCTTCTCGATGCACACAGGATGGATTACAAGTTTTCTGAGTCTTGTACACTATTTCCGATACATTGCAATCCAAAGCCTGACTGACATCAAATATATATGCATCCTTTGGGCTTGGTGCGCAAAAACCTCACTTTGCAAGTGGACTGTAATGTTCTCAGTTATGCCACTGATTAAAGCTATTTAATTTTCATGTTTAGTAATTCAAAAATCTTAAAACCTTTTTCAAATGTCAGTTCTAAAAAGTTGCCATAATATCATAATTCTGTCATAAAAATCTTAAGCTTTTTCTAAAACATACTTCTTTAGCTGGTAAACAAAACTATAGCTTTCTATACACAGCAAAACTTTTTTTCCAAAGTAAGTCATAATGTTCTTGTTTCAAATGCTTCAATTAGATTTTCTACTTACATATTTGAAACTTAATTACTAATGTAAAATTTAGATATAAACATATTTTACAATAAGACTTTTTTTTGTGGGAAGATTCCTCTCATTTCTTCCTTGGACTTCTAAAATTCACAGCTATTGTATTGTTCTTGTGTGTGTGTGTGAGAGAGAGAGAGCTTTCATAGGTTTACTATAAATTGCAACTAATGTCTTAAAAATTATGCATATAAAAATCTTTTGTAGCATGTAAAAAGTTTATAATCTATGAGAAACAATTCTTTCTCCCAAATTTCTTATTTCGAATAATCATTTGCATTTTTTTACAATATCATGTAACTCTTTGAGATCATATTTCATTGCTAAAAACATGAACGATGTACCTAATTATAAGAATTATTCAAGTGAAACACAAAGTCTGCAACATCAGGAATATTTGTCACTTGACCAGAAACAGCAAGGTAGCTGAGATGAGGATGAGAAAAAACTCTACAGAACATATAATTTCTACAGACAACCTCACCAAACACAACTAAATGTAACAGCAGAGGTATATGATGGATATATTTAAGCAAATGGTGTCATTTAATTTTTGAGCAAAGAAGGAGTGACAGTGAGTGAAATTTGTCATCAAATAATATATGTATGAGAATCTCCTGAGAAATGGTTAACCTAATTTCAGAGTGATAACAAAATAAAATGGATTTTCCTTGCAATGGATAAGAGGTCCTATAACTGACGTTGAAACAGTATTTTAAGTGGACATGTTGAAGGAGAATCATTGCAGAACTGTACAAACAATGTTAACTGCTAGAAACATAAGCATGGAAATTACATACACAATCATGCACAGATAACTGAGATTTTGAAATACTAGTACTCGAAGTTTTTCCCAACACTTTTGTAATGAAACACCTTCACACAAAATCTGTCACATGGGAATATGATAGGAATATCTGATCAGATTTGAGAAAGATAAGAGACTATTCTTAAAGCAGACAATAGCTATGAATGAAACATCATGTCACCATTTTGAATTTGCAAAAAAGAAAAGTCAGGAAAGGAAAGTCATCTATGATAACTTGGTCTAAAGAGAGAGAGAAGGATCAACTAACTGCTACAGTAGTAAAAGTTATGTTGAGCCTATTTTTTTTATATCCAGAGATTACTGGTATTTACTCAGGAGGATCAAATTCATTAAAAGGTTTAAAGCTACAAAACTATCCTCCAAGATAGACAGGAAATAATACAAGAAAAAAATATACATTAACAAGAACATACAATATTATTTTTAAAAAAACTTCTGCAAAAACAGCAGAGATAGGGAAACAAAATTACGGTTGAATCCTAGGAGGACCCACTTTTGGTCGCCAAATTTTGAGCGATAAAGGTTACAATATGGTAACCCTTCCATTTCATCAAAAAATTTGGATTTTCAAATCACCGAAAAAATGGCAACCCTAAAAAAAAGTGCAACATTTTTTTGCCTTTTCCGAAAAAACGTCATTTTGACATTTGACTTCGCTGGAGAAGGTTTGCTCTCTACCGGTTCTTGTTAAGAATGGCGTGTGAAAGGAAATTACTTGAAAGTGAGGCTACGATAGGTTTCTTTGTGCTCCTGGGCACATAGGGGAAGAAAGAGACGTTAGAATGGTGTATGAAAGCTAATTAAATTGCTTCTCGTTATGAATGTCCGAGGTGTAAAAAAAATATGCGTTCGCAAAAAGCGAACGGTTGACGGCTACGAATGGCGTTGCCGCAACCAGTCGAAAGATAATCGCCGCGACGTCGTTCGGTGTGAGAAAGGGCACTTGGTTTAGCGAAAGCAAACTTGCTATAACTATTATCTTGCGTTTGACGAGATATTGGTTTGGCAAGAGCATGAATGCGTTCATGGTGAATGACTTGAAAGTTAATAAGAATATGACAAAGTTAATAAGACATGTGGCGGCGATCTAACGATCACAAGCTGGTGAATGAGAATTTTCATAAATTCCTTGCATCCATCGCAAGGGTGTATCCACCAACAGATCATGACGAAATGCAAGCGTAAGGTAAGTGCTTTTTTTAAAATTTTTTAAAATGATTGATTTCATGTATTTCTTCGATTTTATCTTTGTGAAACGCCCCTTTTGTCTTTTTTTAAAAATGTAAATCATGTTGTACACACTGGTTTTAGAATGCTTTTTTAAAATGAATTTCATTGCTTTCTCCGTTTTTTTCTTTATATAATGATTAATTTAATGTATTTATTCGATTTCATCTTTGCGAAATGCCCATTTCATCCCCCTTCTCCCCCGCTGACGCATGCGCTTCCCAAGAGTTTTTCGTCATTGACACCTTTTTGAAAACCTTCAATTTGGCGCTTTTTGGCACCAAAAACAGCAGTGGGTCCTCCTAGGATCTTACCAAAATTACATTAGTCTATTGCAGATAGTGAGATAAGGAAACAGGTGATGCAATGAATGCTTGACAATGACATAATTAATGCTCAACAATATTACAACACTTTCCAGAACCTTTGAAGGCCACTAAAAGCAAAAACCAATTGTTATGAGATGAGATTTTGCTTCAGTGGCCTTATGCAAGACTGCCCATGGTCAATACAACACAGGGCACTCTACACTCTTTTCACAGGAAAATGCTGGATCTAATAATTCCAATCTATTACCTCATAATTCTAACCCATCTTCTTGTAATCAATGTGTGTTTGACCTCTTAAAGGCTTCTATCTGAAAGCCTTTTCATTTACAATCAAGTGATGCATGATGCTAAGGAGAAATGGATGCATTATCACCCCTTGCCCTTCTTGGAAGGTACAGAAAAACTTGTACCACATTAGGCATGTTACATGACAATGAAAGTAATTATGTCATTATTATACTTTTGATCGTCCGTGTTCATTTCAAAATAAAGTAAATAATAACATAATTTTTCAGATACCAATCATTGTATCAACTCTACAATCCTTATACTACATAAAATATTTAACCTCTTATATATATATATAACCTGTTTTTCCTCCCCAACATAATGAATTTTAGAAAGTTACTAAGAGAAAACTTGAATGCAAAAGTTGAAAAAAACCTTAGCAATCAATTTATATATTTTAAAAAAAAATGTTTCTACTTTAGTAAAAAAAGAAAAATAAAATATCTATACAATTGTTTTAAAATATTATTAAATGACCAAAGTAAGGCATAAATTTTAAAAAATAAAGATTTTGTAGAAGAATAGAGAAACTAATATTTTCCTTACTTCTCCTTCACCTTCTGGTAATATTTTTCCCATTTCTAAGGAAACTAGTTGACCAAGTGCAAACTTTTTCTGTCTCAATGCGTCTCCAATTTGGCGTACAATTTCTCCCCTTTCTGGAGCAGGAATATCAGCCCATGTTTTCCAAGCAATTTGCAAACTGTTTATGGTATCTTCATAGTCAGTCAAATTACCTTGAACAATATCAGCTATAGGTCTGTTATTACTTGGACAAACCGAAGTCACAATCTAAAGAATTTTACATTAAATTGCTTAAAATAATGTATTTTTCCATAATCAAAACTACAATTTTCAAGCATAATCAAGTATAACTTTTATAAAATAAGAACAAACATTGAACTATTTATTCCATAATATGCAAAAATACAATTAACATATAAATAATATAAATACATGCTATATTTAAAGATTTCGGATAGCAACTAAGATATCAATAAAAAATTAAATCACCCCCAAAAAAAAAAAAATAACAGTTTTTCTTTTTTGTTTAATAGTTTTAAGATATGACTATTAAAGAAATCAACTTCACAAAAGTAAATTATTTAAGATATTAATAGATTTATTAACATATAATGGTTTTCTTTAAATACTTACACTAATTAGTAATTTAGCTTTTTGTATTAGTTCATTAAATACCATATTTATTCGAATCTAAGCTGCACTTTTTTCCAATGTTAATGCTACAGAAAATAGGTTGCGGCTTAGAATCGAAGGCAGATAAATTCGCAATAAGAGAAATTGAGCATAATACTGATGATTAGAGCAATTATAGGTTCATGTATGTGTTTTAAGTTTTTAATATTGGTCAAATAAATTAATCATTTAAATATTTTTTGGTTTCCTAAATATATTGATAAACCCTTTTACACTATTTGTTTGAATTTTTTCACAAAAACATGTTAAAAATTTAAAGTTTAGCTTATATTCAAGTAAATACAGTAATAATATTATCAAAATGAGTTGCAAAATTTACTATTTCCTTCATCATTAAATCAAAACATTGTTTCATTTAAAATATTTTATATATGAACCTACAGCAGAAATCAGTACATTAATTATTGATCACTGAAAGAAGTCATGATTAAATAGATGAAAAGAAAATAATTGAAATCAACAAGAAAAGAAATACACATTCCGATATAAATATTAATCGCTGATTATTGCATGAAAAGAGTATTTTAAAAACTTATGAAAATACTATATATATAACTATTAACACAACACATACAATTTTATAAATAAGTATATTAATGTTCTTTAAAATATTTAAGCACTCATATATTAAGAAGATTTATACATAAGCAAAATGATGAAATACTAACATCTCCATTCCCAGTCCATCTACCATTAAAAACTCCACAATTTTTTTTTTCCAAACCCAATTCCTTCAAAAAAGAATATTTAGGTTCTTCAATTAAATAACTGCTGGCAGACGCTTTACTCATGGTTCTCGAGAGAATAAATCGCCTGCACAGTATCTTATTTACCGAACGAAGTGCAATTAACATTACCAAAACTTATAAACATAAAAATAATCGAATTGTTAATTATATAGACCAGATAATTTACAGTTAAGTAGATTTTTTGGATAAACGAAGTGATGAACCTCTGCATAAGTTTACACAACCAGCGTGATAGTTGACGGCTGTTTAAATAATAGGGTACGGTTGCGAGTAGATGTAACATTTTATCCGATTGATTTAAAACGCATTCTATCTTCAATATTGAACGGAAACTGCAACAAAAACAGCAAAATGTGCTTTTAATTTGCCATGAGGCATTTTAAGTCAAACATAATAAAATTAAAACTACACTGAATTCTTGATCCAATTGATTTAAAACGCATTCTATCTTCAATATTGAACGGAAACTGCAACAAAAACAGCAAAATGTGCTTTTAATTTGCCATGAGGCATTTTAAGTCAAACATAATAAAATTAAAACTACACTGAATTCTTGATTAAATTATTCATATCTCTACTTGATACATACGTTTGATGTGGATTTTTGCGATATTACGCGGAACATAGAGGATATTTTTCTGAAAGAAACGTACACTTCCACCTCCATGGTTCATTGATCCAACTAGATGCTTGGGATTAAGTTTCAGAAAATTCAAAATTGACAGCAAATTGATTGGGAGGGCAGACAATTCAACATTTTTGGTTCTGATGGGCATATAATAGCTTGTAAATGAAAAAATAAGGAGTCTAATCCCATGAATTTATCTGGAACAACAACTCCTCCACATCCATGCTTCAGCATCGAAATAAAGGTGTTCTGGCGTGGGGGTGTAAATTGGCCTTAGAATTATGTAATTTGGTATTTTTTGTTGGTATTGTGAATCATGAGCTCTATTAAAATATTTTAAAGAGAAATTTTAAATTATCTGCCCAAAATTTGGATGTAGGAGATGACTTCATTTTTTACAGGATAATGACGCCAAGCGCACTGCTCTCCATGTACGCCGCTGGTGCCTCTATAACTGTCCCCAAATTGTGAAATACCTCTTCAATCACTTTGTTTAGCCCAGTAGAACATATTTGGTGAGATTTTGATTTTAAAAAAAAAGAAAACATGACATATAAACACATAATGTGAAGTAAAAACAATAATCATAGAAGTATGGTCGAAAATAGATGCAGAAATTACAAAAAAAAAAAAAAAAAAAATGATAAAATCTATACCACGACTTTTAAAAGTTGTTGTGGACACTAAAAGATATCCTACTAAGTACTAAATTAAGCAAGAAATACACTATTTAAAGCTAATATGAGATTTTTGTTAAGTGTATGAAGACTTTTGTGACATAATTTTTAGTAGCTTTTTGATTATTAATTTTTTTAAAAAAAATAGTTATACTATTTTAAAAAAATTAATTATGTCATTCCATTAAGAACAAGTTGCAGATATCATAAAAAAAATTACAATTACAATATATTAATCTTTATTAGTGGAAAACATTAAATTTTATAAGAAATTGCAAGTGTACGAACACTTTTGTGGCCCACTGTATCTGTATAAAAGAATAAAAATGCTTTTCCAAAAGAAAAAATGTTTTTCTAATTCTTTTTTAGAGTTGATGTATATAATAAAGAGAAACTAAAACATTGTAGATAATTTTAAAAAATTGAAAGAATTTCAAAGAGGTAAAATATTGAAAATATATGAAAATAAATCTCAAAAGTTACGAGAGATATTTTTTTATTGACGATTACTTTTAAAAAATAAATAGTTTTAAAATATAAAAGTCAGAAGAAATTAAATTAAGTTGATGAAATGTTTCTCTATCGATGTAACGCATTTCCTTAAAAAGTCTATGAATTTTCTTTTACCCAAAATGAGTTGAGAGATCTCTAAAAAATCTCTAATAATTTCTTTGATTTATTTTATTAATGTCGTGTTTAACTCTCTAAGTATAAATCAACATTGAACATTTTACAAAGATGGTTGTTGAATAAGAATTTCTAATAAATACGTAGGAAATGCAGTGAAGAGGAACGTTTTCAAGCAAGATTCTTTTTATAATCGAAGTTCCTACATATTGATATTGTAAATCTAGGGAAATAACTTGTCATATGCTACAGATAAAATATGACAAGAACTTATTCTTAACTTCGTTGACTTATTATAGCATAGAAATGAATTACTTATTTTTTGATTAATACAATTTCTTAAGGATTAAAAATTGTGTGTAACTCCTTAAGTAGTCATTTTTATTGCCCAAAATGTTAAAAAAGACACACATTTTTTTATTGTATATAAATAAGCATAATACTTAACAGAATGCCAAAATGGATGAATTTTTTAATTTTAAATATTTTCACACTATTTTTTATTTTATTTTATAATTGTGGAACACAAATCCCCTCAACGTTTGGTTTTATAAGTACTCTCTGTATACTATGAAGAATGTTACATATGTTTTAAAAGAATTTCTCACATACTTACAAAAAGAATTTATGCTCGTACTTCTTTTTCAAACAGTTGAGGATTTTGTTTATGTGTTCTTATATATATGAAGATACAATTTGAAACATGGTTTAATACTAAGTCTTTCATTGCTTTCATGCTTTTTTGGATTATCTTTCCATTTTCATTTCACCTCAAAGCAACAAATTGCACATTTCCTGGCCAATGAGTGAATATTAACGTCACACTGATCAGCTACATGAGGGCTTTTGGCGACGTACCACGTCATTTTGAACCATGGTCAAGTGACGTGGACGACACCTGAGCTGTCACTCCCCTCTCCTAACTACTACACCACACCAACAGGAGGACGTTTGAACTCTCGATAGATTTAACTTGCATCACTGCCCTACACGGTGGGTCTTTAGGGGCTCGAACTCATGACAAGTCTGCCATGATCCGGTACCTTGACCACTGGGCTACCGCAGTCCCATTTCCTGGCCAAACTTTGTTCTTTATCGAATATTTTTAAGAATCTAAATTCCTGCCTTCGATGAAAAATTCCCACCTTCTCCACGAGTATTTCAGTACCTCGAACAAATTGTATCTCTTAAAACACACTAGCACTAATAATCTGAAAATAAAAATTAAAAATGTATGCACATCAAAGATAGAAAGAAGAAAATAACAGTGCCCGTGCAGTGTACGGGCAAACCAATAAAGAGATTAAAGCAGATTGCAGATACTGTCAAAAAATGTTCCCTCGATATAAAATGCCAGATTCAAATTTACCAATATGCCGGTTAGGGATCGTTGTTAGTTTGTAGCTGACCTTGTAAGCCTAAGGTTTGCGGGTTCAGCCCGGCCTAAGTTGCTGGATTTTCATGATGCAAAAAATTTGACTGCGTCCATGTTGTGTGATTATACGGCATATTAAAGACCCTAGAGTGCCTGTTAGACTTGGGTGCTCTCGACAAAATAAAGTTCCTGGTATGAACTGGCATTGTCAGAGCTCGGGTGCCACCCCCTGGTGAGGAAACTGGGCACCAAAATTACATTGTGGCGATTTACATCCAAAAGAGATACCAGCTGCCGGGAAATGTATTAGGTCTGCAATGATAAAAATACCAATCCGAAGCCCCCATTCGAAAAAAAAAAGTTTACCAATTTGTTTGAATCAATTATTCCTTTTTAACACTTTAGTTTTCACGAGTTTGTGGCCGGTGTGTGTCGTGAGTTCGATCGCTAGTGAAACAGAAGACCCGCCTTACAGAAGGGCTGATGCGCGTTAAATCTGTCGGAGTTTTAACTCTTCTTTTTGGCGTGGTGTGGTGTCTGACACCATTAGCCCAGTGTTTCTCAAACTTTCAATACTGGCGACCCAATTTTCAATCATAATTTTTGTCGCCCCCTGTACAACAATAATGTATTTACTGCAATAAAAATGCACTTTGAGAGAGAGACGCTAAAGGTACAATACGATCTTAATTATAAACCGTACAAATTAATACGATAAGTATATAAAATTTTGTACATATAACTTTTAAATAATATATATTTTAAGAAAATTACTTAAAATATATATTTACTTATTATTATGTTAATTTTTCTTTCTCTAATTTTTAAATTGGAACAGTTCGCAAAATGATACATTTAATTAAAGATTTATTTCTCTCCTTCAGCATTCGTTTCTCCAAGTACAAATTTCATTAGAAAAATAGTCTAATCTATGTAGCTCTCTATCATATCCATCACATTTGGCATTATAGGGTACGTTTGCGTTAGTCTGGGCAACCTATCGGGCATCTGCGCAAAACATGTAAAACCTCGTACAATTCAGTCAGTTTTGGTCGACTCGATACTTCTTTAGTTACCAAATCTAGCTTGTGAATGTAAATTTTTAAATTTACACGTTAATTGTAATTCACGGTAATTAAGTATCTATGGCAGTAGATTAAAACAAAATCATACATACATTTTTAAGTCGTAAGCAAACATTCGACGATAATGAAGGATCAACGAATACACAGACGAGAATGGTTCCGAAAATTAAATCAAGGCAATAAATATTCTCAAAAATACTTAAATTTTTGGATTTACCACCACTAAACTAAATGATGGGGAAAAAAAAGCCCCAGGTCGTTTTGTGTCAAAACTTACAAATCTGAAGAACAACATGTAAAAGTTGTTTCTAAAACCATGTAAAATCATTTAGCTATGTTGGCAAAGAATTTTAAAAGTATTTTCTCTGGATGAGGACAACTTGGTAGCAAGTTACGAGTGGATTAGGGATCTATTTCAAGGTACTCCAGAAGGACTCAACTTCCGAAGAAGAAATCTTCATACATTTCACATACAGTGAAAACTTAAAAGGCAATTTTGTAATAAATCGCTCTTTGAATTTTGGGTAGAGGTGGATGATGAATTCTCTGTACTGAAAACAAAAGCACTTCGTATACTATTACCATTTTCAACATTCTACCTTTGTGAAACCGAAATTTTCTGCGGTGGCTGCTTTGAAGACCAAATATAAATCTCAGCTAAATATAGAAAAATAACTCAGAGTGTCAATTTCTGATATTAAACTTTCCTTTGAAAAACTTTGCTCTACAAGACAAGCCCATGAAAGTCCCTAATAATTATCAAACTTGCTCTTAATTTAGTATTAAGAAATTATTTATAAAATACCTTCTTCAGTACTAATACATTAAATGTATACTGGCTGAAACACCAGCTTTTCACACGAGTTCATTTTTTAAAAAAATAAAACATTATTATTGATATAATAGCTGAACTGTAAAGAGAGTAAAACTGCGTGCACGACATTGTATACAAAAATGTAAAATGATTTTTTTTTAGATAAATGCTATAATTGTAAATAACTGTTTAAAAGAACTGTAACTTTAAATCTCGCAGAATTAGCATTTAGAATTAATGTTAAATAATGAAAAAGAATATAAAATTCCGATGAAGAATAATTGTGTTACTTTTTAATATTTAAAGCGAGAAGACTTCAAAATGTTTTAATCCAGGAGCAGACGCGCACTCGATACTAACGCTAATGGTACTGCGGGGGGACTCAGTCACCCCAATCATTTGTTTATAATTATTTTTACTGTACACGAGATACAAATCGGAATTCCAGTGAATAATTTAATTAAGAGAAAGTATACTTACCCCGGCTTTCAAGGACTATTCAATTTTTCTTTGAGGATTTGAGAAAAATCAATAAAACACTGAACTTATAATGATTCAAAAGTGCAAGACCTTAATAAAGGGCGCAAATCAGAGACACTTTTCATTAATATTACATAAATGTTATTTGCTGGCAAAGCTGTCATATTTTGTTCCAATTTATTGTAGTTTTAATGAGCTTTCATGATCGAGTGAGTGAATATTAACGTCGCACTGTTCAACTACACGAGGGCTTTTGGAACTACCTCGTAATTTTGAACCATGGTTAAGTGACGAGGACGATACTTGAGCTGGCCTCTTTTAACTACCACACCACTCCAACAAGAGGACGTTTGAGCTCTTGACAGATTTAACGTGCATCTCTCCCCTACACGGAGGATCTTTAGTGGTACTGGGCTTGAACTCGTGACTCCTTTGGTAATCAACAAATAGCAAGTTGAACTTTTTATTTCTTGTGTCTTTTTGACAAGGTGAACTGAACCTTGTGGTACACTTATGGCTTCATATATTAGGTTGATGGAGTTCTTTAGGAAGCATTGAAAAATTTTCCTTTCGTTTCATGTTCATGGCGTTTCTCAATCATGAATAATATGTATTATTTCAGCAGATTTTTCTTTTGCTTGATCAGTTTCAATTTCCCTCAATAAAGATCACAGATGTCCCGCGCCACCACTCCCGGTTTAAAAGTGTATTCAGAAAAAATACGGATGATCTAAAAAACCACACCAGTAAGTTTGAAGGTCAACCAAATGATTAACAAATGTATTATGCAGCCTGGCTGAAAAGTGAATAATATCTTCCTTTTCTTTTTCTACAACTAATGTACAGTATTTCAATAATAATTACAGTGATTAATTGTTTATCTTCTTAGAATTTTTTTTTTTTAGGGTCTGGGTTTCGTTTTTCTTTTAACGAGTAACATTTTACGTTAAAACGTAATAAAAAAAATCTCTCATTGAGGAAATACAGCAAATTAAACAAAATGTTTTTCTTCTTTAATTTGGTTTTGGGATCAAAGATAGCTATTTGATGACGGAAAAACGCCAGATGGTAAACATAAATTATATCAGTGTTGTTGTGTATTTTTTCATTATGGAAGAAAGTATTCTGTTTTACTTCTCTTTCCAGTTATTTTTTAAATCTTGAAATTTTCAGTATGCTCGCGCCCCCTTGTAGCGGGTCATCGCGCCCCCCCCCAGGGGGCGCGCCCCACAATTTGAGAAACACTGCATTAGCCCTTGTGTAGATTTATAGTGTGACATTGGTCGTCAATCTTTAGAACTTCATGGACCACAAGTATGTTTGACCATTATGCGGGGGATCACTATAGCAATATTGATCGTATTTACGTATCTATTTACATTTTCATCTAACTGAAAATAAATTTCCCAAAAAATTAATGATAAACCGGAAAAATGCAAAGCAATATCAGCAAACTGAAGTGTTATGCCGTCAATTTACATGGTTGCCAACTCTCACGTTCAAATGCTGATAGTAACAATTGCAAAAATAACTAAAAAGTCACTAAATTCAAATGAAATTTCACTAAAAGTAGTAGAATTTTTTTTTAAAAAAAAAGCATAATCCGTATTCTATAATATATTTTGTTATTCGTCCTTTTTGAAACTGAATACTTATAACAATATAAATAAGGTCCCAATTTTTCTGCGGATCATCAAAAACTTTTTACAGATCATCAGTGGTCCGTGAATCACCGGTGTAACGTTTGAAAGAATAACGGTAGCGTATTCTTGGTTAATTTAAATATGGAATATATTTACGTCACAACTATTGAATATTATTTACTGAATGATACATTAAAGTTATTAAACTTAATTACAGATTGTTAGAGTCCAATATTTTGTGAGAGGAGGATTCGTTGGCCACCGCTCCCGTGCAAGTTCAAAGCATCTCTCCTCTTCCGGTCGTCGGTGTTCGATTCCTCGGGGGTCAAAAAGGGGTTGCACTGCAGCTGCAAGATGCACGTGGAGGTGTCGGGTCCACCAAAGATTTCGACCGCTGCTGGGAGTGGCTACGTTACAGCTCTCGTCCTCTCTTATAGAACTTTTCCGTTGAGAAAAGTTTAATGGAATGACGATGACAACTGACAGATTACCGACACATCAATTCATCAAGTACCACTATATTTCTAAGCTGCAATTTTAACTACTAAAGAAAACGCTGAACTAAATTTGGAATTACTTATTTCTAGTGAGTGAGTGTTCTTGCTAGGGAACTTACACAAATCCATATTACGAAAATGATCAATAGCAATGTAAGAAAACATACTATAACATTAAATAAATATATAAACACTCCTATCACAATGCCTATTGTCAATTATACTAACAACATGTTACATCAAATGCTAGTGTAAGACCTTACACATAAAATATTCTTCGCCACAATACTTAAGAAAAATTATACTAACGACATGTTGATATGATATGCGAAGTGTACAACCTTACACACAAAATATTTTTCACAATATGCCTCTTTCGTAAACTAAATACTCATGTATATTCTAAATTCCTATACACAAAATTAAACATATTAATACATTTGCTTTTCATGGCTTTATCTTTTGACACGCATCTCCATTCGATATGATATACAGTACTAGTAAATAAATAAAATTAATACAATTATTAACCTTTAACTAAAAAAAAAACATTATAAGCAACAATTATTATTCATGAGCAAGAGAACATTGTTAACAATCCCTAATTATCTATCACCGATCTGCTGAGACTATCTGCATTTTTGTGACTTTTACCCGACCGATGTACAATTCTAAAATTATATGGTTGTAGAGCCAAAGCCCATCGTATCAATCTAGGGTTAGAACTAACGTTTCTATTCAACCACACCAACGGGTGGTGATCGATCATAACTAAAAATGAATTTCCATCTAAGTAATAATGTAACCTTTTAATTGTGAAAACAATGCTAGCACATTCCTTCTCCGTCGTACAATAACGCTTCTGTACCTCTGAAAATTTCTTACTCAGGTAAAGGATTGGATGCTTCTCACCTTGTTCATTTAATTGGGTTAAAACTGCTCCCATACCTGCGTTTGAAGCGTCCGTTTGAACAATGAATTCTCGTTCAAAATTTGGTGCGTACAAGACGGGCTTATCAATTAGTTTCCCTTTTAGTTCTCGAAATGCGTTTTCACACTCGATCGTCCACGTAATTTCTCCCTTCTTTGCTCTTCCCTTCAACGCGTCCGTCAACGGAGCAGCGATTACCGAGAACAGATTGATATATTTTTGGTAATAACCCGTTAGACCTAAGAAGGCACGAATTTGGGTTTTCGTGCGAGGGGTAGGGAACTCTAGAACAGCCTGAACTTTGATCTCGGAAGGGGTACGAAAACCCTGACCCACAATATGACCCAAAAATTTGACATTTTGTTGCGCAAACTTACACTTTGAAGGTTTTATAGTTAACTTAGATCTCTTTATTGTCTGCAGAACCGTTTCCACATGTTTAAGGTGCGACTCCCAAGTATCTGAGAAAATTGCGATATCGTCTAGATACGGGAAAACGAAATCCTCTAGTCCGTTAAGTAATTCAGCCATGAGTTTACTAAAGAAATATGGAGCATTTTTTAATCCGAAACTCATCCTTAGGGGTCTGTATGTACCAAAGCTAGTACAGAAGGCTGCGTATAGCTGTGCAGTTTTACTCAAAGATATTTGCCAATATCCCTTAGATAGGTCTAAGACGGTAATAAATTTAGCCGCCGATACTTTTTCTACGCGTTCTTCGATATTCGGAAGAGGAAAATATTCCGTTCTAATGATCCCGTTTAATTTCCTGTAATCAATACATGGACGAGGTTCTTTCCCAGTGTGACGTCCTCCTTTCGAAACGAGTTTCACTCTTTCAGGACAATACTAGACTGAGTTTTGGGTGCACGTGCAGCTGGGGTTCATTATCGCTTATTTAGCGTCTGGACTTTGGTGCCAGTTAGACTAGGCAAACAATTGTCTGACAATTCTACTGTGGACGAGATCGCTTCCAAGGAAGCTGACTGTCGCCTTACATACACAATGGTGAATTGTCCTCAAAGGTGGTAAAACGACGACAGTGGGCCGAAGGGGTTCGGCCGTCGGAGCATGTGTCGGACACCTGCTGGTTTGTGAAGAAACCGGGTGAGTGGACGATTGGCGGATTATGGACCAATGGGCTCTAATGAATTGAGGTTCAAGGATCGACTCATAAGGCTCAGCAATGAGAAAACGTGAGGGGGGAGAAATGGACTGCCCCTGATGTTTTAAAAGGCTGGAAAAACCGGGAGAAAAAAAAGGAAGGAGAACGAAAAAAAGAGAAAAAAGGAGCTCGAAAAGACGAGCTCTGGTCGTTTTACTAAGCGGAGAGGAGAATCCCGGAGTTTTGTTCCGTGATGCTGACCAGGAATCCAAAACGCGAATAAGAAAAAATGCCTTGCGGACTGGACCGAGACAAGCTGTGGAGAGAGCGACCTCAAAACGGGGCTACCATACTGGCTAGGCACGGAGACTATCAACTTCATAAACTAACTTAAATCGATTATCCTATTGGAGGAAAAAATTAAAAGTATTTTTTTTTTTACTCCCACAACCTTGATGTGATGTATTATTTTCACGCTACCTTCTGACGACGTTACACCAGCTACCTCAACTAAAATCATAGGGGACATGTAATCCGATTCTCCTACCTCAATGATTCCTAATTTTAACATTCGGTTAATTTCGTTTTTTAAGATTTCATTTTGTCGGTGCGACATTCTACAGGGCTTCGTACTAACTGGTTGATCGCTAACTAACTGGATTTCGTGTTCAACCAGATTAGTTAAACCGAGATTGTCTGAAAAACATTTAGAGTATTTATTTAATAATTCGCGCAGTCGATCCATTTGTTTGTCGTGAAGGTGTTTGTTCAACTCGCTAGCCTGGATTACGTCCTCGAAATCATAAACGAGAGAATTGTTTTCTAAGTACGGGATTTCAAATTCCTGGTCTGCGAGAGAGTTTTGCGTTTCATCATTAATAATTACGTTAACGTGTTCTGGCCTTTTGTAATATGGTTGTGGCCGCGGTAGCCGAGTGGTATTGGTATCGGAACGTGGCTTGCTTTGTCACGGGTTCGAGCCCAGTACCACTAAAGACCCGCCGTGTGGGCAGCGATGCACGTTAAATCTGTCGAGCTGAAACGTCCTCCCGTTGGTGTGGTGTGGTAGTTAGGGAGAGGGGGTGCCAGCTCAGGTGTCGTCCACGTCACTTGACCATGGTTCAAAATTACGTGGTCCGTCGCCAAAAGCCCTCGTGTAGCTGAACAGTGCGACGTTAATATTCAATCAATCAATCATTGTAATATGGTTTTAGCATATTTATATGATAGATTTGAGATGTTTCGCGTCTGTCGGAGATTTCGACTAAATAGTTCGTTTCCGAAATTTTATTTAAAATTGTCCCAGGACCTATCCACTGCACTGCTAATTTATTTGCTCTGGATGCAGCTAACACTAGGACTAAATCCCCATCCTTAAATTCACTTTTTACTGCGTTTTTATCATACCAAGTTTTCCGGTTAACTTGCATTTCCTCCATTTTATTTATAGCTACTTCTTGACATCTTTTTGATCTATTTATTAACTTAAACATATATTCAGTGACGAGATCACCTTCTTCTTCCGGTTCCATCCAGTGTTCCATTA
This sequence comes from Trichonephila clavipes, assembly GCA_019973935.1. NCBI lineage: Eukaryota > Metazoa > Arthropoda > Arachnida > Araneae > Nephilidae > Trichonephila > Trichonephila clavipes. Next base: position 627,091 of record BMAU01021230.1, on the reverse strand, counting down.
CTAACGTCTCTGGGGTTCGCAAATTTTTCTCATACACCAACTCTGACGGTGTATACCCTGTACTTTCGTGAGATACAGTCCGTAACGCTAAAAGAATTGAGGGAAGATGTTTGTCCCATTCGGAGCCTGCATCTAAACATAAGACTCGTAAGAGTCGTTTCAACGTTCGATGAAATCGCTCAACAGGGTTACTCTGTGGTTGATACACAGAACTATATGTCTGACAAGTATTCCGAATCTTTCAAAAAACTCGGTAGTCAGAGCACCAGTAAAAGAAGTACCCTGGTCACATTGTATTTCACGGGGAAACCCCATCCGACTAAAGATGTTTAACAGCGCATCTGTGACACTAACGGAACTAATATTAGACACCGGAATAGCTTCAGGAAATTTTGATGACATGCAAATGGCCGTGATAAGATATCGATTCCCTTTGGATGTGATCGGGAGAGGCCCACATGCATCAATATTTAGCTTAGTAAAAACCTCCTGAAGAACAGGGACCAATTTTAGTGGAGCTTTCTTTTTATCATTGGGCTTCCCAGCCCTCTGACACGGATCGCACAAGTTTTTACAAACTGTTCCATATCTCTATAGCAATTCGGCCAGTAAAAATATCGGTTTAATTTGTCGTTGGATTTCGTAATTCCCAGGTGTGCAGATGTTCCCTCATGACACAAGGATTTAATGGGGTCGCGCAACTCTTCCGGCACTACTATTAACTTCACCACGTTACCTAACTATCTTCGCGATTTTTGACCAATAATTCCTTCTCTAGCGAATAAACCTGATTGGTAACCTGCACTTGACTGGCTACCTGTTCGTATAAGGATTTAATCTCCTCGCTATTTTTTTGAGCATTGATTAAATTTTCTCGCGTAACCCTTAGCAGCGCTAATTCCGGAACATATTCCTGGAGTGCAGGTATTAAAATTTCGTCCTCTGCATCCAAAGAAACAATTATAGCCTCATCGTTCTTTTTCTTAGCACATCACCACTATCTATTCCCCTTTCTTCTCTAGCCGCTTTTGACTTGAGACCTTGTTTGGACAGCATTCAGTATTTCGACTGGCAGGAAATTATAGCCTAAATTTCCTTTTATTAGCTCGGCCGTTTTATTTCCAAGCAAATATCGACCGTGTTGATATAAGTGATTTCCACAAACCGCTGCCTTAGTTTGCACGATTCCAAAATTTCCAGAAATTTCCACGACCGCCAAAGGTAAACAAACTAATTCTGGACTTAACGGTTGTTTTTACCCAAACATTTTCACCAGAGAAAGAAGAAGGATTTATGTATTTTGCACATACTAAATCTATTGTCGCTCCCGTATCTCTAAGAATATCTATCTCGTGACCATTCACAGATCCCTTTGTAGTATATGAATTAAGAAAATCCGGGTTTTCATTTCCTTCAATAATATTATTGAGAGTTTCCGTCGTTTTGTTTTTTATTAATTTAGGGCAAACGGCTTTTATATGTCCGGGCATATTGCAATGATAACATCTCTGTATCACGCGTTTTTCAAAAGTTCTCTCTCTAGTACTCTCCGGAACAGAAGCTCCTAATCTGGGGGAAGTTTTCCCAAATCTATTTTCTTTTTCCTTGACCCCTGAGTATGTCAAAATTTTATCATTCCTGCCCCACCTATCCATGGGTTTCGAATTTACCTTTCGGACGTCCTCATAATTATCAGAGTTCTGCTATTTGAGTAGCTGATTTAAGGTTTGCCCAATTATCTAAAAAATGACCTTTCATACTAGCATTGGCGCGTTTTTCTAATTGATCTACCACCATTAGATCTTGAAAGGTATTTATTTCTAAGCCAATTAGTCACTCATCTAGATAATTTGTAATTTCAAAAGTGAAATCCTTCCAGATGCTATCGGATTTTTTCTGGTGTTGGACAAATTTTTGCCAAAAGACCTCCGGACTTAACTTGAATCTTTAAAGTAATATTTTCTTTACATAATCGTAATTTTCGGCATGTTCCTCCGGTTCGCGAGCAATAAATTGTACGATCTCTAGGGGTAACAAACCCAATAATTGCCCCACCCACTCTTTCTTTTCTATTGACGCCCTTTTAGCCTGGCGTTCAAAGATCACTAGATATAAACTAATATCTGACTGCTTAGGATTGAAATCCGGGATCAGTTTTTTTAAGTTTAAATTAGAGAGGTTACAGAACATGTATTTGTAGAATCGTTTGATTCATCGTTTACCCTAAATCTGGATTCTATTTTAAACCTTTCTAAATCAAATTTCAACTTTAATTCTTTCTCTTTTAATGCCTGCTCCTTTACTAACTCCTCCAATCTTATTTTTTCAGCCCTTTCTAACTCCTCCAATCTTTTTCCATTTGCAATGACAGTCTCATACAGATTTTTAACAAATTCCTCTTCATAACCTTCACTGTTAGTGATTGCAATTTTTAGGCTAGAGACAGTCATATTTAAGGTGGCATTTATTCCTAATTCCTCAGCAAGTTGCAACATATCTTGCTTTTTCCCTTTACAAAGGAAAGCCATTTTTTAAACAATATCAAATAAATGTCACGCTAAATTTTGCTCTATTGTTACTATTCTCCCTTAATACAATAACACTGATCCCATGCATGTACAGAAATACACAGAGAAAAACTTAACACTAAAAATAATCAAAATCATTCAAGAGACTTAAAACACAATAAATCTTAAGCTAAAATTGTACACAATGTGTTTGAAATACAATTACAATTCTCTAGAAACAAAATAACACTGTTCCCATGCAAGAAAAAACACTAAGTATTTCAAAATTTGTAAAGAACATTTTAATCAAAATTCCTAATACAATATGCAGTTTGCAACTCAAATATATAACAGTACTCACCCATTTAAAGTACTCAGCTTGCTGTCAGAAGCAAATTATGTGCAGTAATATGGCACTATTTGTTTTGAACTCTTCCGTGTAAACAATGGTCCTTTTGACCAATCTTGAATCTTTCACCCTTAACAATAAGTGTGGTCAGTTTGACCAGCCTTGAATTCACTCGTGGCATGGCTTCAAAGATGAATTCAATCGCAGCACTGCTTCCGAAGATCGCTTTCCCTCCGGACACTCTGGCCATAAACACTATAGATCAGTTTGATCTTCTTTGAGCAGGACGCTCTCCTTCTCCGAAGCTGAATTCAATTACAGCACGGCTTCCGAAGACGTTTTTTTACTCCTTGCGTTGCGGTCCGTCCGTAAAAACCCAAAATTTCCTCCTCTCACGGGTCCTGAATGCTAACTTTTTATCCCAAAGCGCTAACACCAAATCTCTAAGCTGTAACATTTGAAAGAATAACGGTAGCGTATTCTTGGTTAATTTAAATATGGAATTTATTTACGTCACAACTATTGAATATTATTTAATGAATGATACATATTAAAGTTATTAAACTTAATTATAGATTGTTAGAGTCCAATATTTTGTGAGAGGAGGATTCGTTGGCCACCGCTCCCGTGCAAGTTCAAAGCATCTCTCCTCTTCCGGTCGTCGGTGTTCGATTCCTCGGGGGTCAAAAAGGGGTTGCGCTGCAGCTGCAAGATGCACGTGGGGGTGTCGGGTCCACCAAAGATTTCGACCGCTGCTGGGAGTGGCTACGTTACACCGATTAGCGACAGCTGCTTTAGAGTACACCAGTGTTCCTCAGAGTGTGGGGCGCGCCCCCTGGGGGGCGCGAGCATATCGAAATTTAAAGATTTTTTTTAAAAAAATTTTCGGAAAGAAGTGAAACAAAATACTTTTTTCCATAATAAAAAAATGCACAACAACACTGATATAATTTATGTTTATCATCTGGCGTTTTTCTTTTTTAACATAAAATATTACTCGTTAAAAGAAAAAACGAAACCCAGACCCTGAGAAAAATTCTAAGAAGATAAACATTTTATCACTGTAATTATTATTAAAATTCTGTACATTAGTAGTAGAAAGAAAAGGAAGACATGATTCACCTTTCAGCCAGGCAGCATAATACATTTGCTCATCATTTGATTGACCTTCAAACTTACTGGTATGGTTTCTACATTAGTTCCATCCCATCTTTTATGTATTTGTTTTTCGCTTAGGGAAATTGTAAATAATGAAGAGTTTTGTGATATTTGTAAAAGAATTGATTGATTTGAAGGATTATTTGGCTAAGATTTATTTTTAAGAGTAATCTCAAACATATAAAGCATAGTGAAAAACGTCATAATCCTTTTTAGAACATCCGTATTTTTTTCTGAATACACTTTTAACCCGGTAGCGGTGGTGCGGGGCATCTGTGATCTCTATTGAAGGAAGTTGAAACTGATCAAGCAAAAGAATGCATATTATTCATGATTGAGAAACACGATGAACATGAAACGAAAGGAAAATGTTCAAATACTTCATAAAGAACTCCATCAACGGAAATATGAAGCCATAAGTGTACCACAAGGTTCAGTTCGCGTTGTCAAAAAGACACAAGAAAAAAGAAGTTCAACTTGATATTTGTTGATCACCAAAGATGTCACGAGTTCGAGCCCAGTACCACTAAAGACCCATTGTGTATGGGGGAGGTGCACGTTAAATCTGTCGAGAGCTCAAACATTCTCTTGTTGGAGTGGTGTGGTAGTTAAAAGAGACCAGCTCAAGTATCGTCCTCGTCAACCATTGTTCAAAATTACGAGGTCCGTCTCTAAAAGCCCTCGTGTAGCTGAACAGTGCGACGTTAATATTCACTCACTCGATCATGAAAGCTTATTAAAACTGCAATTACTTGAACAAAATATGACAGCTTTGCCAGCAAATAACATTTCTGTAATTTTAGTGAAAAGTGTCTCTGATTTGCGTCCTTTATTAAGGTATTGCACTTTTGAATCATTTTAGTTCAGTTTTATTGGGGTTTTTTTTCTCAAATCATCAAAGAAAAATTGAACATTCCTTGAAAGCCGGTAAGTATACTTTCTCTTAATTATATTATTCACTGGGATTCCGATTTGTATCGTGTAGAGTAAATATAATTATAAACAAATGATTGGGATGACTGAGTCCCCCCGCACTACCATTAGCGTTAGTATCGAGTGCGCGCCTGCGCCCGGGTTAAAACATTTTGAAGTCTTCTCGCTTTAAATATTAAAAAGTAACACAATTATTCTTCATAGGAATTTTATATTCTTTTTCATTATTTAACATTAATTCTAAATGCTAATTTTGTGAGGTTTAAAATTACAGTTCTTTTTAACAGTTATTTACAATTATAGCATTTATCTAAAACAAAATTCATTTTACATTTTTGTATACAATGTCGTGCACGCAGTTCTACTCTCTTTACAGTTCAGCTATTATATCAAGAATAATGTTACATATTTTTTATATAAAAAATGGACTCGTGTGAAGAGCCGGTGTTTCAGCCAGTATACGTTTAATGTATCAGTACTGAAGAAGGTTTTTTATAAATAATTTCTAAATACTAAATTAAGAACAAGTTTAATAATTTTTCACTGGATGTGAATTCTATGAAGATTTCTTCTTCGGAAGTTGAGAACCCTTCTGGAGTATCTTGAAATAGATCCGTAATCCACTCGTAACTTGCTACCAAGTTGTCCTCATCAAGAAAATACTTTTTAAAATTCTTTGCCAACATGGCTAAATGATTTTACATGGTTTTAAAAACAACTTTTACATGTTGTCCTTCAGATTTGTAAGTTTTAACACATAACTAGCTGGGGCATCCCCCATCATTTACTTCAGTAGTGGTAAATCCAAAATTTAAGTATTTTTGAGAATATTTCCTTGATTTAATTTTCGGAACCATGCTCGTCTGTGTACTTGCTGATCCTTTATTATCGTCCAATGTTTGCTTACGACTTAAAGATGCATGTATGATTTTGTTTTAATCTACTTTACCGTGAATTACAATTAACGTGCTAATTAAAAAAATGTACATTCAAGGTAGATTCGGTAGCTATAGAAGTATCGAGTCGACCAAAACTGACTGGAATTGTACGAGGAAAAACATTTTTACATGTTTTGCGCAGACGTCCGATAGGTTGCCCAGTCTCACGCAAACGTACCCGATAATGCCAAATGTGATGGATATGATAGAGAACAACATAGACTAGGCAATTTTTCTAATGACATTTGTACTTTGAGAAATGGATGCTGAAAGGAAATATATCTTTAATTAAATACATCATTTTGCGATCTGTTCCAATTAAAAATTAGAGAAAAAAATAACATAATATATATAAGTAAGTAATATATATTTTAAGTAATTTTCTTAAAATATGAAATTATTAATTTCTTAAAATATAAAATTATTAATTTCTTAAAATATAAAATCTAAAATTAAGTAATACTTAAAAGTAACATATACAAAATTTAATACTTATACAGTTTATAATTGAGATCGCATTGTAGCTTTAGCGTAAAAGTGCATTTTTATTGCAGTAAATACATTATTGTTGTACAGGGGGCGACAAAAATTATGATTGAAAATTGGGTCGCCAGTATTGAAAGTTTGGGAAACACTGGAGTACATTCTTCTCATGTGAGAGCATGATCGAAAATAACAAACATTTTGTTACGTATTTTGTACAATTAATGCTTAAAATAGTGTAAATAATTTATATCTGGATATGTAATATGTTAAGGTATCCAACTACGTTCGGAACCGTGATTTTAAAAAAACGCATTAGTGGATAATTTTCATGATATTTAGTGTCACTTAAATAAAAATACATGTATAAAATTGTTTTAAGGATAATTTAAGAAAAAAAATTATTTAAATACAATATTTCGACAAAAAATTAACTTAGAATAACTTTTTTTCAAAATGTCCTCCTTTTGTGAAAAATGCTTCTATTACAATAATATTTTGCCTGTATATTGCTTAGACCTCTGTACAGAGGCTCAACTATGATTTTTGAAAAATTCACATTATTTTCAGAGTTACAACCCATTGAAATAATTATCGGCGTTTTTTTCTTAAAATTTCTCCCCTGTGTTGTCGTAAAACATGAATATTTCCTACACTCCTCACTTAACTGTAACTGAGTGCGCCATACTTTCCTGCCTTCCTACCCTAACTGAAACTTTTGAACCCCGTACCGGGACCATTCTGTAAACAGGAAGCGCAACGGACAGACTCAAGGTCTTGTCTGCATCAATCCGCAGCACCTTCAAAGGTGTAATTTTCCTTTAACCTCATTACTATTTTTAAGTGTAAATTTTAACTGTAAATATTTATTTTCTGTAATATAAAAACACATGTACTATCTCCATCTCTGGCTGTTATTCGAACTCAACCAACGGCACAATTTTGAGGTACCGACGAGATTCGAACTCGTGACCTCCTGTTTACCACACAGTCCCGCAACTGATTCCTTCATAGCTGCACTTCGACGTTTTTGTGCTCGTCGCCACATTTATAGTGACAATGGAACCAATTTCGTTGGAGCTCGTCGGATGTCTTTTTTTTCGCAACTAATGAAGCCATCTCCTACTACTTATCCAAATCTTCAATAGTTTAGCACTTTATTCCACCCTCATCACCACATTTTGGAAGTATTTGGGAATCAGGAATTTGACCCGTCAAATTTCATCTGAAGAGAGTGTTGGAAGAAACCATATTTTAACTTTTGAAAAGTTAACAACCTTTCTCACACAAATCAAAGGATTACTATGTTCCCGGCCTCTCTCATACGTTAATGACTCTGACATTAAATGCATATCTACTCACACCTTCACATTTTCTTACGTCCCTTCGGGGAATTTCGCCGAGCTAAAATCGCACTGTCACCTGTATGGTGCTCAAGGCCAACGACAGGCGTACCTCTTGCCCATGCACGATGAATTTCGTGGGCCTCGATCTGACTACGTCAGACAGGTGGCATCAGAAAACAACAACAACATTTTCTTACAGGTGATGTCCTTCTTTCAGTTCCAGAGGAGCTTCCTTCAACATCCAACCACAGAGATCGTTGGGAGTTGCTACAGAATATCAAACGTGGCTTTTGGAAGAAGTGGAGCTCCGACTTTCTATCTTCCTTACAACCCCGAAAGAAATGGCAGGACGCACAACCAAACTTGAAGGAAGTTGACATCGTATTGATCAAGGAGGAGGGTCCTCCTGGTACATGGCCAATGGCTCGAGTTCTTCAAGTGCATCCTGGCAACGACGGACTGGTTCGAGTCGCAACTGTGAAAAGCAAAGACATAGTTTTCAAACGACATGTTCATAAACTTTACAAACTTCCTATGTATCCAAACTAGTTCGGATATAGGGTGTAATTTTCCTTTAACCTCATTACTACTTTTAAGTGTAAATTTTAACTGTAAATATTTATTTTCTGTAATATAAAAACATATGTACTATCTCCATCTCTGGCTGTTATTCGAACTCAACCAACGGCACCAATGGATATAAACCTACTTCTAAGTTATATATTTCAAAAATTCTAGTTGAGCCTCTGTACAGAAGTCTGAGCTATATACAGGCAAAATATTACTATAATAGAATCCTTTTTGAAAATGGGTCATTCTATGTTCATTTTTTGTCAAATATTGTACTTAAATAATTTTTTGTTGTAATAATATTCTTAAAACAGTTTTATATACATTTTCTAATCTAAGTGACACTACATATCATAAATATTATCCATTTATGCGCTTTCTTAAAATCACGGTTCCGAACGTAGTCGTATACATTAATATTACTTTCCGTTGTATTAATTTTATACCAAAATTGTAATATTCACAAGTAGCACCATTCTTTACATAATAATGGCGATTCGATGGAAATTTGGCAACTTGGTGACTGTATGAATACTTCTGGAAATTTCTGGAGAAATTTATTAATATCACGATCTATATGACGTAAGCGGATCTCTTAAGAAATATCTGTGCAAACTATAAATAGAAGTCGCTCTCTGAAGTTTAGTTAGTATTGTTTTAACCGTAGAAGAGTCGAGTAGCGATTAGTTACTACTATCGAGCCTGTACTTGCGAATAATCTTAATCATTACTTATTTGTATTTTTAGACACTGATAGTTGTGTTTAAATGCTGTAGAAGGTGGGAAGACTTTCTGGGGTTAAATTAAGCAAATTTTAGTGCTGTTTCATGTATTTCACCGATTGTTTCAGAAAAACTGCCCTACTCTTTGAGATTGATAACAAAAAATCCTCGAACCCTGATCTACGTAAGAATGTATAAGAAGCAGTATATTAAATAAGCTCCAAAGAAGAAGAACGTTTTGTTTTAAGCAATGTTATTTCGTAACGAAACATTTCAAAACTTCAGGTGCACATGCACTTACTATATAAACTTTATTTTATACTATGAACGTACGTAAAATGTTAACATATCTTTGCATCAGACAAAAAGTATAGCAACACATTTCTTAGGTACTATTGTGAAGATAAGAACATAGTTGTTTATGCTGCTCCTGCAATTCATAGCATCTTCAGCAACATTTGCTTTTGGTACAAGTTTGAGTTTCACCGTACAATTGACGTTTTCTTCTTCGATTAGTTTGAAGCGCTTTTGTTGAGCAATGGCCAGTTCCAATCGAGATTACTTCAGATTCTGGCGTTTCATTTTGAATTTCAAGCACAGAATTCGTTGGTAAGAAATGAACTGGAGTCGATTTCAAAATCTCTGTTGCCAGTTTCTCAAATACCTGGAGATAAATAAGTACATGCATTACTCAGTTTTCTGTTGTTTTTACCTATTCAGAAAAATAAACCCTGTTTGTAAATAAAACAAGCGTGATATAAATAGGAATTAAAATAGAAAGAAGTATTACCTGATCGACATTTTCTCCACTTTTAGCACTGGCTTCAATAAACTCCAACTTATGCTTATCAGCAAATTCCTTCACAGCGTTTAAACAGACGTTTTTGTGGTTAATTTCATCAATTTTGTTTCCAACTGTGAAGGAGCACAATTTTAATTAAATTAATGCCATAATGAAATTATTGGGATATTTATACAATAAAACTATTAAACTCTAACTATAAAAATACACATCACTTAAAAAATACACTAATACAGGGTAGAATATTATATTATTTAAATTAATTAAAAATGTATTTTATTTGTAGTTTTCAAAACAATTTTTATAGATCAGTTGGTGTAATGATATATTAGATTTATGAATTAAGTATGTATATTTTGTCATATTCATCCAAAATAGTTTTTGCGATTTATGAATACACCATATAATTACATTCTTTTGCAAAAAATTCGAAGCACCATAAAGGAAGTAGTTGTTTTTAATGAAACTAAATATGTGTTAAGCTCATACACAGATAATAAAATGATAAAAAAATAATAAATTAAGGCTATACGGCTCCCGATTACAGCTTGAATGTTCAAATCAGTAGTTGGTGAAACCACCCCTGGCGGTGATACATGCTTGCATACGCCTCGGTAAAGAGTGATATAGGTTCCTAATGTTATCCTGCAAATACATTTTGCCAGGCATTTACCATTGTGGCTCCATATCTGCGATATTTTGGGATTCCCGAATCTGGCGCCCTACCCTGTCACAGACATGTTCGATTGCTGAAAGGTTTGGTGACCTTACTGGCCATGGAAGAGTATTAACGGAACAAAGTCAGTCCAGAGGTTTGCGAGTGGCATAGAGTCTGGCATTATCTTGTTGGAAACTGGTCCCCGGATGACGTGCCATGAAGAGATACAACTGGCTGCAGGATGATATCAACATATAGATGAGCTGTTAAAGGTACATGGAGGAGGACTAGAGATGACATGAGATAGCACCACACCGTCACACCGGTTATGGCTGTATTGCTTTGTAAAACAAAGGCAGATTGAACCGCTGGCCCTGGCCTCTCCAGACACGATGGTCATCTGCTTTAAGAGTAAAGCGGGATTAATTGCTGAACACTATGCGACGCCAATCTGATAGCAACCATGATGATCTGCTGCGACACCCCTCCAGACGATTCCGCCGATGTTGTGGGGTCAAAGGCAGGCGTCCGAAAGGCCGCTGTGAGCGTAGCCTTGCCTCAGTCAAGTTCCGTGACATTGTGGAAGATACCACGATGGGGAGAGGTATAAAAGAGGCTGTAGAATAGTAGACAGTGATACCGTTGGAGCAGTTCGGGCCTGTCGAACAATTATCCGATCTTGCCTCGCATTTGTGCATCTTGGTCTTCCACAGCCTTCATTCCGTCGATAAGTTTTTCGTAGAAACCATTGCTGTCAACTCCTTTGCAAAGCTCTGTCAGTACGTTGTAGGTGAAGACTTATTGCTCGGTATGACTACCCAGCTTCACGTGTTCCGACAACGCGACCTTGTTCGAAGTCATTCTATTGCCTATAAGGTTTTCGAAAACGTCATGATGTCATCATTAGAACAGCAAAATGGGAATCACAATGGCAAAAACGGAAAAAGATAAATTTTTCGCCTCTATTACTAAAGTGACCATTTTTTTTTGCAATGAAAAGGAGGATGAAAAATTCAAAAAGAAAAAAAATGCAACTTAAATATATGAAACGTTCTATTAATTCAAACACAAAAATACGCTAATTACGTGTACGTTCTTTTTAATTATTATCTTAAAGGAGTATTTTTCCATTGCATGAATTCTTTTTTGTCAACATACCATTTTCTAATATATCGGAAAGTTCGGGCAAAAAATATCCTTCATACTGAATTTTACGGTAAGCACTGTGGCTAAAATATTAACATTGAATCTTGATTTCTCACTAGATACTTCACAAAAATCATTACCAACTGAAAAAAACTCTTTCAACTGATGCATTAGTTCCATGGCAGCACAACGTAAATTCAACAAGAAAAATTACATTTTCATATGGAATGTGTTCATCTTTTTAAATGGTTTAAGTAATTTAACCCATATTATACCAATTTCTCAGCATGTTGATTTTCCAATTGTTCTAATCTATTAGAATTTAAATGTACATTCACAGTCTTTTTTCTACTTCAAACAGACAATTGTCATCGATTTTAATATCAGGCATTTCTTTCGATAAAATTTGAACACAATTTTCTATATCTGCCCACTTTACTTCAGACCAAGTCAAAAAATACCATTGAAAACTGTTATTTCCTGTGATATTTGTTTCAGACCATTATTCGACATTTTGGAAACAAGCTTGGTTCATCTCTGAACACAGAGATTAACAGATCAGTTTTAAAATATTGAAAAGGAGGACACATTTAGAGGAAGGACAGAACCTATAAAAGGAGGACTGTCCTACCTAAAGGGGGACGATTGGTCACCTTACTATTACCGGTTTTATACTTTGCGAGTCACTTAGAAGAAATGTACGTTGCGATAGCAATTCATGTTCATTGACCTTGAAAATTTGATCATTTGAAAGTTCGGTCATGATGTCTTCGCCTTCCAAATTTCATCACAATCGGACAACTCCTTCCTGATGCTTAGATTTTTTTGCAAAAGAGTTTATTTTGAAGGCATTCAAATTTATTCATTATAATTTCGAAATATACTCAAGGTAAAAAGGTACTCAAATGATAAAAACGAGTAAAAAGGCTTCTAAAACGATAAAAACAATCCCAAGTATTGTAACTAACTTGGCTATAACTATCTTTTCATAATAACGCAACTATGTATTACTATGAATGTATTTCTTTTTTTCTATTGAAACGAGTTTTAGTTTGGTTAAAAACGTTGTATTTAGTTAATATTTATTCTCTTTCTTGAAAATATGAAAGGAACATACACTTACCAATTATAATGGGAGCTGTTTCATTTATTTCTTTTAGCTTACTTAACCATTTTGGAAGTTTAGAAAATGAGTTGATATTTGTTACATCATAAACTAGTAGTACCCCATCAGCCTTTCGAAAATATCTGCAAAAAATAAGCTACACAATTGGATTGAAATTATCTAACTAAATGTTTTACAAGAATAATTGACATGTGCTGTAATTTTCCATGTAAATTCATTATATTTTTAAATCGAATAATATACAAAAATTATGCTATTTAAATACCGTTGTTAAATATTCAGTACAAACTTTTAATGTCGGCATTATATAGTTATAAATTTATATATTTTTGATAATTCGGCTACGTATTATCTTTTAAAATTGGTATATCCATTGACTTTATTTGTTATTTCATTACCGGTACGTTTACAATAGAAAAAAAATACTAAGATATTCTTTATTAGGAAGAACATCCCACACAAATCCATAAATATAAATCTAAATTCTAATGATTCCTTTAATAAATGGAATTTTTTATTCAGCGTGAAAAGAAAGAATTAACACGCCAAAGAGTTTAGTATTGACTAGGATAGGACTCTTTTTTTTTGAGGCAGAAAAATCTAAACATAATAATATATTTATTAAATGCTTTTTATAACCGTTCCGAAACATATAAATAATATAAATGAATTATCACACATATTTTCTTCACTGTTTGTATCACTTTCTAAGAGACCAAATATATTTGCATTAGTCAACAACAGATAATTAAATATTTTAAACATAAAGATTAATAACAAATACTATATTCTGAAAGTTATCTACAATATATAATTATTTTTTTCTGTTAAATAATCAAAATATTACATTAAAAAGTTCTTGAAATTACTCCTTATGTAGTCTTTAATTTTTATAATAAAGTGCCCTAAAAACACAAAATTTTCTTTAAAACTAATATAAAACATAGAATGGACGTACAGGCGGCCACAAAAGTGTTCGTACACTTGCAATTTCTTATAAAATTGAATTTTTCTCTAATAAATATTAATATATTGGAATTTTTTTTATGTGATATCTGCAACATATTCTTAATGGAATGACATAAATAATTTTTTGAAAACAGTATAGCTATTTTTTTTTAAAATCAATTATCAAAAAGCTTCTAAAATATTACGCCACAAAACAAATAACTTCGATACACTTAACAAAAATCTCAACTTAGCCTTAAATATTGTATTTCTTTCTTAATTTAGTACTTAGTAGGATATCTTTTAGTGTCCACAACAACTATTAAGCGTCTTGGAAAAGATTTAATCAGTTTTTTGTAATTTCTGCATCGATTTTCCTCCATTCTCCTCTGATTGTAGTTTTTACTTCACTTTATGTGTTTATTTGTCATGTTTTCTTTTTCTTTTACATGAAAATCTCACTAAAATGTTCTACTGGGCTAAATAAAGCGATCCAGGAGGTATTTTCATAATTTGGGGACAGTTATAGAGACACCAGTGGCGTACATTGAGAGCAGTGCGCTTGGCGTCCTTATCTTGTTAAAAAATGAGATCGTCTATAATATCCAAATTTTGGGCGGATAAGTTAAAATTTCTATTTAAAATATTTAAATAGAGCTCATGATTCACAATATCATAAAAAAATGCCGAATTTCTTAATTCTGAGGCCAATTTACAGCACCAAGCAAGAATATCTTCACTTTCATAATTAAACTCCTCATTTTTTCCTTTAAAAGCTATTATACACCCATTGGAACCAAAAATGTTGTATTCTCTGTCATCTCAATCAATTTGCTGTCAATTTTGAATTTTCTGAAACTTATTCCCAGGAATCTAGTTGGATCAATAAACTATGAAGGTGGAAGTATTCTTGCGTGGGGGTGTAAATCAGCCTCAGAATTAGGTAATGTGGTATTTTTTGATGATATTGTGAATCTCTATTAAAATTTTTGTTCAAGAAAAATTTTAAATTATCCGCCCAAAATTTGGATATTATATAGACGACTTCATTTTTTAACAGGATAATGACGCCAAACGCACTGCTCTCAATGTACGCCACTGGGGTCTCTATAGCTGTCCCCAAATTATGAAAATGCCTCCTTAATCACTTTATTTAGCCCAGTAGAACCTAGGTGAGATTTTGATGTAAAAGAAAAAGAAAACATGACAAATAAGCACATAATGGGAAGTAAAAAACAACAATAAGAGAAGAATGGAGGAAAATCGACGCAGAAATTACAAAAAACTGATTAAATCAACACTTAAAAGTTGTCGTGAACACTAAAAGTTATCCTATTAAGTACTAAATTAAGAAAGAAGTACAATATTTAAAGCTAAGTTGAGATTTTTGTTAAGCGTACGAAGACTTTTGTGGCGTAATTTTCAGTAGCTTTTTTTTTATTATTTTTTTTAAAAAATAGTTATACTATTTTAAAAAAATTAATTATGTCATTCCATTAAGAACAAATTGCAGATATAAAAAAATTCAAATTCCAATATATTAATTTTTATTAGCAAAAAATTTATAAATTTTATAAGAAATCGCAAGTGTACGAACACTTTTGTGGCCCACTGTAAATGTACAACGATTCTTATTGGGAGTAAACATGTGACAACAGAAAATCTTGAGATAACAAAGGAGCAAAAAAGCTCAAACAGAGCTTTGTTAATGTCGAAAATAAAATTCTCGAGCTTCACAATTACACAATCTACAGTTAAAATTTTTTTAATTAGTTTTCTCACATATAAGTTAAAAAATCAGTATTAAAAATTGAAATACAAACTGCGTAATTAATTTAATGTGAAATATATTCATTTCTATAAATTATGCATCTTTTTATTTCATCATCGCTTAGAATTATGCAGTTTTAGTTCTATCAGTTCGTTTAAAAATGTTAAATGATACGAATACGAAACTGTTTTCTTTTCATATTGAATAATTATGAAAAATAAACTCCTTTGGAATTACAATTTCACTCATTTAATTTCCCGCATTTTTTATATTTTGATGACTACTAATTTAGTGCAATGTCCGCAGTTAGAATAAAAATTTCTCTGCCGCAAATAAGTTATTGCACTTAAAAACTGAAAAATTATAAAAACAGTACTTTACAAATTAAGAATTCGTTCAATTAAAAATTCTAATATTTCACAGTGAAAATCGAGATGCTTCGATTTTCTCTGTTATTTCACAATTAGCATTGATATCGTTTGCAAGAAAATTTGAATATTAAATAAATTTGAAAAGGAAACAATATAGTTATATATATAATTTAGGGGATATATTTACTGTGAAACAACTGCTCTAAATCTCTCTTGACCAGCTGTATCCCAAAGAATAAGGTCCACTTTTTTATTTCCTATAATAATATGAGCTGGATAGACATCAATGACTGTACTGGGAAGTTGAGCTATACGAAAATAAAGGCAAAAGTTTTATTCGTTATATAAACGTTCTATAGTACATCATTATGTATACGTTCTATTATTAAATATTTAAAAATCTAAAAGCATTAAAACTGAAAAAAAAACCCATTTTATTTGAGTATCAAATTATTTAATTTATGCAATTATTAACAAAATTAAAATATAAGAGGAAATAAAAATGAGATAAAAAATGGCAAAGAAAATTTTATTACGTTTGTACTTCTTACATGCAAAGCGCATCATTAAAGCTGATTTTCCCACGCCTGAAAAATATAGAGAATCAATAATTTTTAATTTAACAAACACTTTAAT
This sequence comes from Trichonephila clavipes, assembly GCA_019973935.1. Taxonomy (NCBI): domain Eukaryota; kingdom Metazoa; phylum Arthropoda; class Arachnida; order Araneae; family Nephilidae; genus Trichonephila; species Trichonephila clavipes. Next base: position 610,627 of record BMAU01021230.1, on the reverse strand, counting down.
GAATATATAATTTTAAATGCAAAATATTACATACAATATAAATTTCAAAGCATTTACAATAGCAAATTTAAATGTACGTTTTGAACGTAGTTTTAGTAATACATATTCCAGATATTATCAAAAGATAATTCGAAATAATAATAATGCAGACCATTTTCTTAAAAAGGGATAACCTTATTTAGAAAATATGAGTTTGGAATGTAAAATACTAAATTTTATTTCACAAGAGAATGATTTATTAAAATAGAAAAAAAAATTATTAGAAAAAAATATCACCAGAAAATATTAAATTATTAGTAAAGACATTTTCCCTATTTTTTGTAATTAAAGTACTTACTAATAATTACTTATAGTCTATTTATAATAAATAGTCATTGGTCAAACATCACAAAAAATTAAGTGTATAATAGGAAACTGCAATGCATATTAATTATTTTTTTAAATAAACCAATACCGAAAGATAATACAAGCCCAAAACTAATTAAATAAAATACAAATTAATGGAAATGATTAAAATAGAGCATTATACGAAAAAATATCATAAAGAAATATTTTATAAAGATTAATGTAAATGAATTTAATATAAATAAGAAAAATATTTTTCTAAGACTTACCCATTTCTCCCAGAATTACAATGTTAAGAGGAAGGCCTTCCATTTCCACAAAACGTTTAACTTAATTCCATAACTTTATTTCAACACAGAGTAATGACACAAATAAAAAACTGCAGCAAATAATTATGAGTTTATTTTTGATATCAACCGCCAGTCACGGTCTTCTTTAAGTCGTTCGATTCGTACGTTACTTTTTATCATACATGTCAGTTAGAAATACTGAAGAAAGATAAAACAGTCAATGGTAAAACTTAAAATACGTATTTATTGATTTTGGAAACATCACATTTATCACGTACATTGAAAAATTGAGAGTCCTGTTAATCCTTCCTTCCTCAGAGGCTCGACAGCCCAGGGTGGACCTTAGCCAGTTCAAGAAGCCTTTTCCAGGCCAGCCTTCTTCCTGGTAGAGTTTTCCAATTTTTAGTTCTAAAAACTAGGAGATCTTTTTCTGGGCCCTCAATCCATCTTAGATTTAGCCTGTCTTTTCTCCGGGTGTAATTGGTTGGGCATTGAAGACTTTTCTTTTTAGTTGCGCGGTCGTCGTCCATTCTGACCACGTGTCCTGCCCATTTAATTCATTGTCTTTTGATGAAGTTAACGATGTCAGACTCTTTATATGAGTGATATAGTTCTAAATTTGATCTTCTTCACCGAGGGCCATTTTCTAGAATTCCTCCAAAAATAGTCCTGTCAATAGGTATGCAAAAATGCCATGTCAATAATTTTACTTTGATGAAAAGACTGCAATGCAAAAATTATGAAATGTGATTTGTTGTTTTAAATAAGAAAAAAATACTTGTTTGCAGTTTATTTTATTTAATGAAATTGGTACAGAGATAATTTTAACATGCGTGTTTATTAAGTTTTAAAATGATGTATAATTATAAATATTATTTAGTATAATAACACTGTTTATATATATATATATATATATATATATATATATATATATATATTCCTTAATTATTCAAAGAATACATTTGTGACGGGCTCACGCGTCTTTTCTTTAACATGTCTTTTGGGTTCTTTGGGGCCAGAATTAATGACAACTCTTTTCCAACCAAATCCAAGAAGTGAAGCGTGAAAGAAAGATGCAAATTAGGAAGCTTTTAAATATCAGAAGTTAGAGTAAGCGGGATGGCAATTTGAGGAATGTAAACATAATCCGTGGTTCAAGCGTGAAGAAGTTTTGGAAAACGTTACGTGGCGACGAACGGAAATCATACGTGATAGAGATCCATTGAGTCAAGGTGCATACCAGTGCACTCGAGTAATTACAAGGCTTCTTCTAAGATTGTTGTGATCGTTACTACAGTAGGGTAGGATTGACTATTTAATATTAGAATCTGTAATAGTATTGGAATTGAGTTTAGGCGAGTCAGTTATTGATAGTGGTCCGGGTTAGGTAATTCGGCATTATATAAATTGTGTGTTTTGCCACCGTAGATTCTCTCACATATATGATTATAATTTAATTTGTTAAATGATTAAGTTAAATATCTTAATAAAGCCATATTAAGATAATGTATGCTTCTAGTTCTTCCTTTAATCATTTAAGATAATGTATGCCTTTAGCTCACGCTGATACTCAAAGAGATGTTCACCCTACGGGGGGAATATCACACATTTGCAAAAATGGATATAAGCCACTAAGTTTTCGTAAATAATTTGGCAGTATTTTTTTTTACTTTGTAGAGTTCCTGGCTTAGTTTATTTTACACTCCTTTTTTGCATTTAAATAGACAATTAAATTATTTTGGATTAAAAAAATATTATTTTCTTTATTTTAAAATAAATGTAACATTAAATATTTCTATATACGTATAAGAGAAAAACGTCTAGGAGAGAGAGAAAGAAAATCACTCGTTATGAGTTGTCCGGAACTAATATTCCGATAAACTTGAAATTTGGCGTACATGTTTTCCCACTCAGTAAAGATCTGTTAAGAACAGAAATTGTTTTCTAAGAGGACACTAGATTTTTTAAAAAACAACAATCCATTTTTGAATTTTTAGACCTACAGACTTCAAATTTGGTAAGCATGTTTCTTTGTGTGTGTGTGTGTGGTGTGTGTGTGTGTGTGTGGTGTGTGTGTGTGTGGTTGAGTAGAGATCCTCTAAGAACGAGTGATGCGCATCTTAATAAATTGGGTCTGATCAGTGGTAGAATGCTAACTAATTACTACAAAATAAATTCTGTTCAACTGATTCCACCAGCCTGATACTTTTTATGCTTTTGACCTTTTATCTACCAACAGTATTTATAAGTACCACTCACTTTAAATTTACATAGAATAACCATTTTTACGAATATTCTGACGATACTTAACAGGAATATTTTTCTAAATCTACTCTTCCTAGATAAATGGCAGCACGGGCTCTATGATGAATATTTTAGTGGGAAAGGCGAATAGTTTTATAGCAGAAGTTGTGTTTTCAGCTGACGGCGTTTCCAGCGTATCGCGAAGATTGTCATTGTTGTTCCGAAAAAATAGTTAATGTCAAAAGGTGTCTTTTTTGTATGTTAATGAAGACATTAGAAAATGATTTGACTATTTTTTTTAAGTGAACAGTGCATATAATTAATTTTACAGTTGAATATCTTTAATTAATTAATTAGCTCTAACGAATTAAATTTCCCAAAGTTGAATATTTTGTTTACGTATATCCCTTAATTTTCGGTGTAGTGATTCAAAAAAAAATATTGCATGAAAAAAATCTGCAATAAATCATAATGTGGTAGATAAGGGTTCATGACATTCTGTATGCATATTTACAATTTTAATGAGTTCTGCCTATTAATTCTAAAATTCTAATAAAGGCTTCTATTGAGTGAAGCAAACGTCAACATGATTACAGTAAAGCCAAGGCCGAACTGAATCAAAACTGGAACTAACACAACTTTTTTTTTTATAGAAAAAGTGGGAGCGTCATCTATTGAGATTTTCGTCATAACGGGTTTTACGGAAATCAACTCAAAGGGTGTAAAAGGAACAGGACTTCTGTTTTAGAAATTAAAGTTCTGTCCTTTTTGAATCAAGAGGCAATTATTATAAGAATGTTTTCCAATACACAATCTAGAGCTTAACGCTTGAATTTAGATATCAATAACTTAAAAAAAACCAATACATAGTCATATAACATAAGTTGACCAACCGTCCTCCTTTTATAGGTTCTATCCTACCTCGAAAAGTGTCCTCTATTTCAATATTTTAAAACTGATCTGTTAATCTCCGTTTAAAGAGATGGATCAAACATGTTTCAAAAAGTCGAAGAATAGTCTAAAGCAAATATCACAGGAAATTCCAGTTTTCAATGGTATTTTTTGACTTTATCGCTAGTAAATTGGGCAGATATAGAAAATTACGTTGAATTTTTATCGAAAGAAATGTCTGATATTAAAATAGATGACAATTGTCTGTTTGAAGTAGGAAGAAGACTGAATGTGCATTTAAATTCTAATAGATTAGAATAATTGAAAAATCAAAGTGCTGGGAAATTGGTAAAAGATGTGTGAAATTACTTAAACCATTTAAAAAATGAACACATTCCATATGAAAACGTAATTATTCTTGCTGAATTTATGTTGTGCTGCCCTGGAACTAGTGCAGTAGTTGAAAGAGTTTTCTTCAGTTGGTAATGATTTTTGTGAAGTGACTAGTGAGAAATCACACACACAAAATTTAATGTTAATATTTTAGCTACAGTGCTTACCGTAAAATTCAGTAAGAAGGATATTTTTTGCTTAAACTTTCCTATATATTAACAAATGATATGTTGACAAAAAAGAAAAAAAGTTCGTTCAATGGAAAAAAACTCGTTTAAGATAATAATTAAAAAGAATGTAAGCGTAGTTAGCGTATTTTTGTTTGAATTAATAAAACGCTTCATATATTTAGGTTGTAATTTTTTCTTAAATTTTTTTTGTCCTCCTTTTCATTGTAATAAAAATGGTCACCTTATATAACATCATGAAATATCCAGCGAATATATTCCAAAAACCAATTCCAGTATATATTCCAAAATCTTTAAGGAATGAAATTATGAGAGAATTTCATGACAAGCCGTTAGCAGGTCATTTCGGACGTTTTAAAACTTATCGTAAAATAAGGGATGTTTGTTATTTCCCGTATATGAGAAAATTTATTGATCAATATGTCTCTACATGCCATATGTGCCAAATTAATAATTATAAAAACGCGTTACCAGCTGGTCGGTTAATACCAATTGTATCAAATTATCCAAATGAAATAGTTACGTTAGATTTGTTAGGTCCGTATCCCGTGTCGAGAGTAAGACGCAATCGATATGTAAAGGGTGTTTTTTTGAGAGGTATAGAACTTAAAATTGCAATAAAAAAACGATGTATTATTCGATTGACATGAATTTTTTTTATTCGAAAGATAATCTTGTGGCATTACATTTTAAATATGATTTCTGGCATAGGACTGCCACGGCTGGCTCAGATGTAGTCCAATCTGGACGTCCAATTTTCGATGACTTTTTCCAACATTTGTGGCCGTATATCGGCAATAACACGGCGACAACGGAGAATGTTGTCTTCCAAATAGTCAAGCGTTTGTGGCTTATCCGCATAGACCAATGACTTTACATAGCCCCACAAAAAATAGTCTAGCGGTGTTAAATCACAAGATTTTGGAGGCCAATTCACAGGTCCAAAACGTGAAATTAGGCGGTCACCAAACGTGTCTTTCAATAAATAGATTGTGGCACGAGATGTGTGACATGTTGCGCCGTCTTGTTGGAACCACAGCTCCTGGACATCATGATTGTTCAATTCAGGAATGAAAAAGTTAGTAATCATGGCTCTATACCGATCACCATTGACTGTAACGTTGTGGCCTTCATCGTTTTTGAAGAAGTACGGACCAATGATTCCACCAGCCCATAAAGCGCTCCAAACAGTCGGTTTTTCTGGATGTAACGGTGTTTCGACATACGCTTGTAGATTAGCTTCACTCCAAATGCGGCAGTTTTGTTTGTTGACGTAGCCATTCAACCAGAAGTGCGCTTCATCGCTAAACAAAATCCGCTTATGAAAATCGGGAACAACGGCAATCTCGTTTTGGGCCCATTCGACGAATCTTGTTCAGGCGTGACTTTTTCATGATGAATTCCCAAACCAAACTGAGAATAAATCACTTGACAGCTGTTAAATCGGTCGCCATCTTGGAAAGTAATGCCAACTTAAACTTCTATACCTGGAAAAAAAACACTCTGTATAACATATCGCCTAATACAGCAGTTCTTAAACTGTGGACAGAGAATATTAGGGTCTCCCTGCAGAGTCAGGTTTTGGGCCCCTAGCTGCATCTTACGAAGGTTTGCAAAGCCGCAACATAGCACAGACTTTGGGCCCCCTAGACTTCTGAAGTGTTAAAAAATTCAGTATAAATAGCACTGTAACGTTTCCCGCCCCAGAGCTAACAACCAGCTTCTTTTTTTGGATATGATCGCCACGTGCAATGAACATCTGCATCGTTAAAACATTGTGTGGTCTTGTCTTTGACCCCACGAGGAACCCCTACTCCACCCACGAACCGGATGCAACTCGAGGATAAAGGTGCCAACCACTACCATTTAAAAAGATCCCAGATAGGGCAGAGAGAGAGAGAGAGACGGTTGAAAACTTTCGTAGAGACGAGACGTGACCTCCTTCCTCACAAACAACCGAATTTGGGCTCTAAGAACCTAAACAATATTTTTGATAACTTCAATGTATATAATGTAATTAATAGCTGCGACGTAAATAAACTAAATATTTAAATTAATGTGTATCACGCTACCTTTATTTATTTCAAACGTCAGCTTTGATTGATTGATTGAATATTAACGTCGTACAGTAGCGCACGCAGAAATTTTTCAATGGGGGTCCGGGATCTAAAGTTCACCGTTCTTGTATCATGTTTATTTGATTTTGTCGATTTTGGGGAACAAAACACAGTAAAAAACTAATCATTGAATAAATAATTAGCATTAATTAATAAAATTAATCATTACTAACAAATACTTAATTAAATATTACGTACTATATGCTTAGAATTATAATCAATCGGAAAAAAATCAAGGGCTTTGGGGATGTCCTGACCCCAAGACCCCCTTTTGTGTGCGCCACTGACGTCGTACTGTTCAGCGGCACGAGGGCTTTTGGCAACGACCATGTAATTTTGAATCATGGTCAAGTGACGTGGACGACGCTTGAGCTGGCACCCCCTCTCCTAACTACCACGCCAACGGGAGGACGTTTCAGTTCTCGACAGATTTAACGTGCATCGCTGCCCTACTTGGCGGGTCTTTGGTGATACTGGGCTCGAACTCGTGACAAGGCAAGCCACGATCCGATACCTATACCGCTCGGCTACCGCGGCCACCTCAAACGTCAGCACCGGAAGTCTTAGGACTATTGAGGAACCTTTAAATCTCTCAGCCATATATAGAAAGTCAGGGAGAGGTGTTCAAAATTTTAGGGGTTCACGATGTTAGGCTGATTCATAAAGAAGGGTCAGGGAGATCGGAAGTTCAAGAACCGCTACCCTAATACAGCATATTTATTCTACGTTATTTTTCAAATGTACAAATGTTAATTTGTATACGATGTAGTTTGGAGCGATACATTTTTAGATGAAGGGATTTAAATGTGTAGAAATAGAAAATTGATGACTTTGATTGTTATTTTAGAAAATTCGCCAAAATTCCCACGAATTAGCTTACAGGTGCGGAAGAAAATCAGACTCCATAAAAAGCAAATAAAGTTGATTTAATAGAAAAAAAAACATATATCTTTCAAATAGTACGAGTTCGCTGAATTTTGTTCGATAGAAAGGGGCCTTAAGGCCTTTTAACATCGAATTTTAAAAGAATGTAAAGAGAGAAACCGGAGTTAGACCAACGTACCCTGACTTTGCCTCAATATTAAAAAATAAAAAAGAAAAAGAATTATATAAGCAAAAACTTGATAGAATTTGAAACTAGATATTCCACTTCGAACGCAGTGCTGTTTAATACTCCAAAATTCAGAGTTGTCCGTACTCGAAAACATTTAACAATCATTACTTGAATTAATTTGCCGATCAAGAGCTCAATTCGTACATAGAATTCCATTTTTCCTTATTGAAGGAAAACATGAAAACAAGTAAATTTCCTGTTTTTTGCATTTGAAAAATGAAATAATTTCTCGCAATTGTTAAAACAAAGGTTAGAAAAATGCAATTTGCAGTCCTTTTTAAGTTCTTTTGATTTTTATTAGTCAGTAGAAAGGATTTTTATTTCGAGTTGCAAGTTGAAATTGAAATTGAATTAAATCAAGAAAAAAATGAGGTTATCTGACTTTCAATTGACTCTTTGCGCATAATTTTGAACTACTTCAAATCCCTTATTCATATTTGATTTAATTTTAGTGGTTGTCGTATCAAAATAGAGCAATTTCACTTCTATTCAATAGTAAACCGATATCGTCTATGTAAAGGCGTATTTCATTACAATGGAGGAAATACTTTTTAACCAGCAGAAAGTATTTATGAAAAATTTACTCGATATTTTTTATGTCATAAAATATTCACGATTGTTTTATTGTTATTGATTATAATATACTCGACAATTTAGAAAAGCAAATTTAAAGGTCAATTCGTAATAATGTTAGTGGTTGATCGTCTTCCAAATGCAAAAAAATGTTTCCAAGAAATTCACCAGAGGTTTTTTCACAGTAATTAATCATGGAACTTTAACAGACACGACGGATTTACTTTTAACAAGTAGAAATTGGTCCACAATAGCTCTAAGTTCACACAGCACTGCAAATCCGTAATCATCACATTACCACACAAAACAACTGAAGGGCACAGTCTCTGTGAAGTTTCGACTCTCTTGTTTCCTTCCATCGTCTTTATATATCAATATGAGATGCAGGCAGTGGCTAGTGGCGTAACGGAGAACATTAGGGCCCCCCTGCAAAGTCAGATTTCGGGCCCTAAGCCGGATCTTACAAAGAATTGCAAAACCATATGTCAGTCAGGTTTTGGGCCCCCTAGAAACCTGTTCCCCCCACCACGATGAGAGGGGACCCAAAGTCTGGCTAACGCCAGGTACGCACACTTTGTAAGATCTGGCTTGGGAGCACAAAACCTGACTTTGCAGGGGGTGGGGGGCTAATATCCTCCGTTATGCCACTGGATATAGTTCTCTTTTCCATTAGAGGTTGTGAGATATTATCCCCTCTCTCTTGGGCACCTAGATATGTGGGAGGTAGGGAAGAAACACTCGCTATGATCCAATCAATTTATTTATTAATCACGCAATATAACGACACAAATTCAATTCATAATAGTAAGAGAGTGTCTCGCTGCTAACCGCGAAAGTGAAACAACTACGGCAAAACACAAAAGGTTAGGAGACTATCCAACTTGATCCTTACCTAATATAGGATTTAATCTATCGTCCGTTTTAATCTAATATCAATTCAATCTCAGTGAACAATCGTCACTTTATAGCTTCCTCCTAATAAGTCTTTAATCACAATAATTCAAATATGATACCTGCAGTAACAATCTCACCTGATTCGAGTTCATCTCCTCTTCTACTCTCTTTCTAGCTAGAAAACTTCGACTATATATATATATAGTAAGTTAATTTGAATATCACGATTTTCTTTTTCCGAAGGGTTGGTTGTGAATAACGCGAAATGATAGCCCAAAGATTTCCCAAGAGGATTAGTTGAAGGATCGCGGATAGATCCGTCACAAGGTTATAAGCTAGAATTTTCAAACAATCTCTTTAAACCAGTGCTTCTCAAACTTTAAATACTGATGACCTAATTTTGAAGCAGAATTTTCTTTGCCCCCCAATCACAATGACAGTGTATTGAATGTTATAATAACTTACTTCCGTGCTAAAGCTACGATACGTCTTAATCATAAACTACAAATTATCAATATAAGTACTATGTCTTCTCATCTGTTACTTTTAAGTAATAAATATTTTAACTTACTTTTAAGTTACTCTTATGTTACTTTTCATGATTCATAAAGTAATTTGTTTTGCTTTCTTATTGTAAATTAACAATTTTTTAAGACAATCTTTTATTTTTGATGTGCTTGTGCCCCCCACGTAGGATTGTGACGACCCCCTAGGGTGGTGCCCCCCACAGTTGAAGAAATGCAGCTTTAAACTCTTTAGAACAGTGCTGCTCAAACTTTCGATATTTGCGACCCAATTTTCACTCATAAATGTATTGAATTCAATGATAATATACTTTGATGCTCAAGCTACAAAATGACTTCAACTATAAACCATACAAATTATTATGAAAAGTATATTAAATTGTGTATATAATTTTATATATGACAAACCAATGGAGTCACTGGTAATTTTTAAACCTGTTCTTAACTTACTATTGTTAAATTAATTATCAAATACAATGTGTAGTAATGATGCATTTTTTAAGTAAAGAGTGTTTTTTTCCAGGTATAGAAGTTTAAGTTGGCATTACTTTCCAAGATGGCGACCGATTTAACAGCTGTCAAGTGATTTATTCTCAGTTTGGTTTGGCAATTCATCCAAACGATCATCAAGTAAGGCGTAGATTCGTCGAATGGGCCCAAAACGAGATTGCCGTTGTTCCCGATTTTCATAAGCGGATTTTGTTTAGCGATGAAGCGCACTTCTGGTTGAATGGCTACGTCAACAAACAAAACTGCCGCATTTGGAGTGAAGCTAATCCACAAGTGTATGTCGAAACACCGTTACATCCAGAAAAACTGACTGTTTAGTGCGCTTTATGGGCTGGTGGAATCCTTCTTCAAAAACGATGAAGGCCACAACGTTACAGTCAATGGTGATCGGTATAGAGCCATGATTACTAACTTTTCATTCCTGAATTGAACAATCATGATGTCCAGGAGCTGTGGTTCCAACAAGACGGCGCAACATGTCACACAGCTCGTGCCACAATCGATTTATTGAAAGACCCGTTTGGTGACCGCCTAATTTCACGTT